>CM021105.1:127894558-127939521 GCA_007115665.2 Sequoiadendron giganteum
GCATAAGGGTTGGCTACCATTTAGAGGATTTCGAGGTTTAGCTAGATAAAAACAACAAAAATGGCGACTTCATTGGGGATGTACTCAAAAATTTGGTTGCAGATTGTCTTATCAAAGAGTCATAAAAATCTTAAACTGTTAATTGTAACTGAAGGTTGAAAACTATTAAATCATCTTTACCCATCTGAGTCACCAACAAAAAAAAGGTGACTCTATTGGGGAGAACTTTGAGAAAAATTTTGATAGAAGAATCCTAGTTGCAGACTGTTATATCATAGAGTTAAGAAGTTGGTGAATCTAAACATCTGGCTCAAATATTGTGAGGTTTTGGATGTGCAAGTGGTTGTGTTGTGGAAAATTTCAAAGAAAATGTGTGAATCTGCTATTGGAGGAGACCTACAAGGAAACCTACCATCAAAGGAGCCTCATATTGCTTGAATTTCACTCCTCTAAAAAGAGAGGTGGTCACTCTATCTAAGGAACCTACTAAAAGATTTTAAGAGAGTTTCAAACCTGGAAAGATTTTTAGATAAGAAGAAAGGTTACTAGCTGCCATAAGTTTCCAAGTATTCTCATAATCTAGATAAAGTGTTATCATTTGTAAAAAAAAAAATAATGATAAGTTTTCAAGACTTCAAGATAATAAATTATTCCCTATTAAATGAAATTGCATTAAGAAAGGGAATATCAGTGGTCATTTTCATACTTTTGAAGTGTAATATGTAATATTTGTAATTATTTGAGAAGTATGCTTATTTCTGAATTATGCCTCTGAGAAAGCTTTAAGGCAAAAATATTTGATCTATATTTTAGGAGTATGCTTAAATTAGTGAATGAGGCAATTGATGACCATATTTACAATTGATATTGACTGGATATGAACATAAGAAGGTTTCTCTGTGACAACTAAAGTAAAATTATGCAAGGAAAATATTTTACTCTACCCTCAAAGGGATTTTATTATTGAAAGGTATAATCCATTGAATTTTAGTGGTATTAAAGGTTTCCCAAACCTAATTCCTAAAAAGTTTAGGAAATTTTTTCCCAAATTCATAGGGAAAAGTTTAAAGTCATCCTCAGAGAATTTACAAACATTCGTGGATGTGATGGGGGATTATGAGGTAAATCATGAGGATGTTGTCATGAATTTTTTTGTTTAGTCTTTAACGAATTATGCTAGAAATTGGTTCTCATTTTTACCAGATTGTTCTATAGCTTCATGGAATCAGTTTATGATAGCCTTTGTATAATAGTTTGATGAAAGGGTAAATCCAAATGTGGTAAGAAAAAAATTTATGGACATCCATAGAAATGAAGATGAGTTGGTTCCTGCTTTCAACCTTATATTTTCAAAGGAAATAAGGGATATTCCAAAAAGTATAAGACCAAATGATGTTGAGTGTTTGGTTGTGTATCTTGGTGAATTTTATAGTAAGATGATTTATTGGCTAAGAGACAAGGAACCCACAATGTTATATCAGACATATCAAATTGCCATGGATATTGAAAATAACTTGAAATATTCAATGATGAAAAGATATAAGGCAAGTATTGATTATCCTATCACAATTCTTACAAATTGAATTCATGAATTAGATAATAGGAATTATTGTCAAGATATTAGTGCATCTGATGTTCTAATTTCCCCATCACCATAATATGCAAGTCATAGTAAGATTTAAGATGAACATCAACAAAGTTTGACTAAAGTTGATTAGGCGTCTTTTATTAAGAATTTGTATGAAATGAAAAGGAAAAAAGAAGAGCCACCCTATGATTTGTTCTCAATATTCTTGGATTATTTGCTAGAGGTTCCTAAGAATCTCCCCCCCGAGGATTCAATATGCATTGATTTGTTTTGTGAAATTTATGATTCTGTATTGAGTACATTTCCAAAGAAAATTGAAGCCTCAAAATTTTGATCAAGTATTTGAGTGGATAAATATTGTAGAAGGAGCCAATTGTGATCATGTACAAGAGCTAATGTTTCAAAATATTGGTAGTGGTTGTCCTATTGAGGAAGGAAAACTAGAGAATAATGCAAACACAAAGAGAAGGTATAACAGAGCATGAATACCCATTTTGTTCTATGGGTGAAAGTAATGATTGTAATCACTTCACAAGTAACATATATGTTGATCAATACAATGGTGATGAAAATGAAGACATAGGTTTTGAAGACAATATAAAGAGGCATGAATTTCACCCTCGAGATATCTTGAATAAGGAAGAAGTAGAGGAGAGGAGAGGAGAGAGATCTTTCCCTACCAATATTTAGTGACTAGCAGTTATACATCTATTGTTGAAACCTCATTGAAAATTAGGGGGAAAGATGTTAGAAATGAGGATTTGAGCATTCAGTATAAACATAGTTTTAGTATTGACAGATCTCCCTACTATAGTAACCATGATGAATATGGATTTGGTCTCTCCTCTATTGACTTTTTTTTCCAAGATGAAATGGAGATGGAATCTTCTGCTTCGAATAGGGTGTGTGAAAATGATAATAGACATGTATATTTTCTTGAGGATGAACAATCCTCCTCTTATGGAGAGTTTTTAGAATGTGGATCAAACATGTTGTTCATTGATGATGTGAATGGATTTGAAAATATATATTTATGTTATTCTAGTGATTGTAATTACTTTGAATACAATGATGATATGGAAAATTTGGACCATCATGCTTAGGGAGGAGAATCTTTTATGACAACAATGAATGTATAGCATAACCCCTTATTTGATGAACTTCCATCTTCACTAGAAACAAGAGATGGTGATCATTATTGGTGCAATAGTAATACACTCTTTTCTAATGATTTTGATGATGGATCCAATACAGTGTTGGAGTATGGAAATGAGAAAATAAGGCAACACATTGATGAGCTCCTTGAAGGTATTACTTCTATTTATCTTACATCTGACATAGATATGGTCAGTAAATTTGAAGATCAACATGAGATTGTAGTTTCTACTTCTTCCTCTATGGATTGTAACTACCCTTGTGAAGACAATCAAGAGGTAATTTATTCACATGAAGGTTGCAATGATATGAATATTAATAAGGTCACTCACGCACAAGTGAATCAACAAATGATATGGGATGAAAACATGGAATGTAATGAGGAAATTCCACCAATGGAGAATGTTAATTATGTGAATAATGAACAATTTGAAGGCAAAAATTTATGTGTTCAATGGGTTGATCCACATCATAGAGCTAGAAATGATAAAGGGGAAGATGAATCTTCTTATCTCCTTATTGATCATGATTGTTTGTGTGAAGTAGAACTAGAAATTTCTACTATAAATGAAAAGGATGATGATGTACTTATGGATGAAAGAAGGTTTCTAAATGATCAAAATGTACATCACAAAAAGTGTACGGAACATGAATCAACATCATTTCTAGTTGATAATGTTGAAGAATTTGTGGGTCTACCTGATATTGCACATGGATTTACCTTTGTGCATGAGTATCTCTTTGATTATCCTACAAGGGCTGATTTGTTTGAACCGAATGATTATTTGGGGAATGAGTCAGATTATGTTACTAAACCAAAGATGAATGCATATATCTAGTTATGGGATGTCAATAATGCATATGAACCCTACTCCCATGATACCAAAGAGTGTTCTGATGCAATAAAGTTTAGGGATGTTCCCCAGTATGATTTTTTCCCTTTTGATGCATCTATGGGTTGTTTATAGGGTACACAAAAAAGTGTTTATGAAGGTTTTTAGTTTGAGATGAAAATTGAATATAGGATCAAATTATGTGATTTTGTTAACCAAGTTGATTATGAATGTTTCAATTATCCAATTCAATCAGACATGGTTGGTTGTGTCAATCACAATGGAGTTGATTCTTGGGAAATTCTTAGTACAAGTGTTGATCCACTACAGACAGTAGAGGATCAATTTTTTTGATAGAGGTAAAATTTGGCGTTAAGTTTTGGGGGCCTGAGGCCACCAATTTGAGGAGTGAAGCGTATGAAATTGATGAAAGAAGGTTTCTTAGACTCCATGAGATGTGCATTGTATAGGCTTGTAATTAATGTATATAGGTTTGGTGTGTTAGATTTCTATTGTTTATATTTGCCTTGTACGGGAAGTCTCTTGGGTTTTTATCTTTTTGTTTTTGTCTTCTTCACCTTGAGATCTAATTTCTCGCCATACCCACCAAGGGTATGTGTTCCTAAGCATGAGCCGCTAGTAGAGACCGTAATTTTTTTTATAATATTTGGTGTGTCTTTCCTTTTCATAGATTTGTGCTTCTGAGCTTGATAGGTGGGCCTAGAGTTTTAGGTTAAAAACCCTCTTTTCAAAATTTGTATGGTCATGGATGTTGAACGCTATAATCCTTCATTGACATGTACACTTGGTTATCTGTCAATTAAGTCATATATTGATCTAGTGAAGTCATTACTTGCATCGACCCCTTTGGTTAGGTTTGTCGGTCACCATCTACAAGATAATCGTATTTATTTTTTCCATGGTAGGGTGAAAATATTCATATTTAAAAGACTTAGGTATAAATACTTTCTCCCCAAGGGTTAAGTCTCATTGACCTAGTTGTGGCCCCATTTTAAGAAATAATGATTTTGACATATGCAAAAATGAAAATCCATGATGTTCATTCAATTGTTGTGAGAAGATTTCCACCACTCCCCACGCACCCATTCCTATTTTTTTATTATTATTTTATTCATAGAGGTTGGCAAGCTTAAGCCACACGTCTTGTTCTTAGGTGGGGCCAATGCCTAGGCTGAAAATTATAGGTGGTATCAGGAGAAATCGACGATGATTGATGAAACACCTGGCAGCATCCTGATCATTCCCCGCACACCCATTCTTGTTTATTTTTCATTCAAATATTAGAACAAGTTGGTAGGCGATTATCATGTGTTATGATAGGTGGTGGGCCTAATGTTTCTAAGAAGCCAACAAGAAAGGATTTGATGGGATCGACAATAGGCATCGCTACACATGTCTTCATAATGGTTGTTCCTCGCATGCCCATCCATTCAATTTATTAAGGTGAAGGATTCACATAGGCTAGCATGCATTAGACATGTTTAGCCTTTCTATGGTGGGCCATATACCTTTTATGATCAGCGAACAATACCAAAAGCACATCTACGATGGTTGTGGGTTAACGTGGTCAAATCTCCACCATTCCCTACCACCCCATTGGTTTTTATTTTCATGCTTATAAAGGGACATAGGCTAGTGGGCATGGTGACATCTGTCATTTCATAGAGGGACCCGCTAAGTTTTAGTGACAATGTATGCTATGATAAAGATTTAGATCAACGGTTGATGGCAGGTGACATAGACTATCCTAAAAACTCCCTGCCATCCTGTGAGGGGCCATTTGTATCCCAAATTTCTTAGCAGGCAAGCAGGAAATTGTCGCATGGACTACTTCAAAGGGTTCAATGCACTTTAGCAGAGATTAAGTACTACTAAATTTTGGCTGAAACTGCACCAAGATTTAAGAATGTCACTAAATTTTAACCTAGTCTTTGGCACACATTCAAGATTTGGGAGATGCTTATTGGTGTAGTCAAGGGTGGAGGGTCCAAAATTAGGACTATCTAGCCTTGCAACAACAGTAAACAAAAAAGAAACTCAAAAAAATATAATGATGATCAAACATGAATATATAGAGGAACAATCAATTAGTTGTTTACTGGCAACATTCCTTTCCTTTCAGCTTACAATTTACAAAAAGTTTGGTGCTATGCCTAGACATACATGTGGGTTGAAACCCTTATTTATAATCTACTACTACTGAATGTGATGATGAAAAAATTGATGATCCTAATGCAACTACACAATACATATATATATCAGTTCTCAACTCTAGAAAAGGTTTGCATTGTTCCAAGAGTTCCCAAACTCCGAATTTGATGAAACATGCAAGTGTTGACCAAAACATGAAAAGAGATCTAGAATAGGTCGAGACTAGGTTTGATAAATGCAAGAAAGATCATGAATACAAATATTTTTGATGGATGCAATATTTCTCACAGTTGGGGATGCTCTTGCATCAGACACCCAAGATTGAAGAAAAGTGAGCTTCTCACTTTTCGGGGGCTAGGGGAAAACCAATGCGGTATACCTCAGCCAGAAAAATCCATGATGAATCTTCCTCCAATTCTCCTTTCCATCTGACTAGATATTCCCTGTACTACCTTCCTCTAGTGTTGTGTCCAATTTTGTTGTCCAAAACTTCCTTGATCTTCTCTAGATGATGTGTTATCTGGTCTGATAAACCAACTTCTTTGTTCTCTAGTGATCCTCCTTCATGGTACTGGTATAGGTTTTCAATCTTGAATACATGTGATATGAAAAATTCCTCTGGTAGCTCCACTTCGTATGTGTTTCCAAAATCAAATTTGTTGATGATTTTACAAGGTCCAAACTTCTTCATTTTCAGCTTGTTATATGTTCCAATCAGAAATCTCTATTTCCTTAGATATACCTTTACTTCCTCTCCTAATAAAATCTCCTTATATCTCCTCTTCTCATTAGATCTTTCTTTGTAGGTATTTTACATCATCTCTAGATGCTCCCTGACTCTAGTATGCATTGTATCCATGAATCCTACAAATTCTTCTACCTTTGCACTCCTTTTATTCTCAATAATGATATCTCTCAATTCTGTTACTCCTCTAGGTTGTTGTCCTATCACAATATCAAATAGTGTCTTCCATGTGCTTTGGTTTACTGAATTAATATGAAAATTCTGATGGTGGTAATATCAAGTCCCAATTTCTTACTTTACTTTTAGTCAAACATCTCAACAAGTTTCCCAAACTCCTATTTACCACTTCAGTCTATCCATTTTTCTGTGGGTGAAATGTTGAACTGTGCTTCAATTTTGTCTTCATATTCTTCCACAACATCTTCTAGAAATATCCAATGAACTTAGTGTCCTTTCCTGGTACTATGCTCTTTGGTAGTCCACGTAGTCTCACAATCTCCTTGAAAAATAAGTGTGCAACATGTATTGCATCATTGGTCTTGTTACAAGGTGTGAAATGTGCCATCTTAGAAAATATGTCCATAAACACAAATATAGAATCAAATTCTCTTGGAGTCTTATGTAATCCCAACACAAAATACATGCTAATATCTCCCCATGGTCTCTCTTGTATTGTCAATGTTGTATACATTCTAGTGTTCTGACTATTTCCTTTTGCAACTTGGAAAATTCTGCAACTTTGGACATACTTCCTGACATCCTTCTACAATTGTGGCAAAAAATAGTTATCACTCACAAATTTCATGGTCTTATCAATTCCAAAATGTCTTCTTAATCCTCCACAATGATTTTCCTTTATCAATTTTTTTCTCGTTGAACTCTTAGGAATACATAACTAGTCATTCCTGAACAACATACCTTCCTGAATGTAATAGTCCAACCATTTTATTCTATCTATCTCTATAGGTTTCTTGTAATATTTCCATGCCTCAAAAAATTCAATGTCATCCTTATACATATGCTTTAGTTATTCAAAACCCAATACTTCAATTCCAAATCTTTCCAACAAACTCCTTCTCCTGCTTAATGCATCTGTAACCTTTTTTTATTTTCCACTCTGATGCACTTCAATACAAATGTGTAACTATGTAATAATTCTACCCATCTCATACATCTCTGGTTCAATTTCCCTTAACTATTTAGATATTGAAAATCTTGATGATTCGTATACAACATAAATTCCTTAGATAACAAGTAATGTCTCCACTTCTTCAAGGCATGTATTATTGCAAATAACTCTTAGTAATAAACTGAATATATTCTCCTAGAATCTTTTAATTTCTCACTAAAATAAGCTATTGTTCTCCCTTCCTGACTCAACACTCCTCCTATTGCACTTCCACTAGCATCACAATCTACTTTAAATACCTTATCAATTTCTGGTAATTATTACGCGGGTTGTTTTGTTACCTTTTTCTTCAACAAATCAAAACTCCTTTGTGCTCTTGATGTCCACTTGAATTCCTTCCAATCACCTCTCATTGTTTCTATCATAAGTGAGAATATGCTATTAAAATATCTAATGAAATTCCAATAAAAAGTTACTAATCCATGGAATGATCTTACCTCTCCAATGTTCATAGGTGTATTCCATTCAACTATTACTTTGACCTTCTCAGGGTCCATCTTCAATACTTCTGTAGATATAACAAATTGCTAATATACTAGTTCTCTCTTTATGGAACTCCACTTCTTGATGTTTATCAAAAACTTTTTCTTCTTTTAACCACTGAAATACCTTTTGGATGTGCTCCAAATGTTCTTCCTTAGAATTACTAAAAATTAGAATATCATCCAAATAAACAATGACAAACTTGCTTAATAATTTCTTCAAAAACTCATTCATCAGCCTCATAAATGTACTAGGTGCATTAGTTATTCCAAATAGAATGACCAACCAATCATACAATCCCTCATTTGTCTTGAAAGTAGTCTTCCATTCATCTACTTCTCTGATCTTGATCTAATGGTATCTACTCTTCATGTCTATCTTGGTAAAATAGTTTTCTCCACTCAAACTATCCATTATGTCACCCATCCTAGGCAATGGGAATCTATAACTATTTTTGATCTTATTAATGGATCTTGAATCTATAAAAATCCTCCATTCTCCATCTTTCTTAGGTGCAAGTACAATTGGTACCATGCATGGGCTCATTATTTCTCTGATCAATCCTTTCTTCAACATTTCTTATATCTATCTATTCAATTATGCATTTTCTATTGATGTCATTTGTTGTGTAGCTTTGTTCAACAAACTAGCTCCAAAAATAAGATCCATATGATGAATGATACTCTAGATTTGTGGTAATCCTTCTGGAATATTATTTGATACAAGATCATGGTAATCTATCAATAGTTCAGTGACTTCCTTCTTTGGTGGTCCTTTTTCTTCCGAGTTTCCATGCTTACATGGAATCAAAGAAAAACACAAGTTCTCATGTCTAAATCCATCCAGAAATTTCCTTCTATCTACCAGATTGATTCTAGATGTACCACATAGTTCACCTTCATGTTCATCCTCCAAGGGTTTTGTTGTGTCATTTTTGCACACATGCCCCATTGAAAGTAGGGACCCTCTTTTCTTAGGTTTTCTGTGTCTTGGCCCTTCTTTTTGGGTTTCTTCTTGCTTGGGCAGCATGCTTTGATGTTCATCGTGCTCGTTGGAGTGGCCCATTAGTGAATTTTATTGAAAACCTTAAGTTCTGGGTACAATTCGGGCTTTTCACTATTTTTGGGAAAATCCACCATGGCTGGATTTTCCTGATTTTCCTTCAAAGTCCAAAGTTACCTTTCTGCTCGAATCTAAGGAAATCCATAGTGTCTAGATTTTTCTGAAGTCCATGGCTCAATCGAATTTCCAATTTTTGGTCTTGGTTGTCTTGTTGATAGGATTAATGGCGACCGCATGAATTTTGGGGTGGTGATATATTGAATTTTGGGGAAGTGATTGGCCATTTGAGTTTGTTTATTTTCTTGTCATTTGAGTCTGGAATACTGGAGCTTGAGGTGTGATGCTAGATCATGCATTCAGAGTGATTTTGAGTGTTGCATTTGAATTTTGTGAGCATTACTTGTATTGTGCTCGCATTTGAGGGTTACTTGTTGGCATCACTGGTTTCAGTTCTTTGTACTCTCATGTTATGTAGATATTCTCCCTTCCTTTTTTGGTCTTCAATATCTTTGCTTCCTTTTTCTTTGTGTCATTCATTTCTTTGTTCTTGCTTGCATGTGCGTGCCATGTGTGGGTGTTTGGGTTTTTTTGTGTCCTGCTGCTCCGTTTGGGTGTATGCTTTGAATATTTATTGGGATGGTCTCTTCATGTTGTTTTCATGGCTTGCTTGAATTTATCCCAAACTCCCATCTTTGTTTGTAATTAATTCATGATTGGGCTTTCTATTCTTGCATGGCAGAGGTTTTAGGGTTCTCAACCTAGGGCATAACCAATCCCTCTCAAATTTTTGAGAGGTGAGTTTTAAGTTCATAATTGATCTATTGGAGGTCTAGGTTCAAACATTGTTTAGCAGAAGGCTCATGGTCTGTGTCTGTTTTGGTCTATTTTGGGTGAAGATGAGGAATCCATTAGTGTTCGGGTTTTTATTGCCTTCAAGGAATTCCACCTCGAGCGGATTCCCCTGGGTTTCCCTATCTTTCCTTTGTTCTTCATATTTTTCTATTTAAACTAGACTTTTGTTTGCCTCATTGAAATCCACTTCCTTGGGATTTTCTTGGTGTCTGTGGCTAGATCATTCTGCCAAATTCATGCCTCCATGGTAGATTTTTTTTACATCCGCTGAAATCCTTGCCATTCGGATTTTCTCGGATGTTCCATGCTTTCTTCATTTTCACGGATTGATTAAAACTATTGTTATTTTCAGGGATTTTTTGTCTCTGACAGATACTTTTGAAGTATTATGGAAATGAAGAACTTGATGATTATATGAGGAAGTCGTTTGTTGATAATGCATGTAGATGATCAAATGAGCTTATGCTAAGTTATTTAAGGTTATTTCTTGTTTATATTGATTGATTGAAATGATATTAAGGAGTTTTTTACTTGCTTCACTGGATTCCACCTGGTTCGGATTTCCCCGAAATTCCCTTCTAGTCTGGATTTTGTGAAGAAGGCTAAGTCCCAAACTTTGGGATATGGATTTCTTGCATTTGTGGTTTATTTGGGATCTCATTTTGGTTGTCTTTACTTTTTTGTAGGTAGGATCGACATAGGATGTTGTTGGGTGTGGCAAGCGAAAGGAAACCGATCCAAGTGTAGAAAGTTCTACTATCTCTGATGCAAAAAAAGGTAAAAATGGATATAAGGAGAAAGATTCCTGAGAGCAAGCTGAATTCTATTTGGTTAGGGATCACCGATACCAATGTGGGTATGTGAGATTATGAGGAGTTCAAGGCTAAGATGGTAGCACCAAACCTCCCTTTGCTAGCTAAAAGAACTCTAGATTTTGGATTGGCACATGTAGTAGGTTTCCCCTTCACTGTGTAGTGCTATGAGCTGGTGCTTGAGTATGCCAGGAATTATGACAGAGGGACACAAAGGATAATTGGTCCTCAAGGAAGGATTGTGGTAGGCTTTAGTCCTGTGACCATTTCTAGAACTTTTGATATACCTGATTGGTCCCATGTGGTGGTTTTTGATATGGACACAACAAGGAAATACTATGAGGAAAACGTTGTTAAGTTCCAACAGGTGATCAATTCTTGGTTGGAGAAGCCCAAGTCTCATTTCTCCAAATTTCCAAACAACTATTCAAACTCAAATTCAAAAGGGAATACTACAATGCCATCACTTTGCTCAGTAGGTTGGTAGGGCTGAAGAGTGTAGGAGTGTTTGAGAGCTAGATGTTTAATGTTATTTCCTGGATGAAGCAAGTTATATATTACCACTAGGTAGGCACCATAAGTGTAGTGATCCCCGAGCAGTTGTGTAATTTCTTACAAACCAAGACTTTCACCATGACCTCCTACCTTGTGTATGCATTGGAAAGATTTCACCCATATAAGGGGTTAAGCACTAGGGGTACATTTGGACAAGATGCAATATATGAGGTGTATCCATAGTTGTAATTGGCTAGAGGAAGCTATAGAAGATAAAATAATGCTTTCACAATGTATATTACCATGTTGCTACAAGGTGCAGAGCATGTAAGGATTTTTGACAGGGCCAAGGAATTGATAAGGAGGTATGGGGCGTGGTTCATCCAGTTCCCTAATTTCTCCTACATTAGGATTGATGGTTGTCAAAGGTCTCCTTATAGACTCCCAAGGTATCCAACTGATCACATCATACTATTGGAGATCACTAGACAGATTTGTGACTTTGACATAATTGTAAAGGGAGACAAGCACAAAACAGGCTTTGGGAATGATTTCCCCTTGAAGATAGGAACAAGTGAGGTTTGTCCTTCCATCCAGTCAACTCATGCTTCTAAAGAGGAAATGAGTACTTTTGGCCTCTCTTTTCATTCTAAGAGAGAAAGGTTTGATATCATTGGTAAGGCACAAAATAATGCCAGTAAGGAATACAGTCACAAGGATAATATTGAAGATTATTAGGGTAACCTTTGATGTGAGGAAGAAGAAATTCTCCAAGCTGCCAGTGCATTTGGTAAGATTATACAACATAAAGGCCAACCTTGACCAAGTGGAGGAAGATGGAAATTTGATTTATGGTCATATCTTCAAAGCTGTGAAAGACAAACAAGTTGGAGAGGTTGACTGGTTGGAAGAAGAGAAAACAAAATTGGACCAAATCATGTCTCCTATGATTAAGTACACCAAAATGTGGTTGAAGCATAAAATGCTGGAGTTAGAAAGTGAGGGTGTCCAGTGCACTTATGATTTGATGGGAGACTTGGAGTCTCATTCTACCTCTGAGGAATCACATGAACAAGATCCTAAGGGTAAAACAAAAGTGGATTCTCCCTTCAAGATTCAACTTAGAGATGTTCAAACTGAGAAGGTAGCAGAAGTAGGTAGACAAAGAAAACCTATTGCCAAAAAGAGGAGGCATGTTTCGAGGAGAGAAGCAAAAAAGGATAAATAAGAAAAGGAGGGTGTAGACGTTACTCCTCCATTGACAAAGAGAAGAAATCTTGTGAGACTGTCACAAAAATATGAGGAGGCTCCTAAAAATGATAAAGAGGTTGAGCCACCTATGGTAGAGGTAGAAGGTTCAGGGGAAAGAAGATAGGTGCACATGAGGAGGTCAAGGACTCCTTCCCTGAAGGAAAGTGTAATGAAGGAGGATGTTCCTATGACTACTCCAATTACTGAACAGGAAAGCATTTCCCTTTTTCAGGATATTGATAGTGTACAGGAAGAACCAAGGAAGGATGAAAGTCCTAAGGACTTGGGTGAGGAGGAATTTCAAGAAAGAGACCTCTACAGTGCGAAGGCAGAGGTTCACAAGGTGATCCGGTCTCCTTTGGTGGCTTATGAAGATTCACCTTCAAAGGAGAAACTGAACAAATCTCCTCAATAGGAGGAGATACCATCCACTATCCCTTCACCAACATAGGTTACTCTAGATGAGAAGTCTTTAAACAAGGAGGATCCATTCAAGGAGATCCCTATCATGCCAAGTGTTGAGAAGGATCCACCAAGTGTCCAATAGGAGCAGGATAGGCAAGATATAGTGCCAACCGAGTCCACTATTCCAAGTTGGTTGGATAAATAATTGAAGAGTAAACTGGTAATAGTAGAATATGCTGCTCCTAATTGGGATGAATTAATGGCCAATGCTGAAAAAGGAAATACTAAGAAGAAGGCTAGGGTGGTGTGCCCGATTGAGAGAGATGGGTTAGGAAACAAAGTGGCTCACATTGCTACCCCTGTTCCAGATAAAGATATAGATAATGTAACTGCAAAATATTATCATGTGCATACTATTGACTTAGGGCATGCTTCTATGGAATAGCACATTGAGGTGTATGAAGGATCTAGTGCTATAATTGTGGGCAAATTGAAGAGGGTTGTACAAACCAGGCATGAGTTGGAAAGAGAGAATGAGAAACTGAAGAAGTATTTGCAGGAGTTAATGAAACCCTTGTAGTCTATTGGTTTGTCTTCCTCCTCTGCTTCAGGTTTCTTGCCTTAGGAAACAATCTCTGAGATTGAGAAGATGAAAGCAACTACACATGCCATAGTTTCCTGGTTGCAAGGGGTTCAAACCAAAGGAGATGGTGCCATCAAAGATATCTAGTCGACTGGAGGAGATGCCATGAGGTCAGTAGACTGGTTGAAAACTATGCTTTCTCAAGATAAAGAGGATATAAATCTCCTACTGTAGAAAACAAAGACAATCATGGAGTTCACCGAAGATAAACTGGTAAAGAGTGGGATTCTTCCTTTCCCAAGGGTTTCTAAGCCTTGGGAATGGTTTGAGATCTTGCAGATGAGGAAAAAGTCCTTGAAGAAGATTCATAAACAAGGGAGGAAAAATGAGGATACTCTGATGGGTAGTCATGAGAAGTGCATCTCCTTCTTTGAAATTATGACAAGAAGGAAGAATTTTTCTCCAAAGCATCTCAATCTGGAACAACTTAGGAAATGGTGGAGAGATTTTTATTCTCCAATCAGTGAAGGTCTAGTCACTAAACATCAACAAGATGATGCACAAACTTACATTGTAGTTATTGATAGATATTTAACTAATCGGGCTGATTGGGATGGTACAGTAAGGCAGGCAAGAGATGACATTAAGTCTCTTGAGAGAAGAGTTAAAGTTTTTCCTATACCACCTATTGCTGAGTTGGAAAAAGTGTTACTCGCCATCCATGGTGAGGAGGATCGAGCAAAAGACAAGGATGGGAAGTAATTATATGGAGCTACATCAAAGTTTGTGCTTCCCATTATCCACGTACATTGGGCCGACCTTTTTGTGACCCTAGGTCAACTTGGATGAAATTGGTGCAAATTGCACATTTCATATGATATTTGAATATCTTTTAGGCTGAACTCTTGTGTGGCATGTTTTTATTGTAAGTTCTTATGTTTGGGCCAACCTATCTTAGGGATTCTCTATAAATTGGGCATGTTTCCTCATTTCAAGATATAGGTGATACATAGCAGGCGTGGAGAGATAGAATATATATTTCATATTTGAGTGAATTAGGGCTTATCCTCAAGCAAGTATTATAATAGAAGGATGGAATTGTTTCCATTTTGGATGACCTAATATAAGAAGGGATATTGTGATTTGGTATCTTTCTTATGTCAAGTTTCATCTAGCATGGTTCTTTTTGTTCTATCTTTAAAATTGCTTAAGGTCATAATTAAATAGTCTGGTGATGCTTTGGGTTTCATTTTTGGAATGTTTGCAGCGATCTCTAGTCCATAATTTTTGCAGTTAGCTGACTGTTAGCTACCTTGCAAAGTTAGCCTCGACTTTAATTTGTGCTTAGTTCAATTATAAATGTTTGTTCATATCCAATAGTATTTTTTTGAATGAATGTTTATGATTTGAAAATATTTAAATGGTATGCCAATTGGTATTGTTGTAGTGATTTGGGGAATAGAAACACTTGACATCATAGTTTGTGTTTGTTGATAGACAGTTGTGGTTTTCCGTTTGACAGATGTGGCCCAAAAATACACATGCAACTTAGGATTTGACAATTACACTGCATTATCTAAACTATGTAAAACTAGACTTTGTTGATGAAAACTTGTGATGACTAAAATGACAGTTGCAACTCTCTAGGACAAATGCGGTTCTGAAAATGACATTTGTGAATTTTGTTGACATTTGTAGTTTTTCGAAGATGATTTTTTGTCTGACTCTATTTGATGATCAATTTTTTTGACGAATACAACAAAAACAATCACATAATACAATTTGTTTTCAGTTTGTAGTGATAGATCTATTAAAACCATAAAAATTTTACAACCTAGGCTTTTTTGGACAATACTTGATGAGTTCTTACTTGGATAAATCTAGCTACGCATATTCAAGGTGGATGACTAGTAGCTTGACCCCACTAGCTCCCCTCCATAAAACTCACTTATATGGGGCAAGCAAGCTACTGTACCCATGAAACTCCCATGGCATACATCTCATCTCCACACATGAACCCTAAATATGTAAGACGACTTCACAGGTCCAAACCTATTGCACCAACAAATAGAAAGGTTCTTGGAAAACTACAACAATTTGGCTTTTCAATTCGGGCACCGATTTAGAAGAGCCATGCGAGAGGTAATATCATCCCAGTTCTACAGAGGTTAGGCTTTTCAAGTTTTAAGATACCACAAGGGTACTACAAAGTCAAATGTTGGTCCGCTGGGATCCTCGTAATACTGAGCTTTCCTCGAATATTTAAATTTGTATACCAGTTGGGAGTTGCTGGCGATAAGCGCATAACTAGCTTTGAGTCATCTTGGGGTGAGTACTTTTTCCCACCAAGATAGGCCTAAGTTCTAGAGTCAGTAATCATTTCTCTTACACCCAAGATCACATAAATGCAAAATGAGAGAGGATACTTCGATATACCGAATCGGGGTTCTATCTAAACAATTCCATGCACGAAAAACACACGTTATTTTTAAACCCAAGCAATATTTTCTAAATTACCAAACAAAAATCTTTCCAAATAAAATTAACAAAGTCATTAGGTCCTACTGCAAACTGATCAGTAGTTCGTTTTGTGTCTTTGGCTTTCGTTCTGTAGAAAATATGCATTTTGGTTTTTATTTGGTCTTCTATCCTTTGTCCTACAAAATCTAAGTTACTCCTCTAAACACAATTGCAAACAAACATTAGCAAAAAAAATGAAATAACACAAAAAATGAAAACGCGAATGTACGAAAGTGAATAAAAAAGTACAAAAACTATTACCAGGTAGATGTGGATTTTCGAGCCATAGATGCAATGTGATGTTGATAGGAGGATGCAGTTTGTGTTGATAGTCGGACGCGGCACAAAATGTTGACAGTTGGATGCAGTACAAAATGGCAGATACGTTGCGGGATGTAGCAAATGTGGCTCGTGAATACATATGCGTCATTTATTTGATGGAATGTGATGTGTCATACGATAACCTGCAAAATAAAAAAAGGAAAGACATAAATTATTTCACGAATTTGAAGTGTGATTCACATCAAGTTCACCAAATGTAACATAGATTTTTTGGGGAATTTTGCTGCACAAATTAAGATGATCAAATCTAACAAATAATCTAAACAAAAAAAACAAAGAACGAGTAAATGAACATAAAACAATCAAAACAAACATATGAAAAGATGTCACTGAATATGCACCCACTTCTTTGAATTATCTCGATTATCCTTCTCCATTTTGTTGTATTAGTATTGTTTCCCTCAGATTTTTAGTATTGATGCAAGCATAACCTTGTTGAATGTCTAAGAAAAATACCAAAGATTAAGTTTTTTCTCAAAAGTGTTGATTTCGGGAGGAGAAATAATGATAATGACATGCCATTTTATAGATTTTGGGTTTTCAAACGATTGGCTCAGATTCAAAAGGGAGATTGATGGATGAGATTGATGAATGCCATGCGATGTGAGTTCTGTGTCAGTTAGAACACGAGTTAGAAAAGTTTGGAGGATAAAGATTAAATTAGAATGATAACTCAATCGTGTTTCAAGACCGTTCAAAAATAGAAAGAACACGAGTTCCAGATTAAGTAAACAATTTAATCTTTAGTTAAGAGTCTTCGAAAATAGAAGAAATAGACTTTGAATGACAAAGACAAAGTTAGAACTCAAAGAATAAAGAGTTCAAATGAACACATGAATTAATTAATTAAATAAAGATATTTAATTAATAAACGCATTCATGCATATGAGTTAGAACTAGTTAAATGACTAGTTGTGACAGAGAGTCCTCTCACAGAGATGATTAGATATCGAATCTGGAGATAATTGGCGGATTTAAAATAGATCTTGAGTCAAAAGGTGAGTGAATGATTAGTCAACTGAATGACAAAATAATGTGACATAAAGAATTAATAATGAATTAAATGTTAATTTAATTCAACATTCGAAATTGAAATGAATTTAATTAAATAAATAAAGATAATTTATTTAATTGACTGTTGAAAAGGATTAATTGAATAATTAAATAATAAATAATTTAATTAAGAAGGAAGAATTAATTAGTTAGTGACATAATTAAATAAACATGACTTATTTAATTAATCAGGTTGAATAAAGGTCATTATGAATTAATGAATTAATTAAAAGGGGTATTTAATTAATAGTGGAAATATGTGTTAGAAAGGTAATAAAATAATAAACATTATTTAATCATGACCATGGATATTAGAAAATTATGTTGAAAGTGATACTCGCAGGCCTAGACCAATTTTTAGTGTCTACAAGAATATTTTTTGGTACAATTTTTTTATTTTCCTCTTGTGGGATACTGACTGAAACATTAACTCTACTCTGTCTCCTTCCATACCATGCTTCATATTCAACAAATTGAACACCTTTGCTGATTATGAGATTCTTAGTTGTTGGATTGAAAAGTTTATATTCTTTGGATTCATCACTATAACTAACAAATATGCATTTCTCTCCTTTATTCTCAAGATTTCTTCTCAATTCATCAGGTACATGTGCATATGAAACACATCCAAAAACTCTCATATGTGATACATTGTTTTTCTTGCCAGTCCACACTTCTTTAGGGATGATATTCATGACACTTTTTGTCGGGCATCTGTTCATTATGTATGTTGCACATCATACAGCTTCAGCCCAAAATTCATTTGTCAAATGCTTGGCTTTCATCATTCTCCTAGCCATTTCCATTATCATTTTGTTCTTTCTCTCAGCTAGCCCATTCATTTGAGGAGTGTATCTTGTAGTAAACTGCTTGTGAATACCATGATCTTTGCATAAATTTAAAACCTCTCTTGAAACATATTCTCCTCTATTTGTTCTCAACACTTTAATAAAACGACCACTTTGTTTTTCAGAAAGAAATTTGAACTAACGGAAGAAATCAAACACTTCAATTTTTTTCTTTAAGAAATAAACCCATGTCTTCCTTGAATAATCATCTATGAAAGTTAGAAAGTAAAAACTACCACCTATTGAAGGTGTCTGCATTGGACCACAAAGATCTAAATGAACAATTTCTAAAGGGGATTTTGCTCTTGTTGATTTCCCTACTAGGAATGACTCTCTATGTTGCTTTCCTTGAATGCACCCTTCAAAAAATCTCTCAAGGTTTTCAATTAATGGTATTCCCTCTACCATACCCTTTCTATGAAGAAAATTCAAACCACCAAAATTTAGATGACCAAATCTTAAATTCCACAACTAGTTTTCATCTTTTACTTCCGCCTGAAATATAGTTCGAGTAATAGTTGATACCTCTTGTGCTTGTGCATAATTTATACTTAAATTTTGCTGAATTCTCAAAGGAAACATTCTGTTGTTTTTCATCTTAATCTTAGAAATTAACTGACTACTTGGGTATTTTTCTAAAATTATGCACAAATAATTTTTGAAAGTCACTCTATAACCTTTTTGAACTAATTGTCCTACACTCGTCAAATTTTGTTTCAGACCTGGCACGAAATACACATTAGAGATATATTTTTTCTCCCCCTGCTTGGTTAGAATATTAACATTTCCTTTTCCTTTAACTGGCACTTTGTTGTCATTACCCAAGGTGACATCAGACTTAATATTCTCATCTAGAAATGTAAATAACTCTAAATTTCTTGTCATATGATTACTACAACCTGAGTCTAAAAACCAAACTTCTTTTTCACTAGTTTGTGCTACATTACATGCTAGAAACATTGTGCTCTTATCTGGTCTTTGTTCCTAACTCTCTTTAGTAAAATTTTAATTTTTTCTACTCATATCATACTATTTATTCCTACACTAATTCATATAATGTCAAATTTTTTTACAATAATGGCATTGGACCTGAGATTTTTCATACCTTTTAGCTTGAGGTTGATTTTGAGATGGGTTTTGGCTGCTGCCTCTTCCACTTGAACTTGATGGGTTGTATCTTCCACCTTTGTTGAAACCTCTTTCTCTAAAATTTGATCTTCCTCTACCTCTTCCTTGGTTAATTGAAGCTTGTGACTTGAATGCATGCTCCAATGACATATTAGTTGTTCTATTGAGCTTGTGCTCATGAGAAATTAGTGAAGCATAAAACTCATCAACTGAATATTGGGTGAGGTCCTTTGTCTCCTCTATGGTTATTGCAATTGACTCAAATTTTGTGGGTAAGCACCTCAGAATATTCTCTACCACTTTGACATCTTCTAGTGTCTCTCCATGTGTTCTTATTTGGTTCACCAGCCCAATTGTCTGAGTGAAATATGAATCTACAGAGTCTCAAACTCTCTTCTCAGTATTTGTAACTTTGCAGTTTTAACTTTCTCCATTCCTTAATAAGAAATTTGTAGAATGTCCCATGCTTGCTTGGACCTAGTTGTAGCTGAGTTTCTTGGAAAAATACTTTCATGCACTCCTTGTAAAATAAAAAAGTGAGATTTTAAGTACTTCTTGTTGTCTTTCAGCAAGTATTCCTCTGCTTGAGTCAGAGCATTATATGCTACAACATCAGCTGGCTCTGGAAAACCATTTTCAACAAACTCCCATTAATCTTGTGAGCAGAACAAAGCTCTCATGGTGATAGACCAATAATCATAATTTTTCCCATTCAACCGAGGAATTTGTGGATTACTCAAGCTTGTGCTTCCAACCATGATTTTTAGACACTCTTAGACAAACTAGATATGGAGAACTTGCTTTGATAACACGTGAAGGAATAGAGGCAGAGACCATAAAATTTTACACAAAAAATATATCATAATCTTCAAGAAATTTTACCAAAACAATAATATAAAAGTCTGCTTCTATTGAGCAATTTCTAATTTCATCACCACACTAAAAATACAATCACACCAGTATTATATCAAATTCCATGACCACATAAAATTACAAAATTAAAGGCTAATCAATTTAGCTAAGTTGTAAAGTCCGAAAACAAAAATAATGTCCATTCGATATAAAGACAAGTCCTTTTGATTTAAATATTCATCCTTTTATCCTAGTTGTCCACCAAAACACATCCCAATAACCATCGCCATCAATCAAGCCAAAAACCACAATACTATGGATGAGAGAGAAAGGTCACGTGGTATCGCGGTGAACACCGCTCCACTGCGAGGGGGTGTGAACGAGACTATGGGGCCATAGTTACTGCATTAACATGGTTATACAAACTACAGGTCACGGGATGGCAGTGAGTACGACACCACCGTGGACACTTATGATGAAGATCGTGAGACAACGATAGAAAAGCTCTGGCGGTTAACCGCTCAATTGTAGACAACAAGAAGTGAGGCCACGGTAATGTAAGGAGAACCAAGTGAGGAAACCGCAAGACCATGGACTGCATGAAGTTGGGCCATGCTATTGCAGTGGAAACTGTCATACCGTGAGCAAGAATGTTTGTTGGCGTGATCACGCGATGGAGGCCAATTTCGCACACGGGAAGATTGGGTGAAATCCCAACAATCTTCTCCTTCTTCTAAGTTTCCATAGTAGTGCAAAATCCCCAAGAATGTTTTTCCAGAATCCCCAAAGAAAATTCATGGCCAAGAAAGAAAAACAAGATTAGTTTCTCCAAAAATTACCAAAAGCCCATGTCCCAGTTAACTCTAACTAATTTTATTTATTAGTTTCCTTCCAATTCATAACAATATCCACTCTTGAATTTAATTAATTTATTTTCTTTTAATTTATCTCCATTACTCTCAACTTCTATTATGTTATTATTTTTACAATTTTCACCTTGCCAAATAGTTTGCACTCAAAATAAATTCAACTATTATGTATTTAATTAATTAATTGAATCCCTTCATTTAAAATTTCTTGTATAGTAAAATAATTAACATATTTATTTATTTATTTCTTTATTAAGCTATAAGTTTTAATTTATTTAAATTAAACAAAACATTCATAATATTTATAAAAATTACAAATTATATTAAAATATTCATTTAAAATTATTGAATACCTTTATCCAGAATACTCTTTCATTAAATATAAAATCCATCAAAGCCTCAATCAAGAAAATCACATAAATGGACCGTACACCCAATAGTACATGACTGGAAGGCGAAATGGAAGGTAAATGACAACAACATCGACAAGATGACTTAGACTGACCACACAATAGGGAAGAATAACAAACACTCATCCTTGTCAAGGATGATGGCCCATGTGGGGAACCCAATGCTATATTGGAATCAAAAAACTCCATTGTGATTAAGGCACACTCAAACCCAACAATCCAGGTGGATTCAATGTCTTGTACCTGCAATTTACAACAAATGACAAGGTCAAATGTGTATAAATTCATTCAATTCCACCTTTGTTCATTTATACTTTTTTCTTGTATATGTAGAGGCAATTTTTTTTTTTTTGATTGATTTCTCTTATTATATGATACTTTCCTCTTTGCTTTCTCATTTGCTAGGTTTTCTTGTAACTTTTCTATTTTAATCTACAACACTTTTTTCTCTTTCTTTCTTTAGAAATTATGTGTACACCAGTTCATTGTTATTTTTTAATAGGTTAATTTTGTTAGAATTTTTGTATCTAAAATATCCAATTGGAAACTACTCACCTAAAATTTAGAATGATCCATCTGATTCTTTATTTTATTTTGAACTGCAGGAGCAAAAAACTTGTACTCCATGATTTATTTATTTGGGTCAAATGTGGGTAATACCCTGGTTGTTGCAGGCTCTAAAGTTATAGTATACATAACCCCTATCAGTTACTTCCTTTCTTTTTTATACATTTATAATTTCTTTTTAAACTCATCATTGTAATGAAAACCTAGGACCACATACGTAATGGAATGTGTGAATGGAAAAGGAGTACTTGCAATGATGGGAACATATCTAATTATATGAGACTAAGCATGAGCCAAGGATTAGCCATTATTGTTACAATCACACTAACTAGAGGAGTACCTTGGAAATAACTTCTTTAGGGTGTAAATTAAGGTAGTTGTCTTGGTAGTTAGACCTGTCATAATCCTTTGCCTCTTCAGAATGCCTTGAACATTGGGTGTCTATGTAGTATCTTATATTTTTGGCCTCCTACATTTAATTTTTTATAATAGCACAAGTTGACCACTACTAGTACTACTACCCATACCATCACCACCAATGAAAGTACTAGTTGCACTAGATTCTCCACCATGTCCTAGTTGTGATTGTATCTAAACATGAGGAATTGAAGTTCTAACAAAATGAATTGTTTCACCTCTACTTGTATGCCCTTGGGATTTTTGATCAACTCCAATGCCTACCTCTATTTGCACCCAAATTCCTTGTCCTTTGGAACCCAAACCACCACCTTCATAACCCATTTTTTCGGCTATGGCTGCTCCTAAAGTATATGTTCTTTATGGTCTCACTTAAACCATGTTTAGCTTTGCTAGAATATTGTAGACTTTTTTTTTTCCTTATGACTATCATCATCTGGTTCATGATCATCAATAGTTTGTTGAACTTTAGAGGGATGCTCTTTATCCCAAAAATTTCTAAACTCATAATCTTCTTGGATCTCTTCAAATGTTGCACAAGTTTTTGGTTCACCTAGATACTTCCTCATAGACCAAAAGGAAATAATTTTTTATTGTGTCCAATGTTATTTTTTACAGGCCCTTATTAGAGAATCTAATATTTTTACTAAAGTAGATGGTTAATCACCTTTGCATAAAAATTGGTGTACCTACTGATTTGGTTCTATGCTACTCTCTATTGGTGCAATGCCATAATTTTTGCTAACAACTATTCAACAGAAATACCTTTCTTAGCAATAGTTTCCTCCATTTGAATTTTGACCTCATTCTAAGAATATTTTATTTTCAAGTTTTCAAGAAAAGGTTTACTTTGATGTTGAATTCTACTAGCAAAATTCTTATTGGCCACAATCCTTGATTTAATGGTGTCACATGGATCATACTTCCAATGAGAGACAACATAAATTTTTTTTTTTTCAAAAGTTCATGTACCACACTAAATTATTTTCTCTTAAATGTGAACCCTCCAAATGAAAAATTAAAAGAAGGAAATATGCTCTTATTTTGTTGATTGACAAAGTATAGTTGATCAATACTCTTTATCTACCATACATATTCCAATACAAAAACCCTTTCTATCACATGTAATGGAAGTTTTTATGGCTCTACTCTTGATCCATAAAATATTAACACATATATTCTTCCATTAAGTACCAATCAACCTATTTTATTTTTCATCCTAATTGAATGTAATCTCTACAAGACATAGACAATCTAGGCATTAGAGTATTTATAATTGCTTGATACAATGGAGCCAAAAATTAGTCTACAAAATGATTGTAGTTCCTTCAAGTATCATGCATCATTATATTAGTTATCCAATCATATACTAGATCCATTTCTTTTCCTCGGTATTTGTATAGAGATGAACCTAAATCTTATTGGTCAGATACATTCCACTAAATTTGAATAGAAAAAAATAGCACAAGTAAGTTGTGAACCTAAATGTACTAGTGAAACTCCTTTTAAAAATTAAAAAACTTTTTATGCATGGATTCTATAATGTGATCTAGAAATTTATATTTGATAGGTTGCTTAACATGATGGATATTAAATACCATTTCAAGGAGGCTTGCACCCACTTCCCAATTGCTATCCAGTCCGAGGAAAAATGCTAGCATGGAAATAGTATTCTTATCGGATGATTTAAAAATTTCTTATTTATAAGGAGGCCTATGATTAGTTTGGAATAAGTTTTTTATTAAGGGAAAAACTGGTTTTGATGGGACCTGAAACCCAATACAAGAAGGTTTTGAAGGGACCTAAACCCCTTTACAATGCAAAGAAGCTACAAGAAAAATAATTAGTAAAAAATCTATAGCCCAATAGCATCAACCATACATAGATATTGAAATCTACTCAAGTTGCAACAAACATAATTTGAAGGGATATTAAACCCTTTACAACTAGGTTTTAACCAAATAAGATGATCAAAGACATCGAAAAAAATCTAGTTTTTTCAGGGACCAAAAACCCAATAGTCTATAACCACCACAACACAAAAAACCAACTGCTCAATGTATCACTAAGCCAAAAAAAAAGAGGGTGGAAAGAGATCCCTTTCATAACCAACAAAACATAAGGAAAGATAGAGTACACAGAAGAATTAAAACACTTATTAAACCAGAAAGCCAACTCAATCTCCACCTCAAAAGGAGAGAGTTCCCCTGTATTGGAGTGGATGTCATGACCAATTTTTCCACTATAGATTGAAAACTCCAGCAACCTCAACCTCCACCTCTATAAGAAAATTTTCTACCTTAAAGGATCAACAATTAAGGAAATGAGAAAATTTTAATCCCCAGTTCCACTGCGATAAGAGAAGAATCCACCTCAATGAGATCTGAGGAGAAAGCCAACACTTCAGAAAAACAAGTAGTCCTACCATCCTTTGGTGAAACCAACAACAAAAAGGATGCCAACATCTCCCCAACTAATAGGTGCAGAAATAAGCACAACCCATCCAAAAAAAATAACCCTTCCAAAATAAACTCAAGAAGAGCAACAAGGAGAACCTTCAAGAGGCCACTAAGAAATATTAAGAAAATACAAATTAGCTTAACTTCCAATAAGAGAACCATCTGCCGATCAACCATTGAACTCCACAACAAAAAAGAGCAAGGGTGAACCAAGCAAGAAAAATAGCAGAAAAAACTGCCAGAACTCCATGAAACAATAGCCAAAAAGCTACATCAAAGAAAGGAGTCAAACCTATTGGTTATTTTTAATGAGCCAAACTTGTCTCATCAGTTATCTATGAATTTTGTAGATTCAATTGTCAATGACTATGAAGGATTGGCCAATGAATAGGTGAAAGCTTTATAGGATTTCCCTTTGCACTTTGGGCTCTGCAAAACTTGAGAGTGTGATCCCTATAATGCATTTTTAGATACTCTTGTGCCAATTATCAGATACATTGTAATTCTAATAGATAATACCCCTTTAATTTCTTAACAGATGGAACACCTTAAAGATCTAGCTAATCCTCATGGAAGCATCTCAGTAAAACATGAGAAAATGTTATAAATTCAACTTGACATACATTCACATAGAAAATAGATTTGAAATTGATTTTGAAATTAGTTGCTATGAAAGATCTAGGAAATTGTAACAAAACATGACCAGTGCCTTATCCTAGGGTGGATAATTCTACATCTCATAATTGGAAACATGTAACAATAGTATTCCTATCATAAAAAATCCTACCAATGATGCCTTAAACCATTAATACTAGAAACTTAACCAACAATACTTAATTATCCATGCATACATTCACATAAACCTTCATTCATGTTAATATAGATTCAATTCATTCTTTGAAAAAGCATAATAACCATGGATAAACATTCATGAAAAGATAAGAAGATGAATAGAAGTAATCTTTGATTCCTTTGTATGCATAATCTATACGATGTATACATTGGAGAATGTTGTCCTTGAATTTTTTACCATTTATATGCTAAAATATGACAGTACTGTTACAATATTCACCATTACAAGACTCAAAAGACTCTTAGAAACTAGAAGAGACTCATATAATATTATTTAGGACTGGTTACAAAACTTCTCTAAGATCAATCCACTAACAACCCAATACAATTGACTTTGAATTCTCTTTCATAAGAACAAGGGAGAAAAAAATGCTTTGGGCCAAATTGTACACATGTCATTTTTCATTTGACATTAAAATTTACACTCAAAGGCCATTGTATTTGCCTAGATTCAAGGGAGATGTTCACATAAGACAAAAACCATTTCTCATTTTTTGATGAAGATTCTCCCACCTTTTAGAAGGTTGTTAGTCGGTGCAGATTATTCTTTCCATGATCTATGCACTTGGTCCACATGCCCCAAAACTTGTAGATGAAAAGAATGAAATAGAAAATGAAGAAATACACCAAATAACTTCCATGTCCACATTTCATGTCATCAATTTTTAATTGGAGAAGATACAATATCTGGATGTTGATGTAACTAAGCCCTAATCTATACTAGGCCATGTATTATACTTCTCCTTTTGTAACCTTTATTTTTATAGACATAAGACCAAAATTTTCAATCACCATTCATAATTGTAGCAACATATAAGTCCAAGATTTCAACATATTTGGACTTCCATAGCTCAAATTATTCCTGAGTAGGCCAATCAAACCCCATAATCTCATCAAAAAAAAAATGTATGGGTTGTATTTGATGACCACCTAGTTTTCCTCCTGGTCAAACTCTTCAAGGAAGGTTTTTGTATTGGTAAGATTATCCATACTTCTTGAAATTTGCACATCCACCACATCATAGATTAATTTGGATTGGGTGGATATCACTTTACCTGCTTAGTCCTTCCATTCTTATAAGGTTTTAACTTCACCATTTTCATCTAAGATATCTAGAACTAAATTGAATCTCCACTCATCAAATTTCTTGACCAACTCCCTGATCTTCATTTCTAGAGGCTCAATCAACCTTTGAGGTTCCTTTATTGCATTCAAAAACTTAAGGGTTAGGACAATGTTGGAAGGATTTTGAGAATCATGTGTTGACCCAATGGATATATCTCTCAGTATTTATGCCCTAGGGATCCATTTATCCATTAATGGGATAGCAACCTATTTATCCCTATCAAAGCCTCTTATTACATTGAAAATGGAAGAATAATTGGAATGGATGCAAATCAATCTGCTATCAATCCCCTTATTTAGATGCTTTAGTACTCCTATCAAATTCTTCAAATTTCTTACATGAATCAACTCATCAGATTGTTGACATCTCTCCTCCAAAGTCTTAAGTTTCTCTATCGAATCATCCTCGGTGATCTCCTCAATTCGATGTGCATCTGAAGTACTTGGAGCTATCTGTGTAATTGGAACATCCTCAAAATCCAGAGGTATAACCTCAGTTGGGATTGTAGATGGTGAAAGAATGGGAGAAGGGGGGAGGAAAAATAATATCTTGTGATGATGTTGGCTGTAGTGACTAGAACTTTTCCTTCCATAAGACCATTTGTAATTGTATTTCTACAATTTTATATTGTTTCACATTGGATTTAACCACTATGTCATTGTGTTATGTTCTAAAATTGTCCCTCTCCTCAATCAAGGACTCAAATATGGATTTAGTAAACTTAACTACATTGACACTCAGAGTACCTACTTCCATAGTTGAGGTTTCTGATACTCTTTTGGTGATTAACCCTCATCTAACTCTTGGATTTGGTCCTACAACCTTTGGCTTCTTGGTGCTTGGAGCTAAGGCCCAAATGGCTAGTGTGTCCCATTGGGAGATGAAGTTTGATCCTTGTAGGGTCAAAGTAACCTCTTTCTCTGTGCTAAACATGGGATCATCATGTCTTTTCACCATGTCAAATATTATGGCTGATGCCAAATCCTATTTTGGTAATAGTATTACCCCTCTTCCCGGCCAATTATTTTCCTTTAGTTGTAGTGATGTTTAGATAATTGGTCCTCATTTCATTGTGGACCTCAATTTCAATATTTTTTTATGGTAATTCAAGGCTTTTACTTTCCTTCTTCTAAATTTCCATCACATACTCATTTTTCATTGCCCTCCACATATATTCTTAGAATGCTTGTGTTTTGACAAAGGAATCATCATCCATGAATCTTGTAGTGTCCCTCTAGATGACATTATTGTTTCTGTTGCTTTTGACTGGTTTTTAGTCATTTAGTTTCCTTTGAGACTATATTATATTATTACACTATGTCATGGATGTTATGTTAGTTGCTATACTCTATAGATGATACACTTGACTTTATGATCATCTGGTTATTTTTGTGTGATGACATTATTATGGTTATGTGTGTATTGTGGTATATGCAGTTTTTGAATGTTAAGGATGTTATTTTGACGAAATTGATGTTTTGATATAATGATTCATATCAGTCCAGGTGAAGGAGACAGTGTAGCATTACACACTCATGAGTACCCTGCTACGCTGTGACTCTTCTTCACGGTGTGTTTTCTGATATATGTGTTGATATGGTTGATAGTGTTGTTTGATGCAACTTACAAGTACAAGCATTGAATCCACCTGCTTCATCATCTCGGAGCATGCCAAGGACCAATACTAATATTTTGATGAGAGATAGTGTCTGGTCCTTTGTCATGAACCATCGTTCAGGAAATAATGAGTACCATTTGTTACCCATTTATTTTTGGTTGGCATTCCTCCCGTGATGTCATTTGTTACCCCATTATGTCGTTCATTTGATGGTTATGTTTGAGATTGTTTTATTTTATTGGTTAAATTATCTAACTTGCAAGTATCGAATTTAACTGTGATTAATTGTAATATTAGATTTAAAGGATATGTTTGATTGCATTTAAATTGAAATTTTATTTTAAATGTTAGAAGATTTAATTTATTAAAGATTATTGAAAAATAGAATATTATTGAAGGCTAATTAAATTTAATTGCTTAAGTTTGTGAAACTTGAATGTTTTCAACATTGATAATTTTAAATAAATTGTTGTGAATGGAATTTGCACAATATCTTGAATTAGAACTGGTCATTTAGAAATTGTAACTTGTTGATTTAAATAGTTTTAACTGTTTGATTGAATTTGAGGACATGAAATCTATCAGTTAAGCTGTGTGAATCACATTTTAATTAAAAATTAACGATAAAAAATGGTATGCAATTTTCTTTACGAAAAAAAATAGTTTTGTAAGGAATTTTTTCTTTCTCTCATGACAATATTCTAGAAGGGGTTTTTATCTCTATTTTTTGGGTTCTTGGTGGAAATTTTTTGGAGATTAACAATTCAAAGGATTTTCTCATGCTGAGAAAGTTTCATTGTCTGAATTATTGGGTTTAGCTTCATCGTCGTTCGAATCTGGAAAAGAATCTCAGGTTTTCTTCTTGGAATTCTAGTTTGTTCTTGAATTTTAACTTGAAAAGGATATGTTGTATGTTTTTTTTTAGTATGTTGTGAGATCTTGTTCAAAAATTGCACAAAACATTTAAAATGAAACATTAATGGTTAGTTCAATATATTTCAAGAGAAAATATGTCGAGATAAGAAGATAAAAAAAAAATGAAACCCATTTTGAAACCGGGAATTCTACAATAAACCACAAAAACCTTATGGTTGTTTTGTGTTAGAATTAATAATCATTGTTGTTGAATGTATATGGTTTAAGAACCTTAAAAATTACCTTTTTCTTGTATTCTTACACATGCATTCCTTCAAGCTTCTGTTTATGCCTCTATCTTCATCGTTTCTTTTCATTTCCTTGGCTTTTCTTATTTGCACGATCATTCTGATGCAGTCACGCCAATTAGCTAATGTTTCCAGATCAACTCTTCGGACTTCCTTATGGTGTTAAGTGGTTTATCTTTCCTTGTTAAATCTCTTTATATTGTCATTCCTTTAATGGTGGTTTCTAGTGGTTTTCTATATTTGTGGCGGCATGTTGGCGTCTATTTTTCTTATGCATACCTTGTTTGGGGTCTTGAGTTTCAAACACGTTATTTCTTTATCTTCATGGTTCTTAGCTATGCTTAATTCAGGATTCTCTTGATTGTGAAAAGTTTGTCCATATATTTGATTGATAAATCTATTAGTTTTCTTTCTTGTTCCATTCTGAGTTTTGACTGGTGAATGTAAATCGCCTTCTATTTGCTCGAATAGACCGGCTTGATCTTTGTTTGCAACAAGCTTCTACTTCCATCAGCGGTTTAGTAAATTCTAAGTTCGTTTTATAAACTCGTTGTTCTAAGGATAATCTCTTGTTCCTTGAGTAATCCATTTTAGCAAATGAAAATATCCTTGCAAATAATATTCGTTGTCCATGAGTCGATTTTCACGTATTTGTAGATTAGAAAGAGTTGGGTTGTTTGAATATAGACTGGATTGTATAAATTTGAAGCTCTTGGGTGCATCTTGTTTAAATTGTTAAATTTTATTTTTTATGCACAACCTAAATCTATCTTAGTATTATAGTATACTCATACATTTAGGGTTGAGTCTTTTATTTATTTGCATGTTCTGTTATGATTTAACTGCTTGCAAGTTACATTGATTACATTTAATAAAATCATCGATGGATCTTAAAGGAGATGGTTCATCTAGATTCTTACCTTGTTTGTATTGTTCATCTCTTTGTGGGAATAAGTTTGATCATCTAACTTACCTTCATTCGTAGTCTCATGAAGTTCATTGAAATTATAACCCTGATCATTTGATCTACACCTCTGTCTGCATGCGTGTGTATTCTTGTAATTTTCACTGTAGTTTTGGGGGTGGCGGAAATTATCTTGAACTTTTGTTTCCTTATGTCTTCTCCTACTTTACACGCTAAGCATTGTATTATGCTTTAGAAAAAAGAAACTGTTGGTTTTGGCAAGTCATTCTTATAAGTATATATATTTATGTATTACTGGTTGTGCCAAAAAGAGAAATATATATATTTATATATATGGTAGGGAACTATCCATCTTTCGGTGATAATTGATATATATGTATATATATCTTTTATTTATGTTGGTCTTTTTGATGTTTATTGTAGAACATAAATTTAATAGTGGAAAATCTATTATTGTTGTATTGAAAGAAAAATATTTTATAAAAATGTTTATTAGAGTATTTAATAGTAATCATTTTATGTTAAATCTACCTCTATATTATTTAAGAATGGTTTTGAGATGAAATGTACTATATATTTCATTTTTAGATAAGGATATTTATTAATTTAATTTGTTTATATCGGAAGCAAATAAATTAGACAATCTGGATATGTCAATTGAATTTTTGCTTGGAGCTTTAAATGTATTGAAATATGTCATTTTGGTTATCTTGTATGATGTATTGGAAGATAATTAGGATGGATAAACTTTCTATGTTATTCTTAGTGTTTGTAAGTGAGCTATGGAGTTTGTGTGTTTCATAATTTTGAGAGGCTTAGAATTGTAGTCTTATTGAAAAGCATGGTTTGTTGATTATGGATGTTATTTCCATAGATTTGAATGTGAATATGGACCATGCACATTGAGTTTCCATGTGATGCTATTTTGGATGTTTTGAGTCCTACGTCTATGGAGATGTGTATATTTGTGTTTTGGTCTAGCCATGCATGTTGTTCTATCTAATTGAAGTATTGGAGATGTATATGATAATGTCATGTTTATTGCAAGTTTTTGTGAGACATCATTTGAATGGATGTTGGCTATGTTGTCTTTGTCAATAACTGAGTTGTACCTAGGAGGAGTGGCTTTCATTAGGGGTCAGAACCCTAAAGAGGATTACATGGGTAACCTTTCGAAAGTGGGTAATTAAATGATAATTAAAATTAAAGAATTAGGGTTTGGGTAGTAAAATTTAAACAACTCAGATAATTTTTTTTCATCGTCTTGTAGTTTAATGCTTTTTTAGGTTAAATTTGGTTGAGATGGCCTAGAATAGTTAATCGATCACTTTGTCTTCTCAAAAAGTGTATCGATACCACATAAGTTCATTTAGGGGCCAAAAATCATTAAAGGTTTCCAAGGTAACTCGGGTCGAGGGCCAATAACCTATGAAGATTCTTTAGGGTAACCTATTATGACTATGTGATGAAACTCCTATCCTTGTAAATATGTTGGGTCTCTTATGTAGAGTCACCTGTGGGTAATCAGGCGAATAATGAGTAGATTCTGAATCAACCAAGTGTGGAGGGAGATCTATTGTGTCCTTCACATGAGAATGAACATGAAGTGAATAGATAGGGAGATAAATCACCACCTCAGAGGATTGTGTAGATTGCGTAGCAGGATGCATGGTTGTAGGACACATGAGAGATTTGTTGAGGGCACACCCTCCCACTTTTGATGGTACTGGCAGTGGTTTGGAAGTAGAGACATGTTTATTGGACTTGGGATAGTGTTTTTCTATGCAGCTATATGGTAGCAACACCAGAGCGATATGCACCATCATGCATCTTAGAGGTATCACCTCTACTTGGTGGTGATTGTCCAAGATCAGAAGCTCCATCTGCAGATTTGATCTGTATCTTGGGATATGTTCTTGGAGAGTTTTAGAGTATGTTTCTTATCTAAGCACTGGAGATAGTGTCATTCAGACGAGTTCCATGATCTATGTCAGATGGCTATGTCGGTCGATCAATTTGAGCGTAGATTCTATGAACTCAAAACATATACAAGGATAGTGCATGACGAGGCTATGCTGGTACAAAATTTAATTAGGGGTTTGAATGCCCGTATCAATGGAGGATTGAGAGTCTTCAAGCCGAAGATGATGGAGGTAGCCGTGGAGAAGGCACAGATTATGGTGGAGAATTTTTCCATGGCTTTGGGTGGACATTGAGGTTTTTTGATTGGCAGTGCTTCTACTATAGGTTTTGGTCTGCATGGTGCTCTGACTCAAATAGGTGATTCCTCTTGGAACCCATAAGAACTCACTAAGGGTGGACAACAATAGAAAAAAAAATGTTACCCACAAAAGAATAAGAGTTCTCAGATGCAGCCGAGTAACATTTCTCAGTCAGGGAAGAACTGTAATTGGTGGCATAATAAGTGCAACCATCAGGATCAGCAGGAACATAGTGCATAGTCGACGGTTAGCAGAGGCAACTTCCAGTAGTCAAATGCACCTTTGGGTGATAGAGGTTTTGACAGGGGCACTCAATGTTTCTCATGTGGTTAGTAGGGTCATATTGTGAGGCAGTGTCTGGTGAGAGGTACTTCAGGGTTTGGCCAGCAACTCACAGCTTTAGAGAGGAGATTTGGTGATGTAGGTCAATCTCATAGAGTTTTTGCTAGGGTGGATAATCAGAATACTATGGTTGAGGTTTTAGGTCAGCTATAGGGTGTTAGCATTTCTATTATTTTTTATTTTAGAGCTTCTGATTCATTTATCTCTCCATCCACTATTGAGTGATGCAAACTAGTGGCAGTAAAGCAAGGCATTAGGTGGTTGGTAGAATTGTCTTATGGGAAAAAAGTAGCAGTATAATCCCCCATTCACAAATGTGAACTTAGGGTTGATTCATTATCTACCTCAGTAGATATTCATATTACACCCCTTATTGTATGACATTTTTTTGGGAATGGATTGGTGGAATCCCATAGTGCAGTGATTGACTGTCGAAGGAACATAGTAAGTTGATTAGATGATTTTGATGCTAAGATTGAGATAGTAAGTGTGCAGAGACCCATCTCCTTGTGGATTATATCTGCGATGAAATAAGGAGATGTATGTGATAGGGTTGTCAACTGTATGCAACAAATTTTAGTGACTTGGAGGTTGGGGAGAGTCGAGAGGTATCTCTTGATGATTACCCTATCCTTGTGGAATTTACTGATGTGTTTCCTAGTGATATTTTAGGTATACTGCCAATACGTGACATTGATTTCAGAATCAATCTAGTTTTTGGAGCAGAGCCTATATCTTGGGCTCCATACAAAATGACTACTCAAGAACTAGAGGAGCTTCATTTGTAGTTCGAGGAGCTCTTAGCTAAGGTTTCATTAAATTGAGTGTTTCTCCTTGGGGAGCACCTATAACTTTCATGAAGAAGAAGGATGGATCCCTCAGGTTGTGCTTTGATTACCATCAATTGAATAAGGTGATAGCTAAAAAACAATATCCTTTTCCTAGAATCAATGATCTCTTTTATCGGATCGAGGGAGAAAATCTATTTTCTAAGATTAATCTAAAATTGGGATACCACCAACTACGCATTTCTAAAGTGAATATTAATAAGAAAACACTTTGAACTCGTTACAGAAACTATGAGTTCACGGTGGTACCATTCAGGTTAATTAATGCACCATTCATTTTCATGATCTTGATGAACAGTGTCTTTCGAAAATACCTCGATCACTTTGTTCTTTTTTTTCTTGACAACATTTTGATCTATTCAAGAGAGATGAAGGAGCACGAGGAGTACATGAGACAGGTATTCCAGTGCTTGAGGGAGAATCAACTATTTGGGAATTTTTTGAAGTTTGAGTTCTTCCAAACTAAGGTGAAATACCGTGGTCATGTTATCTCTAGAGAGGGTATTGCAGTGGATCCTTTGAAGATCCAAGTCATTATTGATTGTCTTGTGCCTACCAATGTACCTGAGGTTCATAGTTTTATGAGTCTTGCAGGGTATTATAGATGGTTTTTCATGGCTTTTCCAAGATTTCCCATCCTATTAATTCTCTTCAAAGGAAAGGGAAGAAATTCATTTGGTTAGATCTGTGTTAGTTGGCCTTCAATACACTCAAGGAAAAGTTGATGAGTGAACCTATCTTAACTATTCCTGATCCTACTAAGGAATTTGTTGTTTACACTTATGCATCCTTGGAAGGTTTAGGATCTATTCTAATGCAGGAAGATCGTGTGATTTCTTATGAGTCTCCTAAACTCAAGGATAATGAATTGAACTATCCTACTCATGATATGGAGTTAGCTGTAGTTGTTCATGCCTTAGTTTGTTGGAAAAATTTATTGTTAGGTCATCGCTTTGAGCTTCACAGTGATCACCGTAGTCTATAGTATATTTTTGCATAGCCTAATCTTAATGCGAGGTAGAGATGGTGGATGGAATTCTTGTGTGAATATTATTTTGAGGTTAAATTTATCCAAGGGAAAGAAAACGTAGTGGTTGATGCTCTTAGTTGGTGAAGACATGAGATTTCTATCATGACTCTTGGAGTTGATTTGAGGAGATAAATCTTAGCATCAATTCCTATAGACAGATTGTATCAGGAGCTAAAGACAAAGTTTGGATCAAATAGACCCTTAGAGGGTAGGTTTGTGGGTTATACGCTTGAGTCAAATGGTTTTTTATGACATTTGGGTCGTATCTATGTGCCACTTGCAGATGGTCTTCATACCTTGATTTTGTTAGAGGCACATCAAGCACCTTACTCATTTCATCCTAGTGTCAAGAATATGCATGCTGATCTTCAACAATTTTAATTTTGTCTTGGGATGAAGTGTGACATTGTTAATTTTGTTTCGAGATGTCTTGAGTGCCAGAGAGTTAAGCTCGAGCATTAGCATCCTGTAGGTTTTTAACAACCACATCTTGTTCCAGAATGGAAGTGGGACATCATATCGGTAGATTTTATTACTAGGTTGCCTATATCTTCTTGTTGGCATGATGTCATAATGGTTATTGTTGATAGATTGACTAAGGTAGCACACTTCTCTCTAGTTTTCTCATCATATAATGCCTTATCTATCACAAAGATCTTCATGGAGGACATTTTTCATTTGCACAGAATCCCACGTAGAATCATTTTTGATAGAGATCCTATTTTTACAATAGATTTATGGACATCCTTACAACATGACGTAGGTACTTAGTTGAAATTCAGTTCATCTTATCATCCTATGATCGACAGATAGACTAAGAGGGTCAATCAGGTACTAGAGGATATGCTTAGGATGTATTTCATGGATCAAGAGTTAGGATGGGAGGACTATCTCTACTTAGTGGAGTTCACTTATAATAATGGGTATCATAGTTCCATAAGTATGCCTCCTTTTCAGGAATTGTATGGATGCCCATTGCAGAATCCATTGAGTTGGGATAGTCTTGAGGATAGAGTGCTCGTTGGAACTGAGATGCTATAGGATATGGAGCAGTAGGTTGATCATATCAGCAATCATTCGGTAGCGGCACAGGATAGGAAAAATAATTATGTTGATGCTCATCAAGTGGATTGCTAGTTTTTAGTAGGTGATAGAGAATTTATTTGAATGCATCCACAAAAGATTCTAATCCTTTATGGAAAAGGCTCTAAGCTCGTGCCTCGACTTTTTGGGTCATTCGAGATTCTGGAGAGGATCGGTCTTCTAGCTTATCAACTTTCTTTACCACCTAGCTTGTCATGCATTCAAGATGTATTCTATGTATCTTTTCTTAGGCCTTATCATCTTTATATTTCACATTTTCTCAATTGGAATGCATTATAGGTAGAGGATAGGTAGCTGGCTTTCGAGCCTGTGGACATTCTTCAGCATAGAAGGCTCGCCCATAGGGGGTTGAGATGTTGATCAAGTGAGGGTCCAGTGGAATCCTAGTGATGAGGCTTCCACTACTTGGGAGGATGCGACACGTATAAGGGATCTTTATCCCTATTTATTTGCAGGCTTCTAGGAGTAAGCCTCATCCAAGGGGGGAGGATATAGTGTCCCTCCAGATGACATTGTTGTTTCTATTTCTTTTGACTGGTTGTTAGTCATTTAGTTGCCTTTTGAGATTATATTACATTATTACATTATTACACTATTTCATGGATGTTATATTAATTGCTATACTCTACAGATGATACACTTGACTTTATGATCATCTGATTATTTTCATGTGATGACATTATTATGGTTATGTGTGTATTGTGGTATATCCAGTTTTTGAATGTTAATGATGTTATTTTGATGAAATTGATGTTTTGATATAATGATTCATTTCAATCCAGGTGAAGGAGATAGTGTAGAATTACTCACTTGTGAGTACCTTTCTACGCTACGACTCTTCTTCACAATGTGTTTTCCGATATATGTGTTGATATGGTTGACAATGCAGTTTGATGTAGCTTGCAGGTGTAGGCATTGAATCCACCTACTTTGTCAGGTCTGAGCGTGCCAAGGCCCAATTTTAATATGTTGATGGTAGATAGTGTCTAGTTCTCTACCATGAGCCATTATTTTGGAAAGAACGAGTACCGTTCATTACCCATTTTTTTTCAGTTGGCATCCACCTCATCAAGCCATTTGTTACCCCATTATGTCATTCATTTGATGGTTATGTCTGAGATTTTTTTATTTAATTGGTTAATGATTTAACTTGCAAATACTAAATGTAACCATGATTAATTGTAATATTATATTTAAAGGTTATGTTTGATTACATTTAAATTGAAAGTTTATTTTAAATGTTAGAAGATTTAATTTATGAAAGATTATTGAAAATATAATATTATTGAAGGTTAATTAAGTGTAATTTCTTATAATTGTACAAATTGAATGTTTTTGAAATTCATAATTTTAAATAAGTTGTTGTGAATGGAATTTGCAAAATATCTTGAATTAGAACCGGTCATTTAGAAATTGTAACTTGTTGATTTAATTAGTTTTAACTGTTTGATTGAATTTGAGGACATGCAATCTATCAGTTAGGTGGCGTGAATTTAATTTTAATTAAAAATTAATGATAAACCATGGTATGCAATTTTCCTTACAGAAAAAAATGGTTTTGAAAGGAAAAAAATAAATTCTTTAACAACAATATTTTGGAACGGGTTTTTCTCTGTATTTAATGGGTTCTTGGTGGGAAAAGTTTGGAGATTGTAAATTCAGAGGCTTTTCTTATGTTGAGAAAGTTCTTTGTTTGAATTATTGGGTTTACCTTCATCGTCGTTCAAATCCATAAAAGAATCCCAAGTTTTCTTCTTGGAATTCTAGATTGTTCTTGAATTTTAACTTGAAAACGATATGTTGTATGTTAGTTTTTTTTAGTATGTTGTGAGATCTTGTTTGAAACCTACACAAACAATTGAAAATTAAACGTTAATGGTTAGTTCAATATATTTCAATATAAAATAAGTAGAGAAAAGAAGATAAAAAATAATGAAACCCATTTTGAAACTGAAAATTCTATAGAAACCACATAAACCTTATGATTGTTCTGTGTTAGAATATAATAATCATTGTTGTTGAATGTATATGGTTTAAGAAACTTCATAATTAATTTGTTCTTGTATTCTCACACATGCATTCCTTCAAGATTTAATTTATGCCTCTATCTTCACCGTTTGTTTTCATTTCCTCGGTTTTTCTTATTTGCGTGACCATTCTGATGCAGTCATGCCAGTTAGCTAATGTCGCCAGATTAACTCTTTGTTATGGCGTTAAGTGGTTTATCTTTCCTTGTTAAATCTCTTCATATCACCATTATTTTAATGGTCGTTTCTAGTGGTTTTCTTTATTTGTGGCGGTATGTTGGCATCCATTTTTCTTACGTGTACCTTGTTTGAGGCCTTGAGTTTAAAACACGTTATTTATTTATCTTCGTGGTTCTTAGCTATGCTTAATTCAGGATTCTCCTGATTGTTAAAAGTGTGTCCATGTCTCTGATTGATAAAATCTATTGGTTTTCTTTCTTGTGCCATTCTAATTTTTGACTGGTGAATGTAAATCACCTTCTATTTGCTCGAATAGACCGACTCGATCTTACAAGCTTCTACTTGCATCAGCGGTTTAGTAAATTCTAAGTTCATTGTATAAAATCATTGGTCTAAGGATAATCGCTTGTTCCTTGAGTAATCCATTTTAGCCAACGAAAATCTCTTTGCAAGTAATATTGGTTCTATTCATGAGTGGATTTTTACCTATTTGTAGATTAGAAATAGCTAGGCTATTTGAATATGGACTAGATTATAGAAATTAAAAGCTCTTGGATGCATCTTGTTCAAATTCTTAAATTTCCTTTTTTATGCACAACCTGAATCTACCTTGGTATTGCACTATGCTCCTGCATTTAGGGTTGAGTCTTATTTATTTTCATGTTTTGTTATGATTTAATTGCTTGCAAGTTACATGAATTACATTTAATAAAATCATTGATGGATCTTAAAGGATATGGCTCGGCGGCATTCTTACCTTGTTTGTACCATTCATCTCTTTGTGAGAATAGGTGTGATAATCTAACTTACCTTCATTCGTAGTCTCCTAAAGTTTGTTGAAATTATAACCCTGATCATTTGATTTGCACCTCTTCCTGCATGCGTGTGTATTCTTGTGATTGTCACTATAGTTTTGGGGGCGATGAAAATTATTTTGAACTTCTATTTTCTTATATCTTCTCATACTTTTCACGTTAAGCATTGTATTATGCTTTAGGAAAAAGAAACTGTTGGTTTTGGCAAGTCGTTGTTATACGTATATATATTTATGTATTACTGGTTGTGACAGAAAGAGAAAAAAAATAAACGGTAGGGTACTATCCATGTTTCGGTGATAATTGATATATATGCATATATATCTTATTTTTATGTTGGTCTTTCTGATGTTTATTGTAGAACATAAATTTAATAGTTGAAAATATATTAGTGCTATATTGAATGTAAAATATGTTATACAAATTTTTATGAGAGTATTTAATAGTAATTGTTTTATGTTAAATCTGTCTCTATCTTATTTAAGAATGGTTTTGAAATTAAATGTAATATATATTTCATTCTTAGATAAGTATGTTTATTAATTTAATTTGTTTATATGGGAAGAAAATAAATTAGAAAATACGGATATGTCAGTTGTATTTTTTCTTGGAGGTTTAAATGTATTGAAATATGTCATTTTGGTTATCTTGTATGATGTATTGGAAGATAATTAAGATGGATAAACTTTCTATATTATTGTTAGTGTTTGAGTTAAACTATGGAGTTCGTGTGTTTCATAATACTCAGAGGCTTAGAATTGTAGTCTTATTGAAAAGAATGGTTTGTTGATTATGAATGTTCTTTGCATAGACTTGAATGTGAATGTGGACCATGCACATTGCATTGTCATGTGATGTTATTTTAGATTTTTTTATTCTTACATCTATGGAGATTTGTATATTCGTGTTTTGATTTAGCCATGTATGTTGTTCTATCTAATTGAATTATTGGAGATGTATATGATAATGTCATGTTTATTACGAGTTTTTGTGAGACATCATTTGCATGCATGTTGGCAATGTTGTCTATGTTAGTAAGTGAGTTTTACCTAGGAGGAGTGGCTTTCGTTAGGGGCTGGAACCCTAAAGAGGATTACATGGGTAACCTTTCAAAAGTGGGTAATTAAGTGATAACTAAACTTAAAGAATTAGGGGTTAGGTAGTAAAATTTAAACAACTTTGATAATTGTTTTTACTTGCCTTGTAATTTAATTCTTTTTTAGTTTAAAGTTGGTTGATATGTCCTGGAATGGATAATCGATCACTTTGTCTTCTCAAAAAGTGTATCGATACCACATAAGTTTGTTTAGGGGTTAGAAATCATTAGAGGTTTCTAGGGTAAGTTGGGTTGAGGGCCAGTAGCCTAGGAAGATTCTCTAGGGTAACCTATTACAACTATGTGATGACACTCCTATCCTCATACATATGTTGGGTCTCTTAAGTAGAGTCACTTGTGGGTATGTCGGTTGTCATGTTTTCATGTGTATTTCGGCCATGTGTTATATGTTTTCTCTTCTCTGACATTAGTTTGACTTGAGGACTTGTTACTATCTCCTAGCACAGGGGGTGGGCTTTTGAGTACCACACGGTTGGGAGTAACATGGCTTTTCTTCCATTAGGTCCCCTAGTAGGTGATGTTGCTCGAGTCGATATTTTTCTTGACAAGTTCTTAGATTCACATCGTTCATGGAGTCATTCGTTGGACGTGCTCGTGGACATGTACATCAGTTGTACTTGTTCTTCTTTATTGTATCCACTCATGGTGATGACATGAGGTTTCATTTTATTATGACTTTGGATGTATCGAGATTTGTCACAATATTATTTGTTGTAATTTGAACATGTAATGAATCTCTTTATGATAATATAATTGTGATATGATGCATTCATATGTTTCTTGTATATAATACTTGATGTATTGTTCTTCTTGTTCTTCTTGTTACTACTCTAGTAGTGTAGTTGTGGAACCCAAGAATGCTCATATATATGTTGTTCACTTTTTGTAATTAAATATTTTAAAAAAATTTAAAATGGATGTTTAGTTGAATTAATGTGTCATTCCCTAGATTCCACGATGAGGTGTTACAAGTCTCTCAAAAGATTCATCCCTAACATCCTCTTAACTATTTATCTCACTCAAGTTTTCCCTTGGTCAATCTAAGACTCAAAGTTTGTGGCACTATGTCTCTTTGAGGGGATGGTATACCTTGCCTTATTTCATCTTTTGTAACAATAATTTCTTCATTTGAATCATCAACAAGTTAGTCAACAAGGCAATTTGTCTCAACCTTTTCCTTTTTATTGGTGTATCCTTTGGAGGAGATGATCATCTAGGAGGGGAATCCAACTCAATAGTTTTAGGGGTGGAAGAATGTGGTGGTGGCAATGGTTGCATTTGTTTCTATGGATATGGTGCTCTAGACTCCCCTGATTGTGCTGGAGTAGCAATTGTCAACTATTTATTCATAGTTCTCTTCTTCCTTGCATATATGTGGACCTTCTTTGGAGGCTAATAAGCTGGTTTTTCTTCTATCATCAGAGCCTTCCCCTTATCAATCTCTTCAATGACCATATCTTTACCCTTATCTTTCACTAATCTCTCCTCTTTTAAATTTGCAACGACCTTATGAAAAAAAATGTAACAGTTTTCACTTTCAAAATTACATTCAATATCAGACAAGGCTTTAAATTGAGGATCTTTCACCCTTTTTCTTTCAACAACTTTTCAAAAAATTCCATTTTCTCATCTTGTCCTCCTAAATATAAGGTCAAAACAATTATGATAAAGTCATTAGGGAAGGAAAATGCATGTAAAAATTCCCTCCTTTTATTATATCCAATAACCAAACCATAAATTCCTTAGGGTCATAGCTCCTATATGCCTGAATTTTCATCTCATAGGGTTTGAGATGATAGTCAGAAATATTTTTCCATTCATTGGTTATCATGAAAAAATCTGAGCACTATTTAGGTAGGAAAAAATGTTCCTTCTCTCTTCTCAAACAAGTAGACATCTTCAACATTACCTACCTGGGTATGTGTAGGTTCATCATGGAAAATATAGGCCCTTAAGTGGTGAAGAAAATTCAGAAAAATTAGAGTTAGGAAACTTGACATAAAAATTTGAATAAGTTATCTATATTATTTCAAAAATATGTAACAATAGAATCTATAGCAAATTGAATGTAGTTTCTAAACTACTAGGTTTATTTTAAAAAAAATCTATTTGGTAAAAATTTGACATTTCAATATAGTAGTACTTAAACTTCAAGGAAAGAATAAGAAGTAGGTGTCTATCTGATCACCCTAACCACAATAAAATGAGAATATTTTTTAATACTAATTTAGATATAAGTAGAAGACTCATGTCTTGATGTGATGCATATTTGTCTTGTAATTTTTTTCCAAGTAAATAATTAAATATGACTTTTTTATTACTTTTAAAAAATATAAAAGCATGTATGTCTGACTACCTTAACTTGGTCAAAACTTCATGAAATTCATTTTTTTTAATCTTATTATATGCGAAGCATAGAATGTGACTCATGTCTCAAATTCAAATAATGTGATACCGTTTGAAAGCTATAGATGTTTTTCAATCAACCTATTAATCAAAACTTTAGTCATAATTCAAATAGAAAAGGAATAATAATAATTTATTAAATTCAAATTAAAGCATAATTTATATTGGTGGAAAGCTGAGAATCTCTTTAAAAAAAACTTTTCATTTCATCATTTTTGGGTAAGAAAAAAGACGCCAGCCACATGGGTAAAGTCTAGAAAAGCAAGATAAGTTTTTAAACACATTTTTTATGTTGACTTCTTAGGATTGGCATGTCCTAGCAAAATTATGAAGAAATTCCAAGGCTAATCCCTAGGTAGTAAGGTTTGTGTCAAACATATCGGATATCCGACTTATTTTATATATGATTTTAAAAAATGTACTATAGTTTTTAAAATATGATTTTAAAAATGCAATAAATATTTTATAGTTTATTTTAATATATCTAGTTTAGAATATACAATATAGTTTATAATTTAGTATATAATATACAATTTATAATAATCTCTTATGAAATTATGTATAATATATATTATATTATATTATTATGTATAATATTTAAATATTCTTTCTATATTTTAGTTAATGTATAAATATTTATATATATATATATATTAAGTTAATATATAAAATATTATATAACTTATTAATATTACTAATATATAAAATATTCTATTTCCCTCTCTCCCTCCCTCTCTCTCTCTCTAGTTCTTCCCCTCTTCCCCTCTCCCTCCCCCCTTCTAATTCTCTCTCTCCCTTTCTATCGCCCTCTCTCTCCCTCTCTCTCTCTACCCTTCTTCCCCTCGTCCCCTCTCCCTTCCCCTCCTGATTCTCTCTCTCTCTCTCTCTCTTGTCCTCTTCCCCTCTCCTTCCCCCTCCTCTCTCTCTCTCTCTTCCCCTCTTCCACTCTTCCTTCCCCCTCTTGATTCTCTCTCTCTCTCTCTCTCTCTCTCCATCTCTCTCCCCTTCTTCCCATATCCCCCCTCCTAATTCTCTCTCCCCCTTCTTCACCCTCTTCCCTTCCCCCATTCTCCCTCTCTCTCCCCACCCCTGTCTCTCCCTCTCTCTCACCCCTCCCTCCCTCTCTTTCTCCCTTCCTCCCCTCCCCTCTCTGTCTCTCTCTCTCCATATCTCCCCTTCTGCTTCTTCCTTCTTCTCCTCCATTTCCCCTCTCTCTCTCTCTCTCTCTCCCCTTCTTCCCCTCTTCCCCTCTCCTTTCCCCCTCCTAATTCACCCTCTCCACCTTTCTATTCGCCTCCTCTCTCTCTCTCCCCTTCTTCCCCTCATCCCCTCTCCCTTGCCCTCCTAATACTCCCTCTTTCTCCTTCTTTTCCTATTCCAATCTCCCTCCCCCCTTCTGATTCTCTCTCCCCCCTCTCTCTCCCCATTCTCTCTCTCTCTCTCTCTCTCTCTCTTCCCCTCTTTCCTCTCCCTTCCACCTCCTATTTCTCTATGTGTCTCTCTTCCCTTCTTCCATCTTCCCTCTCCCTTCCCCCTCCTTATCTCTCTCTCTCCTCTCTCTCTCCCCTTCCCCTCTTTCTTCCTTCCCCTCCATTCATTCTCTCTCCACCCCCTCTCTTTCCCTCCCTCCCTCTCTCTCTCTCCCTCTCTTTATTCCCCTCTTCCACTCTCCATTCCCCCTCGTAATTATATCTCTCTCCCCCTCTATCTCTCCCTCTATCCCCCCCTCTCTCTTTCTCTTTCTTCCCCTCTTCCACTCTCCATTTGCACTCCTAATTCTCTCTCTCCCCCTTTCTCTCTCTCTATCTCTCTCATTCTTCCTTTATTCCACTCTCCCTTCCTCCTCCTAATTCTCTCTCTCTCTCTCCTTCTTCTCCTCTTCCACTCTCCCTCTCTATCTTACCCCCTCTCTCTCCCTCTCGCTATCTATGTCTCTCTCTGTATCTCTTTGTCTCTCTATCTCTCCCTCCTCTCCCTCCCCCCTCCTCATTCTCTCTCCCTCTCTCTCCCCTTATTCTCCTCTCCCTTCCCTCTCTCTCTCTTCCCCTCTTCCACTCTCCCTCCCTCCCTCTCTCTCTCTCCCTCTTCCCCTCTCCCT
>CM021105.1:128539621-128855564 GCA_007115665.2 Sequoiadendron giganteum
GGATTAGGAAGTGGATCTGTTGGGAGCTAAGGTTGATTTATCTATTCACTTTGGGGAGGATTCTAGGGTGAAGGTAACAAATTTTGTTGTTGGTTCCTTCGAGGCCTAGTATAGAATTGATTCTACCCTTGATTCTATTGAGGAGTAGTATGTTGTTGATACCACTGTTGTTGAGTTCGGGTTGGCCACTGCTGGGTTCCCCATGATTGGTTCACCCATTCAGGGGGTCCCCAATAGGGAGTTTCCCAATTAGGTTGTTGAGGTGATGCTTCAGGACAGGATGGGGTCCATTGATTACTAGCCTAGTTATTTTGGGGTTTCCAAGCGGGATTGAAATTCTGTCCATAAGGAAATTTCCCTCCCTAGCATTGATTTACCACATTGATTTCTTCCTCAACCTGTGTAGTCCTTTTCTTGGAGTTCTTGAGATCTATAAGGAGCTCACATTGGTTTGTAGGATGATTTTTTTCATAAAGTTGACAGACATTAACCTTTTCTAAGGGACATTCTCGCAATAGATGTTTATTTTGACATCTAGAATAGTAGATGGACAAGGTATCATGATTGTGTGTCTTGTCCTGTATGCCATCCAATGTAGTGTTTAATTGAATGAGTATGTCCATTTTAAGGTTTTCTATTTCCTCAAGGAGATTTCCTATTTCATTGGACCCTTTAAAAAAGTAGTTTTGTGAATTCCTCCATGAGCATGTGAGAAATTTTGACACAACTTACATATTTCATCAAGGCCCATCTATGAAACGTCTCCTTTTCCCATTAGATCAAGGCATTGCCTTGCATCCTCATTGAGTCCTTTAAGACATAGATTCTTGAGAATCTCATCATTAAGTGTCTCTTCTCTACATCATTTAAAGAAGAAAATAAACCTTTCTAGGTAGTCCTCCAGACTCTCATCCTTATTTTTCCTAAGTTTAAACAACTCCTCCTTTCGATCACTCACCCTAAAATAACTCTAGTATTTATGCAGAAAAGCATTCTCCATGTCATCCCAAGACGTAATAGATCCTATAGCTAATCCTATAAATCAACGAATGGTCGTATCCTTCAAGGTAGAAGGAAACAAATTCAGTTTATGATTATCATTTTTATAGTCATAGGTTTGATAGAGGACCTTAAATTTGAAAATAAACCGGTCTATGTCTTATAAGGACAAACCACAGAAGGTCAGTAGGAAAGCCAGAGAGATATTTTTCATCGTGGAATCATCATTTGCATCTAGAGTAATAGGATAAGTGAATGTTTGAGGTGATGGATTATTATTGTTATTATATTTGGCATTATTTCGGTTAGGTTTAGCCCTACGATCACCCATGATGTTCAGAGGAATACGTTCCTCTAGGATAATTTCTTCTATGATAGGTTGTTCTATTGGATGATCTTCAGAAAGATAATGGAAAGCCTCTGGAGGGTTAGGCTCAAGTAATTTGTCAACCAAGTGTTCCTCTAAGCCTTGGGCCTCCCTATGTATGATTGGAACGTATTTTAGGGGGGTGTCTGGTATAAATATTTTGTGAGGGCCTCTTTGCCTAACTATGCATAAAAGGAAGCTAGAGGGGGTATTTTGGCCTAAAAAGAGGTATTCGAGGCATCTCCTATTAACACTCAAGAAATAAATTTTTCCTCAGAAACAATGCCAAGAAGTGATAGGTTGTCATTAGGTCCAATTACTTTAGAAGATAAAAGCTTCAATATGTCAACTAGGTAGTGTCCAAGGCTATTTACAATATTAGATGGCTTCAATATCTCCCTTAGATTTTCTATATTTTTAAAGCTACTATCATTAATTCCTAACCTAAGGCCATCTAACTAACTAACTGGAAAATAGTTTATCTTAAAGAAAACTAAGAGTATATTAAACTAGAAAGCATAAAATGACTAATCTAGAAAACATGATAACCAAATGAGAAAGCATGGAAACAACTAAACTGAAAAGCATATAAACTACAGAAGTAGAAAATTTAGTAAACAAGCTATGAAACATCTAATTAAATACAACAAATAATGGTTCACAACAATTAGCACACTACAATACAAAAATTATAGACAACAAGTGCTCCGGAACTTCAAACTTTATAACAACAGTGTTAAAGACTTCTACAAGATTAACATGTGCAAATGACTATACTCATAATTATTATTTATGCAATAAATAAAATATAAAGGAAAGTACTCATCTATTTAATATACTCTCCCTCGAGTGGCCAACTCGTGGGTTTCTACATTTGTCCTTAGGTCACATACACAACATTTTCGAAAGTGCTCTCATTAAAAATAATTTCCATCCATAATTTCAACAACTCAGAGATTGATATGCAATAGTCTCTTTATTCATATATATTTAGAAAATATGCTAACAACATAAAATTACTATTTTTCACTGTCCTATGCTTCTAGAAATTACATATTTATAGAAAAATCCTAACTATGTCCTATATTTTAGATGGCTTAGATTACCATTGAAAAAGTCTATAATATATTACAAAAAAAAAAATTATCTTTAAATACCCATTACATAGATTTGAAAGAGTCTCAAGTTGAGCCATGAAGTCTTTGAACTGTTTAAAACATAACAAAAATTTAACCAAAAAAAATTATGATTTTGGTTCATCATCCTAAAGTTCTAGAGCATGCTTCCTCTACATATCTTCAATATATTATGGAGCTCATGTTGGTTGAATACTTTTAATTTTTGTATGATGAGAAATTATTATCCTACAAAATACTTAAAATAACCCATTAAATCTGCATTGACAAGATACTTCAATAAGTCACACGAAATAAAGTTTGTACTAGTTTCCTTAAAAGATAGGCAACTAGTTTTCCTAAAGTTTAATTAATTGGCAGAGAATAAATATTTTTCATATGTAAGATAGGGATTTATTATGTTATCATGATGAGGTTATTTTTACCTCATCAAGAGGAGGGAGAGATCATAGATAAATATGGAGAGAGAGATAGAGAGATTAATCTAGAAAGAGACTGAGGAAGAGGAAGAGATAGAGAAGAGGATATAGAGAGGAAATGAAGGAGAGGTAGAGAGATAAGTCTACAAAGGGAGATAGAACTAGAAAGGGGAGATATAAATAAATATATAGAAAGGGAGAGGGGATATGAAGAGGGAGTGAGGGGGAGATATATAGAATGAGATATTGAGAGATAAAGAGATATAGGTAGATGTTAGAATTGTGAAAAACACAAGACATAGGATAAAATAATGAACAAAGACACCTTCCATGCAAGAGATCTGCAAATAATATATGCAAGATTTCTCAACAAAGAAATGCTATAGAATAACCTCGAGAAAATTCAAGGAAAATAAGATTCCTCAAAGGTTAAGAGTTTCTAAGAATAAAAGAGATAATCTCTAGAGAGATAATATAATGAGAGTTGAGTAATATATAGGAAACCCTAATAATTTCTCACGTTAACTAATAGAAAAAAACTTAGTTAACTAAATAAAGAACTCCTATGTTTATCTTAAGTGCATGAGAATAAATTGGAATAATAATTAATTAAAGATTAATTAAGTATTAGCTAATGCATGATTAATCTAATAGGCCCTTTAAGAAGAACTCAGGGAGTAGCTAAAAACCCTAAAAAGAGAATAAATGATGGGTCCTAACAAAAAGGGCCTAGTTAGGTACCCATGTACAAAAAAAGGTCTCTCAAAACTAGAGAAAAGGAGGAAACCATAGTGGGAGAAAAATCCTCTCTAAAAGAGAGAAAGGCGATTGAAGGATTGAAGAAGCCTCAAAATTAAGGTGTGAAGGACTAAGAAGCCTCAAATCAAATAAAATGTCCCAAAAACAAGAGGAACTATGAAAAGCATCATTGAAGCACAAAGAAGTTGTAGAATAGTTTCAACAGATGACTAATATGGTGTTGAAATAATGAACCTCCAGAAATAGGAATGGAAGAGTGTCCATATGGTAAATGATCCATCTCATTGAAATGGATGTAACCAACTGTTGATGTACGTTGAATATAAAGTGCATATGAACAATAATTAGATACATAGATCAAACTACAAAACCAAGGAAGTATTAGCAACAATATTAGAAACCCCCTATAATGCTGAAAATGGAGAGACATGATAAGAACATTGGAAATGTGTGATTCGAAGAAGTGCATGTAGGAGAAACAACTTGCAATTAAAAGGGTTTGGAAACTAAGACACACACACATGAGGTAAGAATCACTAGGATTCACTACTATCATGGAAGGGACACATACTTGACAAGGGTGTTTTGAAAAAAAAAGGAAAACATCAAATCACTCCTGTGGAACTTTATATCATAGTGAAAATACAAACGACACAACAAGATGTGCAAAATCCCCCAAAATTATAGACCATAATGACACTTTAATATCTCAATCTATCTACGAAAGAGAATGTGCATGATAATAATGTCTATAATACCTAAATAGGAAAAAATACTAGACATACATATAGAACATCCAAAAACAAGTCATCCCACACAAATAAAAAATTTCTAGGAGCTAAGACATCCACGTAATTCACTAGAGTAGGAAAACACAAAAAACATAAATAAAATTTACTTGAAGAACAATCTGGAAAAAATGTATATATGATTGTGAAGAGCTCTACAAGATGGTTTCAACACCGTTAGTGTGAACCACAACCCTAGACCTACACAAAAATATCAAAGAAACACAAACAGACCTACAAGATTGTTGTAGTATAATCACACTTCAGGTAGATTTTCCAATAACGTATATCAGCATCAATCATATATGCTTGGATGAACATTCACTAGGTTTGGGCATGATAATATCAAGTGGTGGTGTGAAGAAATCCATAAGTACATGTGTCTCACATTGCAATTCACATAGTCATGATGGAGAATTCATGTGAGTACTTTAGTTAAATTTTTTTCGGTATGCGTAGGTACAGAGGAAGGATTTTTCATAGCATTTCATGCAATAATTACATGGAGGTGGGTGAAGTTAAAAAATGTTTGGGAGCTAAAATTTTTTTGGCTAAAATTTTTTATTACTAAGCCAAACTTGAAAATTCCCATGTTATAGATTCTTCCTAAAAATAGCTAGCTTGGGTATGTGTTTGTTTGTACAAAACAAGGTGAAAGTAATTATATTTTGGTATGCTAAGCCTATCCGAAACATTGAGGCAAAAAGATATCTATAGATTTGCATCTTCCAAGAGAATTGATTATATCTTCTTTTCAAGATCATTTATTTGATCCTGACTTTTCTTGTCTTCAAAACTCAGAATAAATAGCTCTGAAGTTGTGAATTCATTCTATCCTAAGCATTGAGTTCATCCGATTGCATAGAGAACTTCAGTAAGAAATGGAATTCTTGCCAAGGAATTACAGAGTCTCCTTTCATGTACGTGATTTGGAGCTGCCAATTGAAGTTGAAGAATCGACACTGTATTTGGTTTTTAAAGACCACTATGAAACGTTTAAGAAGAATGTTAAAATAATTTTGGGCTCGCATATAATAAGGCCATCAGTAAAGCGTGTAATCTACCCTTCCCAAATCCTATCTATTTTCATTTCTAACATGATAAAAACTGGCAAGGAAGGTATTGAACGAAGATTTCATGCAATGGGATCTCCTCAAAAAATCATGCCATGCATATGATCTGTGGAAAGGACAAGGGTATGTAGGGGATTTATTCCTGAGACATTATCTCCTCAACCGCCAAGCTTACTAGAAACTATTGATCTCCATTATCAAGTCTTTGTCTCTGCAAGAGTTGACATTCATGTTGGTGGCATTAAGAAGGTTTGCAAGAGATTTCGAAGGTGGGGTTTTCTTAAAAAATGGGAAAAAGTGCAAGCAATTATTGCCTTGTTAACCCATGAGCGCGAGCCCCCGCAACCAACTCCCAATTTAGAAGTACTCAACTCCCTCCATCCAAAGATAGTTTCAGTTGGCAATCTATTTAACCTTGGTTTGCATTCTGGTTCTCTTCATCTTCAACAAACTAGTGTTCCATAATTTGGGCAACCTATGGAACAGGGTATTTGGGTTAATCAAAATTTTAGTTCTCAGCAAATAGCTCAGCACGAAGGTTGCTAGTGGCTAGAATCCCCACAAGTTGGTGGTCAGTGGCATCCAGTTCTACTAGAGGGAGATCAATGGAAAGAATCTCTGCACATAAGGCAACCTTTGGCACAAGGTATCTAGATTATTCCGTAATTGGGTCTTTGACACTCAACAAAACATGAAGGTTTCTGATGGAAAGAAGCCCAACAAGTAGGTGGCCAGTGGTAAGTAGCTACGCAAGAGGGTGCCTAGTCATTAACAACCAAAAACTAGGATGATCACCTTAAGTTATCCTAGGTAATCAATCTAAATGAATTTCCTCATGATTTGAATGAAGAGATGGGGAAGCATGAATAGGATATGTTACCTCATGTAGCATAGGAGTTACTGCTAGGAAAAAATGGAGAGGTGGTTTATAACTAGCAAAGGATAGCTAATACTTACAATTAGGGAGACCAAAATCTTCCTATCTAGTCTGCAATCAACCAACAGGAGGGTGAATCCACTAATTTCATGGAGATTGAATAGTAAATCTAGGTGTCATTCTTTTTAGTTGTGTTGTTAGTTTATGTTTACTAGGCATAATGTTATTAGTAAAAGTCTAATTTTGGGAATAATAGGCTTAGAGAAATTTTATGTGCCTGGTTTTGTGAACAACAAGCTAAATTAGAAAAGCATGAGGATGCCTAGCTATATTACAGGCTTATTTTGTGATACAAGCAACTGGATAGGACCAATATGAACTTAATGTATATATTTCACTATTAATAAATATATATAGGCATAATGTCTTTTTCCTAAAAATAAATAAATAGGAAAATGAAGAATAAAACATGGAAAAAAAATGAAATCCTAATTAAGCTTGCAAATCCTCAATCTCATGGGGGAATTGGTGCCAATTATGTGTAGAAATTAGCCCTCTTCCAACTCCTTTGTAAGCTTGATGAAGATTGATCCACTTGATGATTAAGAACAATGTGATTGTTTGATAAAATCTGCAATAACCTGACTATGATCATGGAAAATTCTCCTCGAATTTTTCTAAATATGAAGATCATAACTTTGCTCTCAAATTGTGGATGAAGAATGAGAAGGAAAGCCTCTTATTTATAGATGTGATTGAAAAAAGAAGAGGAAAAATGGATGAATCTGGCATTATTCAACATCCAATGGCCAAGTGCAACTTGTCAAGATGTGAATGGAGGAAGGTTGTGCACATTTTGATGAATGAGCCAATAAATGATATTAGGTGGAATTTCAAATTTATGAAATGACATGTAAGAGGGAAAAATGAATGAAATAAATGCCACTTGGCTCAATGCACAAGGACATGTAAGAGGAATGAATGTCTTGTTGGATGTACAAATCCACTTGGAGAGATTTCAAATTTGGAGGAATATTCCTTAAATATGCCATGTTGAGAGAAAATGTTATTTTAATAAATCAATTAAATGTATTTTCATGTGCAAGTGGAAAAATAAAGAGAAATTTAGTTATTGAGATTAAATTAATAAGGATTTGATCAATTTAATGAGAGATTAGGTGATTTGACACTTTTGACTTAGATTTTGTGATTTTATTTAAATCAAATTTGAGAAGAAAATGATTTATTTAACTAAAAGAGGATGATGATAGATTAAATTAAATAAGGTTTAATTTATTCAATTTAATAGGATGACTTTAGAGATTTAATTAAGTGGAGATACACAGTTAATTAAATTAAATTGATTAATTTAATCAATGGGGAAGAATGACTTAATGAGATAAAAAATGATTTATTCAATTAAGGGATGAAAGGTGATGACAAGATGAGAAGGTGATTTAGGATGAAACAATGTCAGTAATCATGATCAAGTGTGTCGGTATACTTTCCATGTCTACATTTTGCCCCTCTTTGAATAAATGCACTTGTTGAGTTGGTTCGAAGAATAAACTGTTGTGATCAATGTTCAATTTTTTTTTGATTTTCAGATGCCCCACTGTTGCCCCTACAAGAAGAATTATGCTGGTATATTGGCCCCTCAAGAGATTGGATGAAAATTTGGATTTTTGGGTGATCTCGTGCAAAATGAGGACAACGTGCCCGACGTGTCCAAAAGATATTTGGGATGCCAAAAATATGTTAAAATGCCAAAAAAGATACAAGCTGGCCTTCATTCTAGTGAAAATGGGATCGGGGTACCAAAACCCTAGCTAGATGGGTGAAAAAATATCAAAAACCCTAATTTTTAGGCTTAAAATAAACCCTAAGGGATCATTTTCAAATCACTTTCATACTTTGCCTTTGAAGATTCCTGCACTCTGAGCTCTAAGTCTTGATCAAGATGGCACAATGATAGCTTCTCCGACACATGTCAGAGAGAGTACAAGTGCACCAATGGTGAGCTGGCGTAGGACCCGTGGTATGTACTAGTTTCCCAATTTGTAATTTCCTTATTTTTCATGCATTAATCAGGTTCAAATCTAGATTAGGTTCAAGTGGCACTATATAGCACTGCTACAAGTGTCAAATTGGTGTCGTGTGGCCTCTAAGTGAACCGCATGTTAAAAGAGGGCCACTGTGACCCACTTTAGGAATTAGGGTTCTAAGGCCAAACTTGGTCGCATGTGTAAACAACACCGCCACGAGCCAATTTGGAATTTAGGATCAAAGAGTGCAGTCAAACTCTGCTAGCATGGTGTAGTTTGGAGTTTTCAAACTGCACCGTAATTGTTGTTTGGCCAATAGAAAATTAGTTCGAGGGTCTAATTTTTCTCAAAATTTGACATAGTGACTTTTCTCGCTTAGGAGAACCTCGAGATACTACATTCAAGGGAGCACAAATGCCCAATGTTACACATACTTGAGGGTATGCATGTGTTTCTTTAGGAGCAACTTGGTGCCCTCGATCTTTGGTCTTTTGCATATGTTCATCCTATTCGGACCCACTTGGGGATGATGAAAGCCCTGGCGCAGCGATGGCACAATGAGAAATCTTCCTTCCACCTTCCCTTGGAGAGGCCACCATTACACTTGAGGATGTTTTGTGCGTCCTACAATTACCTATCCATGATGAGAGAGTGATCTATGATGCAAATGTCAGCAAGGATGCATGATTTACAATTATGAGATTAGACTAGATCATTTTTTTTGAGGGGTAGATTGATTTGGAGAGATATCAAGGCGTAGTTCCCACATACAGACTCATTGTGGCCATGATTATATCAAGTCTTATGATACCAGATTGGTGGGGTCAATACTTTAGTCTAGGATGGGGACTAGCATGGGAGCGAATTCCAATGCTCCATTTGTAGGTTACACTAGTTGTTTTGGATATAGATGATCATGTTGTATGGCAGTATGGTGAATCCTAGATCAATTTCACTCACACAGGGACACGTGACATCGCCGACTAGTGATGGGTCATCGATGAAATGACAAAGCTCATTTTGAGGCCCTGGCTCAACATAGGCCCTTGGTATGATGATGTACAGTAGTTTTTCTTTGACCACCAGGACAGATTGATGTAAGGTAGAGAGCTACGATGATTGAGAGGTATCTTCTTGATAGGGTGACCAGATAGTTTGGTGATGTTCAAGATAGGCCTGATGACCAGTACGTGGTGATCTTTTCTCATACTACAAAGGAGACTACATGGGGTCGGCCCATACCAGTAGATGAGGCAATGACATCTTTCATATAGCTAGTGGTAAGGTCATGGCCATATGACCAGGGGCCAACAAATGCGGGGGTCACATAGGTATACCGAGATTGGTTCAGGCCCCCATTGAGATTGATAGTTCTAAGGACGGTACTCCCACAATGGAGATAGAGAGGTAGATCAACCAACAAAGGGTGAGGATAATGAGGCAGGTCTGATGGTGACAAGGATGGGGATGGAGACAAGGGAGGAGGTGGGCCACCTCCACATTAGACACCATCTCGGGACCAAGCACAATGTTCACCACCTCGGGTGCAGACACCACCATGAGTACCGACACCACCTCGGGTAGAGGCACATTAGACCCCTCCCTAGGATCAACCCAAAGATTGGGATAGAGAGGTTCCGCAATAATAGCCACCAGTGCAACTAGATCACAGGGATGCCCTAATTCAACAACTACAAGGCCAAAATTTAGGTTTTGATAGGTGAGAGAGATCAGGCTTGCTAGTAGGTTGTAGTACTTATAGAAGAGAGGGACTAGGCAAAGTTTGAGAGAGACCAAGAGATAGGTCAGTGGAGACAACTTGAGAGTGCAGCCTCTGCATCCCAAGGCCAATTAGTATCTTGACGGGCATACAGGGAGGTTATGAGAGAAGTCAAGTATTATAGGGTTTATTACAGATGGGTGGTGCCAGTAGTAGGCCAGGGGCTAGATTTCTTTTAGTAGATAGGGATGAGGCCTCCCAAGGATCATGGTGAGAGGAAAGTAGGAGAGGGTAGCTGCCAGCAAGGCTAGCTCTAATCACACAAAGTATTCATTTTTTGATTCATGGGCTCCAATTATTATTTCCCCTGCTATATCATGTATTTTGATATATACACACTTGATCTGACTTTATACCATGACATTTGTATATTTTGATGATATATATGAGATGGTTTTATTTTTGAGATGTCCAATTTTATTTATGCATGATGTATGGATATATTTTTAATTTCCTATGTGCAATGATATGCTATGAGATGAATCTATTTTATGTTGTGCAATATGATGTATGTTTCTACATGATTTAATGATGTGATATAATGATTATGGATGCATTTTTTGTTGTATTTTTATATGCATTTTATTTTGAACATGTATGGATGCATTTATGATATGCAGATGATTTATATTATGCCTCTAATGGTTCATGTGATGCATTATGAGCAGTGGTCATATTTTTGTTTATTTTCCTTATGCAAAATGATTATGATGGTGTATGACATGTGATGGTTTGATTATGCATTATGATCTATGGATGTTGCGATGTAATCACATGAATACACTGATTTCTTAAGATGCTTAGAATAAAAAATCTATATTATTCTTCATAACTTAAGATGATATTGATGGTATATGAAATGCAATGATATGATTAATTTCCTATATGATATAATATGATATGCTTTATGCTGATGATTTTTGGATGCAGGGCGGATGCATTAGTAATTTTTTTAATTAACTACCATGGTACCATGTTAGTATGGAAAGAAGATAGAATAAAAAGAGATCTGAAAAGGCTACCTAATTAATGATGATGATGATTTTTTTACTAGGAATTAGGATTTTAAAAGGGCCAATTACTTTATGTTTGATAACACATGTAGGTACGATGCATCAAGGTATAAAGGATCAGGATGGTGTTGCACCTAGTGTGATGCACCTTGACTTGGAAATCAGATAGGATTATTCTTGTTCACACTTGACACACATAACCTTATTCAAATGTAGTTCAGATAGTCTAAACATCTTAGACCAAAACAAACAAAAACAAGTCTTCCTATGTGGTCAACAAGATATCTAGAACACCCTCCCTACAAACCAAACAAAGCACGCATGACAAAGTTATTTTACAAGAATACACAACAAGAACGACAGATAAAAAGATAATGACCATTTCCCCATTCCATTTCTCTCTAATTTTTTTTTTATTAGGCATCATTGAGAGGTCCTTGGAATGAGTTCAAAATAAGATAAGCAAAAAAGACCAAGATAAAGTAAACAAACAAGCTAATGTTCTTCATATCGCTAGCCAAGACTAAAGTAAGGTGATGCTTGATGGTGATGCCCATAGTAGGAAGGATGCATCCTAGGACATGTTGTGATCAGGTGATGATGTGATTTATTGGGTGATAAGCTATTGATACTCTGAGTTGACCAACTTGTTGACTTACTGACCTAGACTTGAGACTTTGACGATTAGGCATTCACTTTTGAACCTGCTAGACTTGCTTCCGATTGACTTACGAAAGGATGAAGATGATGATTGATTTATTAGGAATGATGATTATTTAGAGTAAAAGCGAGATGAGATGGATGCACCATTTTGGGGTTTTTCAAATATTTGGATGCTTTTGGTATTTTGAAATGTTTTGAGGCTCTTTTGATTTTTGAGATTTTTTAATTTTTTTTTTCTATTTTTTTTTATTTTTTTATTTTCAAGATTTATGACCAAGAGACTAATTTAAAGAACTATCCTAGGGGAATCGGGAGATGATCCATAGATTAGCCTTGCCTATTTTATACATGTACAAACCACATAGTTTGATTGACGCTTTCTTGATTATCGATGAGTTAGATGGGCAAACGAATCACCATTTTATTGCGAGAGATGCCTAAAGGAATGACCCACAATGTCTCGGGGGATGATAAAAGATTGTCGCCTATGCTCAAGATCATAGATGACGTATCTCGGTAAGACGACTCTATTTTTTGACTTTTTGGATTCTCAATTTTTTGATGTTTTGGATTTTTGATGGATTTTTGAATGTTTTTGGATTTTTTGATTTGAAGGAAGATCACAAGAATATACACGAATTCAATTTGATGAAGGTACAAGAACATTCCCATAGCATGATGTGATAGACTACTTTGATATAGGTAGGACAAACTGACCTTAAGAATATGCCAAGTAGTATTAGGGTGGAACATGATACAAACACAAGATCAAGCTATGGACGCAAATAGATGGATGAATGAAGGATGAATTTAATGTAATGGATAAACTAAGTCATGAATATCTTGGTGGATGGAGAGTTCTTTATTTATGCTGTGCACCTTTTTGCCAATTTTTCACCAAGGTACTTGTCCAAAGTGCCACCAAAGTGGTTTTCACTAGAGGACAATTTTTTTCTTTACTGTTTTCAATCCTTTTTCTGATTTTTTTGGATTTTTTTTATTTTTTTATTTTTTTGTTGTCACCTAGATGCCTATTGACTAGGTTTTCATCAGGGTGACCATTTTTTCAAGAAATTTTATAATTTTCTAATATTTGTAGTTTTTGGTTCTATACCTCGAAAGATTTCAGGCATAAAACTTTTTGAGATGGGAGTTGTTCATGGGCTCCTGTAAAGGTTCCCCTTCTAGTTTTGATAACTGATATGCCCTTGATTTATAACTTGTTGTGATGATGAAATCTCCCAACCAATTGGGTTCAAATTTTCTCTTGCTTTCTTTGTTTGGCATGTTCTTTTGGTTCTCCTTTAGTACTAGCTCACCAAATTGAAAGGTTTGCCTCCTGATCTTCTTTTTATTACTCCACTTGGGTCAATTTTGATACACCTTTAGATGGTTTAGGGCATCCATACGTCATTCATATATGAGTTCTAGCTCATTTAGTTGTGAGACCCGGTATTCTTCATTTGTAATGAGATTTTAAAGTGATATCCTCAAGGATGGGAGCTCGATCTCAATGGGGAGGATGGCTTCTTATCTATAGAGCAGAGAGAATGGGGTGGCACCTGTTGGTGTGTGAATGTTGGTGCAATAGGCCCATAAGGCAAGATTTAGCTATAGATGCTAGTCACAACCAGCATCATTGAATTTTTTCTTAAGGATTTTTAGAATGGGTTTGTTGGTGGCTTCTGCTTGACCATTACCTTGGGGTAGTATGAAGTGGAAAAATTATGTTGGATGTTTAATTTTTGGCAAAGGTCACGAACATCCTAATTTTTGAAAGGTGTCCCATTATCTGAGATAATGGCTTGGGGGACACCCTATCGGCAAATGAGGTAGTTCAAGATGAACTTGGATATATGTTTTCTAATTATGTAGGTCATGGGAAAGGTTTGGACCCACTTTGTAAAGTACTTCGTGGAAGTGATGATGAATTTAAGGCCATTGGATGAGGTGGGGGTGATTTTTCTGATGAGATCAATCCCCCATTGTAAAAAGGGCCAAGTTGTAACAATGGGAGCTCTTGAGTTGGTGGATGGATGAGGTGACCATGCTGCTAACACTACAAACATCTTCTGACAAAGTCATGTGTGCCTCTTTCCATTGTGGGCCAATAGTATGCAGTCCTCAACAATTTCTTAGACATTGTCATACCACTCGAGTGTGAACCCCAACTGTCGTTATGTACCTCAATTAAAGCAATCAGGGCTTCCTTAGTATTTAGGCAATGTAATAAGGTACCTTCAATGCTCCTATGATAGAGGGTTTCTCATAGGATGACGAAATGTGAAGAATTTTCGATAGGAGTTCATTTAAGGTTATATCAGTGAGAAAGACTCCTATTATCAAGTAGGTGTAAATGTCATAATACCAAGGATCACTGAGACCAACGAGTTCACACATGAATTCAAATATGGTACCTCAAATGCTAGTATGAGAAGTTTCTCTACAAGGAATTCCTTCTTTGGGACATCGTGTGTGATTTCCAAGAGTGATCCGATTGTATCCATTGTGTCCGGTGCTCTATTGTTTTCTCTAGGTAGTTGTTCAAATGTGATATCAATGAATGACTCCTTGAGGCTCTCCACTAGTTTCTTGAATGGAGTTAGTTTATAATACTTTTTCTGATATTCATTGTTTACTTGATTGATTATGAGCTAAGAGTCTCCATATACCTTTACAGCCATAATCTACCATTGCACCGCAATCCTTAGCCCTATCACAGGAGCCTCATAATTTGTTATGTTATTCATGCATGGAAATGATAGCTTGTAGGATTTGGTTATGCAGTCTCCTTGGGGGGTGATGAAGAAAATTCCTGGTCCTCACATGTGTTGCATGTAAGATCCATCAAAATATATCTTCTAGTGGTCTGCTACACTTAGGCTAAAAATTGATTCGTTAGGGAACTCTGAGATAAGTGGGTTTTCCACCTATATAGGTACCTCTACTAGTTGATCTACAATTACTTGTCCCTTGATGGCCTTGTGCTCCACATATTCAATGTCATGTTTTGCAAATATCATGACGCACTTGGTTATTCATCCCGTAAGAGTGGATTTAGAAAGTAGGTACTTAAGAGGATCTATCTTTGTGATTAGCTTGATCTAATGAGCCAACATGTAGTGTCTGAACTTATGAGTTGCAAATATGATGGCTAGACAAGCTTTTTCAATAGGAGTATAGTTTATCTTGTTTCCTACCATGGTCTTGTTGATATACTATATTAATCTCTCTCTTATCTTTTCATCACACTAAGCTAAGAGAGCGCCAAGAGCTGTCATTGTTGTTGAAATGTATTGTATCAGTGGTTCTCCTTGAATTGGTGGCATTAGAACTAGTGGTGTGAGTAATTATTCTTTGATTTTGTTAAATTCCTAGTTGCATTTGTCATTTGATTTGTATACTACCCCTTATGGAGTAGATGAGAATATGGGATTTGTTTGTCAACCAAATGTGCTATGAGTCTACGGATGGACTGGAGCTTGCCTTGTAGACCTCTTAGTTGCTGTAGTGTCCTAGGTTCTTCCATTTTGAGTATTTCCTTGACTTTGGCAGGATCAACCTCGATTTCTCTCATTGATACAATATATCCCAAGATTTTGCCCGATTGTACTCCAAAGATGCACTTCTTTGGGTTGAGGTGGACCTTATACTTTTCCAACCTGTCAAAAATGGAGTTTAGAGATAATATGTGGTCTTATATTTTTCTTGATTTATCTAATATATCATCCACATAGTCTTACACCATCTTACGAATCATTTCCTGAAAGATCAATGTCATGGCTCTCTGATAAGTTGCTCCTGCATTCTTTCACCCTAATGGCATCATGTTCTAGTAGTAGGTTCCCCATGGACATGTGAACATTGTCTTGTGTTGATCCTCCCTTTCTATCATGATCTGACTATATCCAAAAAATCCATCCATTAGTGATAGCATCTCATGTCTAGCTGCCATATCCACTATCATGTCGATGTTGGGTAGTGGAAAGTCACCCTTAGGACACACTTTGTTTAAGTCTCTAAAATTGGTGTGAATGTAGATGCAACCAGTTGGTTTTGAAATAGGTACTAGGTTGGACACCCATTCTAGATATTCAATCAAGTGGATGAACCCTACATCCAAGATTTTTTACAATTCCACTTTGACTAGCAAGGCTAATTGGGGATGCATCTTTCTGAGTTTTTGTCTCATAGGTTTTTATTTAGGAAATACAAGCAAGTGATGACTTACTACTTCCAAGTCAAGCCTAGACATATCTGCATAAGTCCATGTGAATTTAACTTTTCTTTCTTTGAGGAATTATACTAAGAGTTCTTGTTATTTTGTGAGAAGTGATTCAACATAGAAGATGATGTGTGGCATTACATTCGTTCCCAGATTGATGGAGTTACACTGTTCTGCTAGGACCACTGATTTTCTTGATGAAGTGTAGTGAGGGGAAGATTGAATCCTTCATCGTCTAGTGCCTCAGAGAGGTTTTCACCATTGGATGCATCCTTTATTTTTACTATTTTATGATCAGAGAGTGCCACATTGTGGTTTTCACCCAAGGACCTTGAGATTATTCTCAATTTCTCACTTTTGTGACTGAAAGATTCAATCGTCTCCCCATAATAGGAATGAGTGTTTAGTTTGATGTCAAATCCAACATTATGATCCCCACATGGTACCGTGTCCCTTAGTCCCATGAATTCCAAGAGCACCTCATCATTTTTTAATGTGTCTAGAACCGGTGGTCCTCGTTGGTCATAATCAATGAGTTGGGGGTAAACCAGGTTTATCTTGTGGGTTTGTTAGTCTGACTCAAAGCATGATGTAATAATAATGAGGGAGGAATCCTCGAAAATAATGGGTAAGTCGGATACATTATCCTCATCATCACTACTACTACACACATCTATGATATCAATGGTGAAGTTATCTAAGGGAAAACTTGTAGATATAGGTAGTTGAAGGGTGACTATTGTTAACTTAGGGGGGGTCCTAACTACTCCAACTATGGGAATTTGGCCATGTATGGTTACACTCAGAGGGGTACACCCAAAGCCAATATTTTTCATTCGTCTTTCAACAATGATGGGTTCTAGTTGGCCATTTTTGTTGCTTCCAAGGCTTTCATTTCTATTGTATCCCATACAAAGCATCACTTGTATCCCCTTTCTTCTCTCATCCATGTGAATACTAGGTGAGGGAATTTCATCTTGGTATAGTGAGCTTTAAATATCTCTCGCATCCATGGTTTTCTGACTTAGATCCCCCAAACATCAAAATCTAGAAGTGTCTGCCTTGAAAGTTTGTGAGGTTGTTTCAACCAATTGAGGTCATCCATGTGTCCTAGGAGATTGACCTAACTCTCCTATGAAAAAATAATTTTTCTTCATCTTATACTCTCCACACCCATTGTCTTGGATCATGAGCTTGATATCAGATATGTTGGGGATGGAGGGTGTCTTTGTCTCCGAAGTGGAGGTGATGTTGGAAGGGTTTATAAATGAAGTTGAGGGGCCTTCATTGTTCTTTGGGACTTGGGAGACTTTATAGAACTTGGCTTCTAGATTTTTGCAATAGGACAAAGGTTCACGATCACCATGAATTGTGACCTCTTTAGTTTGGAATGAAAACTTGATGCATTGATCGAATTTTGATGCAACTTCTTGCATCCCATGGATCCATGGTCACCCTAGGAGGATATTATAAGGAAGGTCAAGGTCAAGTACTTGACAAGTATTTTCCATAATAGCTGACCCTACTTGAATATGGAGTTGAATAGTGCCTTGATTGTGATACTTTTACATTTTTCAATAGAATCTTTAGAGATTCCCAAACTCTTTATGAGATTTAGTGAAAAATTGTTGAGGCCTACACCTCCATCCACCAAGACCCTTTTGACCTTTCTTTTGTGAATCAAGACTTCAAGGTGTAATGCATGGTTGTGAGATGGTTGGGCGAGGAAGTCCTAATTGGAAAAGGTGAGGAGATTTGGAGTGTTGATGGTGCTAACCATAGCTTGGAATTTCTCTGTATCAAGGCTAGTAGATATGGTGGATGAAGCCAATGCTTCCTCAAGTATTTCCCTATGGGCAACTGAAATTTTCAGTAACTCCATGATGGAGATTTGAGCAGGGGTTCTTTTTAACTGCTAAAGGATGTTGTAACCATTAGGGATGGACTTTTGATTTGAGATGGGGGTTTTATATGGCTGTGATGCCCCAAAAATGGTGACTTTTCCACCACATGTAGTGAATCCATAGTCGATGTTGGATCCTTTGATACTCACAAAAATGACCAATTCGTCAAGGCACGCGACAACTCCTTCGTATACATGGTTCACTTTGCCAAATTTCTACTTACCTTTGTCATTTACCTGATTATGATCGCGCATCATATTCATGTATATTTTCAGATCTTGTTTATCACTCAGTTGCTCAACATTTATGATTTTTCATCGATTAGATCCTAGATGACATTCTTCAGTTTCATGCAGTTGGCAGTCATATGCCCCTTGAGATTATGATAATTGCAAAGGAGATTTTTGTTCTACCAAGGTGGCTTCACCTAGGGTTCTTGGTAATTATCATGAGTGGGGACCTTGATGAGGTTTTCATTAACCAAAATTTTCATGATGGACTCAATTGACTTCCGAAGGGCTATGAATTTTCGCTTGGGGGATACTTATTTAATGGAGGGGGTCCTCAGGTTGATTATTGAGATTATTGATTTGATTATGGGGTGGTTGTTGGTTAACCAAATTTTCTTGCATGTTATTGTGATTATTTTTCTATGGTTGATGATGATAAGTTTGATTATTTTTCTTTAGAGCACTGATGACGACCTTAGCATCAACCACTCCATCATTTGTGACATTCTTGTTCTTTTCCCACGTGCAAGGTTTCTCATTGTAACTGGTAGATGGTTGAATTTCTTGATGTTCAAGATAGGTAGGCATGCCCCCTTGTGTTATAAGGGCCCTTTCGATGTTGACCGCTTTGGGGATCAATTGGTCATATGTGGTAATGCATTGCATCTTTAAATAAAATTCCAAGATCTTGTCCAGATTAAAAGTGATGGTGCAAACTTGTTGTTCCTTTAGAATGGGCCATTTTCTTTGATTGGCCTTGGATCGCCATTGTTGTAGGAAGGAGGTGAATGATTCCCCCTTTCCTTGTTTGAGTGTTGATAATTCCTCTAGACTAACATCTAAGAAAATGTTGAATGTGTAGTTCTGGAGGAATGCATCTTTGATTTCTTGGAATTTTCTAATGCCAGTAGCCAGATGAGAGAACCACTCCATGGCAACACTGACCAGGCTTCGAGGAAGAAACCACATTAGATATGTGTCACTATATGTGACTTCCATACAATGTACCTAGAACTCCCTAATGTGATCTTCAAGGTTTCCTATCCCATGATATTTGTCAAAATTTGGGGATTTTGAATCCCTTCGGGAATGGTACCATTTCTAGGCTCTTGTCGAACAAATAGGGACACAAATTGCTAGGTGTTCTTGTTATTTTTCTTGATTGGAGATCAAGAACTTGCTATGAGAATCATTTTATTTGTGATGTTACATCACCTTGCAGATCATGAGGTGGGGTGAACATGTTTTGAGGTGTTGGATTGATAGGTGGGATATTGGTGGGAGTTTTATACAAGATTTGTTGAGTGAGTAATACCTATGTTTTCTATTGAGCCAACAATGCTTGTTGTTGGGCTTGTTGTTGGGCTTCTTCCTATTGTACTTGATTATCTTGTAAGCCATATTGATATGCTTATTTCTAAGCTACTTGAAATTATGCTTCGTATTGTTCTTGCGCTTGTGCTTGTTGGGCCTAATATTGTGCTCGGGCTTGAGCATGTGCTTGTTGGATTGCTTGTGCAATTTGAGCAATTTGTGCAGCTTGTGTAGCTTGCACAACTTAGGTGGCTTGAGCTGCTTGAGCAACTTGAGCTGCTTGAGCGGCTTGAGTTGCTTGAATGGCTTGAGCTGCTTGAGCTACTTGAGCTACTTGAGTGGCTTCAACTGCTTCAGCGGCTTGAGCAGCTTGAGCTACTTGAGCGGCTTGAGTTATTTTCCCATCTTGGGTAGCTTACCATTGTTGTAGTAAAGCTTGAGCTTGAGTAGCTTGTTGTGCTTGTTGAGTAGCTAGTTGTGTAACCTGTTAGTTTTGGAGTGCCTTTTTATGGCCGGCTTGTCGAACAACTTGTAATGTGATGGTGAATGAATTTTCCATGTCATGTTTTGGCGGTGGTGGTAGTGGATTGGGAAAGGTGTGGACCATTGTGATGAGTAGAATGGTCATGTTAATGATTGGGGTTTAAGTTGTGGATGGTGTGATCAAGAGTCTTGGTCCTTGGGAAACCATCCTTTGGGAGATTTGAGGAATGGTGGATGTGTTAGTTGTTGGGCTCACTTGGATGGTTTCCATTTTTTGTTGTGATACCCATAGAAAGATATGAGGATTTGATATGGTGTTCTCATTTGATTGATTGATGGCAGGTAGAAGAGGAAGACCCAACCCAAGGGGTGATGTGGATGTAAGTGGTAGAGGTTGGAATGGAAGAAAGATACATGGTGCATTTCCTTGAAGTTATGATGATGGATCAAAGATTCCTCTGACTCAAAATAAATCACCTTCTCCTTGTGAGTTAGGGAGAGAGATTTGTGTGTCCGGAGGGTAATCTGGTGTTTCATGATAAGAGGTTGGATTGGAAAAATCATGGTATTTAAGTTGAATATAAGGGTGTAATGGATTTACTCAAACAAATTGATCTGGTGTGGTGTTTCAATTAACCTCTCTACTTTAACAAGGTGATGTTTTTAGAGTTTGTGAAGCATTGCACTTCCCTTGTTAACAACCAACGGGGATGAAGCAATAGATGATATGATTTGGGGGATGTCTTGAGTGATTCTTTGAAGTGGGAGCATGGATGAGGTTGAGGGCATGATCCCAAGGGGTATTTCCAAAATAGTTTTCACATCAAAGTCAGAAGGGAGTTTAGCCCCCTCTTTTGCTAACTCAAGCATGTATTGGGAGGGATATAACCTCATCATAAAATTAAAAAATTGATGATTTTTAGGATTTCACACCATCTCTAGGATTTGATCTTGTGTCATCCCTAAGATGTTGTCAGTGATGTTCTCTACTTGACCCTCCTCTTGAGGGGTTTTTGATGGTAGAGAGGAGTTGCTTGGATGATTTCTTGATTCTACATGATTAATTTCGGGAGCAGTTTGAATTAAATATCACTTGAAGTTGATGTTTCATTTTTAATTTCCATATTCTTCTTGTGTTGAGATCTTGTTTTCACCATAAAGTAGAGATCAATTAATCTAACTTTAGGTACAAAAAGAGAAGAACTAGGATAAATTGAAGATAAAAGTGACGATGAAAATGAAAGATTGATGATATAGATAATGAAAAAATCTTGAAGAACCTCAAGGAAGATGGTAAACTTTAGGGCTTGATTTGAATTAATTTTGATTGATTTGGATAATGAACTTATAAACTCGAGGAAGGTGTGTTATCCTAGACTAAACTCTTACATAAGATGATAATTTAACTAAGTGTGTTAAGTCAAACAAAGTGATTTTGGATAATGAACTCTTAGACCCCAAGATGTTGGATTTTATCAAGAGGTAAATTTGTTCACAAGGATTGATAATTTGGTCAAATATGTGGAGAAGGATTCATCTACACATATCAAACCAAACAAGATGATTTTGATTTTTCCTAGAAGTTTAGCATAAATGATGTTTTCAAAATTTCCAAGAGTTTTTTGGTGAGATTATGTTTGATTTTGATGGTTAAAAGATGGGTGGGAGATGATTGACTTTAATCCTAGATTTGACCTAGATAAAACTCCTTCTTACAAGACCTCAAGTTTGAAGAACATGCCATACTTCCTATGTGAGAAAGGAAAACCTTTGAAAGAGATTAGGATTTTGTTGGTAATAAAACTCATACAAGTTAGGGTTGTTTTTTGAAGCTTTATTGTATAATTTGTAAACCAGCCTTTTTCTTACCTCATGAAGCCTTGAAATATGTTCTTCACGGTCCTTTGGACTCATAATTTTGAACCTTGGTTTCTGGATTTTGATTTTGTGAGAAATCATTTGAAAGAGCACATGTGTGGAATTCGATTGTTCTTTATTTTTCTTAATGAGTTCTTTTTACCACAAACAATTTCTTGATTAAAATTTCAAACTAAATGTCTATGTCTACATTCCTTCTCATTCCACAAGGTCCCTTATGTGAAAATCAAGGTTTCAAGCACATAGTTTCCTAGGTTGACTTTAGAGAGAGAAAATTGTGAGTAAGTCCAAATAATTAGAAGCATATAAGGATGAAATACCTAGGGCAAGCAAGAGAATTTTAATTCATCAAAGGTATTTACTTCCCTAAAGGGTTTGAAATTTTGAAGATCTTGTGATTTTTTGTTTTCAAATGTTTTCGATCAAATCAATGTGTTTTCTATTCCAAGAACATGTGCAATCCTAGGATGAAGAGACAATATTTGTTGGGTTCCCACTTGGTTAAATCCAACTATGCTTATTCAGTGTGGATGATTAGATGCTTGACCACACAAGCTCCCCCTTATAGTGCACTCGCTTCTCTTTTCATCCAAGCATCAGTACCCATGAAACTCCTATGGCATACTTTTCATCTCTACAAAAAAACCGCATGTTACATGGGGCAACTTCAAAGGAAATGAACTTTTGCACCAATAAATAGTTAAGGATTTTAGCCTTTTCTAAAAAAGGGGTTTTAATGCGAGCATTGCATTTGTGGGGGACTATCCATGTGGTGAGAGACAATTATTTCCCTTCTCATCAAAATAATCCTCGTGATTCTCATACTTTCCTCGAGAATTCACCCTTATAAACCAGTTGGAAGTCACTTGTCCTTAGCGTTTTCCTAATTGGGTCATTCCCTGGGGTGATTAATTTTTACCACTAGGTAGGCCCTCTAAGATAAAAAAAAGTGAGCAAGCATATCCCATAGTTCAATCAAACTTCATTGAAAAAAGAGGGAGAACACACACAATATTCCCCACTCACACTCGCAAGATTGGTTCAATTTTTAGTCCCAAATGAAATGTGAAGGCAATCACTTATGCAACTTAATGTCATCAAAAGGACTTTTGATTCTCAAGATCGCTACAAAGCATGAGAGAAGTGCATACATCCTTTTGATGATATTACTTTGGGTAAGTAATTACAAAACAAAGAAGTACTTGTTCATTTTAAATCTATAAAAAAATGATTTGATTATTTTCAGTGAACAAAAATGAAATATGGAATTTTCCTTGTTCAATTGTTAATCCTCAAACCAACTCTAGTGAATTTATCCTAAAGTTATTTTTAAGCCCTTTCTTGCAAAGAATTGAATTTTTGTCAAGTGTTCTTTTTAGAGCCTATAAGAAATTTAGTGTCTCCTAGAAGAATGAAGCTAATAAAATCCTTAGGAAGGGATTATAAGTTCTCCCAAAGTGTTTAAAAATACTTAATACAAAGAGACAATAAATGTCATAGTGAAAGATTCTTCTTTGCTCCCCCCCTTGTCTCAACCTGCAAAACTGATTAGAACCAAGAAGTACAAATATATAAAAATAGGTTAGGATTCAAAAAGTTAGCAACAAAAAAGCACATGTCAAAAAAATCAAATTTGAACCTTTTACTCTAACCTAGCAGTGTAGTTCACGAGTGTCATAGAGTTAAGAAACTCCAACAACACAATATAGCACCACTAATTTTGAGAGTGACACTCTATAGTGAAACAAAGACCATGATTGAAGCTCTATTTAGCCAGAGGAAAATTTTGTTGGGAATAGGTGCCTCAACTTCTAGCTTGGACCTCTGAAAAGACTTGGAAAAATTCATCATCTTTCTCAGCCTCTACTGCTCTACCATTGAAAGTCTTTCATAGGAGCATGGTATGATGGTTTACCACCTTATCGCAGGCCTCTAACAGCCTATCTACGGTTGAGTTGTTTCACCACCATACCATGGGGTCTTCGTCTCAAGCTAGCGGTAGCATGGTTGACGGGCACAATCAGTATGAAGCTTTACCTCCATATTGTGGGTGTGGTTCAATGATGGCATGACTATGTGGTGAAGAGTGTTGGTCAAGTTGATAGTTATCGCTTTACCATGGGTGTCGCTCAGTGGATTTGTGTTGGTTGTGGTAAATGGGAAGTGGTCTATGAAGAATGCTTACCACCCTACTACGATGGCCCTTTGGCCATGTCATGGTGGCATGGTAATCCATGACAGTCAGCCAAAATGGTTACCTCCTTACCACAAAGATCTTACAGTCAAGGCGTGGTAGAATGGTGGATCCCAATGGTCAGCATAGGCAGTCATTGCAATACCATGGGATGTCTCATGGGGCTCGGTGGTGGCATGGTAAGATAAGCTCAAAGCTCGAGTGGCAGTTTTGACTCATGGTCAAAGCGATGAGTAAATGGGAAGGTTATGCATGGGAAGAAATCAATACTTGGTTGGTCATTTTCTGGAGCAGTGAAGGAAGTAAATGCTAGGCATATTTCGACTAGTGAAAGGATCTTATTAAGGCAAGGGAAATTAATGCCTAGGCATCCCGATGCGTGATTGCATGGAAGATCAGTCAGATGATCAGATTTCTTGATTGGGTGGATGATACATCATTAATTCTTGGGATTGGTTAGAATTTTTAATGAGATGTAAGACTTGTATAGTTGATTACATTGATATAATTCAACATAGGGTGATGGTGAAGTTAAGGTGAGACAGAGTGATAGAAAGAGAGTTGTATTCATTGTATACTCATAGAAGTATTGTAACAGTGAGTGTATGAATACTGAAGTCTATTGTTATGAGCTAACTATTAGAGAGTGAGGACTGTGAGCTTTGTATGTAATTTATTTTTACTATAATATAAAGTGTCTTCTTCTGGTGTGGTGGGTTTTTTCTCGAAAGAGTTCTCCCACATAAATCTGGTGTTATCTATGATTTCTTATTTATGATTTTCCCTTTTATTTTGTATGTTTTCATCTCAGTTGTTTTAAGAAGCTTTAGTACTGGATTTTTGTACTTCTCCTCTATTGTATTAGCATTAGGAAAGTGATTTTGCACCTTTTCTTTCCCTTTCAAGTGGTATGAGAGCGTGGCCAGTTGTCTTATCCTTCTTATTAAGGTTGGTTTTTTGTGCTAATACTAATCCAATGGGAGTCTTTCAAAATTAGACTTGTTTCTATCTGAGATGGCGAGTACATCACGTAGAGTAGAAATTGAAAAATTCAATGGTGGCATTTTTGAGTTATGGAAACTCAAAATGGAAGACTTATTTGTCGATAAAGACCTTTGGGTTGTTGTTTCTGGAACTATGCCAAAAAGTATGAAGCAAGAAGAATGGGACCTTGTAGATAGAAAAGATAGAGGTCTGATAAGACTTAATCTGGTCGATTTTGTAGTCCTGAATGTCCATGAGGAGAAGTTTGTAGCTTCATTATGGAAGAAGCTTGGTGATATTTATCAAGGAAATTCTTTGGCAAATAAGTTATTCCTGAGGAATAAGTTGTACTCCTTGAAGATGGAAGAAGGTGCATCCATTGCAGACCATCTGAAATCATTTAACATGAGTTTTGCTTAGTTGGCATCTATGGGTGTAAAGATTGAGGAGGGTGTAAAGATTGAGGAGGAGTATTGTTGCATGCTCCTGTTATGTTTGTTACCTGACACTTGGGATCATCTTGTAATGGCTATTGGAAGTAAGACCACTACTTACAATATGGAAGATATTGTTGCCTCACTGTTGTCTGAAGAGATGTGGAGGAAGTCTTCAGAGATGGCCAAAGAGGCCCTTATTGTTCAAGGTAGATCAAAGGAGAAAGAAAAGAAGAAGAAAAAAAAGTCTAAAGCTAAATCAGTAGCGAGATCAAAGTCCCCTGGTAAAAATTCCAAGGTGAAATGTTGGAACTGTGGATAGTCTGGTCATATCCGAAAGGATTGTAAGGAGGAGGAGAAGAAGAAGACTAATGCTTCAGACAATGAATCTTCTCAAAGTGATGCACATGTCTTCATTGTAGCCTTGGCAACTCAGGCATCGGATGATGTCTCACTAGTTGACTCGGGTGCATCCTTTCACATGACGTTTCATAGAGAATGGTTCACTAAGTATGACAAGTATGATGGTGGAAAGGTGTAGCTAGTGAGTGATTCAAAATTTAATATTGTTGGTCATGGAAGAGTCAAGATACAGTTCACTGATGGTATAATCAAAGGGATTGGTGGTATACTGCACATACCAGGTCAGGCTCATAACTTAAATTTTTTCAGTAAGCTGAATGATGCTAGTGTGGAAGTTTCTTTCTTGATTAAAGGATGTATTATGGATAGAGGTGCTATGGTGTTGGCTAAGGGTTTATGTACTAGCTTTCTATACAAGCTAGATATATGTCATGTTCAATGCAACAATACCTCTGTAAAGTCAAGCAAATTTGTTCCTCTAGAGGAAGATGAAGATGCTTCTCTGGCTGTAAATTATTTGGAGGTGAACCTCTTAGCAGAGAAGACCATGTTGTGGCATCCTAGACTCAGTCACATAGGTGAGAAAGGTTTAAAAACCTTGAAAAACAAAAATCTTGTTGAAGGGCTTGATAATTGTAACCTTGAGTTTGATTTTTACGAACACTGTATTTATGGAGAGCGAAACCATGTTTTAGTCTATTTGATTCCTCATAAATCTTTTGGTATACTAGATTATATTCATTTCAATGTGATTGGTCTAGTTAATGTTCCTTCATTATCAAATTCTAGATATTATGTCTCCTTTATTAATGACTTTTCGAGAAGGGAATTTATATACTTTCTTAAGAGTAAATCAGAAGTGTTTAGTCGATTTAAAGAATTTAAAAATTTGGTAGAGAATCAGACTAGAAATAAAATCAAATGCTTGAGGATGAACAATGGTGGTGATTTTTGTTCTATAGAATTTGAAAGGTACTGCATAGACCATGGGATTAAAAGGCATAAAACTACACCTTTTACTCCACAATAGAATGGAGTTGTTGAAAGGTTGAACATAATGTTAATGGAGAAAGTGAGAAGTATGTTGAGAAGTACTAGTTTGGAGCAGAAGTTCTGGGTTGAGGCCATGGCTACAACATGTTACCTGGTAAATTTTTCACCTTGTTTTTTCTTTTTTTGAGAAGACAACTTTAGAAGCGTGGTCTGGTAAGAATCCCTCTCTTAGAAATATTCATGCCTTTGGTTGTGAGGCATATGCATATGTGCCAAATGAGAAAAGATCACAGTTGGAGAACAAGGCTATTAAATGTATCCTCATCAACTATGGCATTGGTGTGAAGGGATATGAGCTTTGGAATCCTAATACTGAGAAGGTTTTGTACTACAGAAGTGTAATATTTCATGAGCTGAAACCTTCAATAATTGATCCACAACTTGAGACACTTAAAAAAGAAAAGAAGAATGATGTAGCTCAGATTCCTCAAACTCTGGAAAAAGAAGAACTACATAGTGTACCTAAAATTGAGGAGAGTTCAAGCAGCTCTGAGAGTTTTGAAGATGAGGAACCACAAAATCAACTAGTAAGAAGGTCTACACATGAAAAATGACAAACTGATAGGTATGGTTTATTTATGTTAGATTCAAACTATGTCTATGCCTTGATTTCTAGCACTGATGAGCCTAGGACTATAAAAGAAGTGATTAGAATGTCTGATTTGAATTCCTGGTTGGAAGCCATGAATGAAGAAATGGAATCATTAAAGAAAAATGAAACCTAGGATTTGCTAGCTCTGCCTGAAGGATGAATGTCTATTGGTTGTAAATGCGTATTCAAGAAGAAGACTATTCTAGATGGCAGTGTTAAAAATATAAGGCAAGGTTGGTTGCAAAGGGATTTTCCCAAATAGAGGGAATTGATTATGGAGAAATATTTTCCCATGTAGCAAAGGTAGCATCTATTAGATTTATGTTGTCATTGGCCGCAACATATTACTTAGAGATTGAGCATATGGATGTGAAGATATCATTTCTCCATGGAGAGTTGGAAGAAGAGATTTATATATCTCGACCTAAGCACTTCATTGCAAAAGGTAAAAAGAGTTTGTTCTATAAATTAAACAAATATCTGTACGGTTTGAAGCAGTCTCCTAGAATGTGGTACTAGAAATTTGACACTTTTGTGTTGTCTATGGGATTTGTGAGATCAAAATATGATCATTATGTTTATTATAAACATGAAAATGATGGTGTTCTTATTATTACCCTGTACATGGATGATATGTTGTTCATAGGAAATAGTAAGTCTATGATTTTTGATCTAAAATCTGAGTTGTTTGCAAAGTTCGAAATGAAAGAACTAGGTGCAACAAGTTATATTCTAGGAATGGAGATAGCTAGGGAAAAAATGAGCAGAAAGCTCTGGGTAATTAAGAGTAAGTATGTCAATACAGTTGTGGAGAGATTTGGTATGAATGATTGCAACCAGCTAGTTGTTCCAGTTATGCAGGGACTGAAACTATTTGTTGAATATTGTCCAAATTCTACTACTGATATGGAGGACATGACCAAGGTGTCATATGCAAGTGTTGTTGGAAGTATAATGTACGCAAAGACCAAAAATTACCCAAGAAGTGGGAGTTGTCAACCGATTTATGGAAAATCTAGGAAGATCACATTGGGATGCTGTGAAGAGAGTTCAAATATTTAAAGGGGACTTCAGAATATGCTCTTTGTTACCATGGTAGTTTGGTTGCATCACATAGAACACTCAGCATTCATGGATATGTATATTCTGATTGGGCAGTGGACATTGACAGTAGAAGATCCACCAGTGAATACACGTTCATGTTAAATGGTGGTGCAGTCAGTTGGATGAGAAAATGACAAGTTGTAGTCACTTTATCCACTACAAAGGCTAAATACATGGCAGTGACACATGCCTACAAAGAAGCAGTTTGGCTGAGTCGATTTTGCTCTGATATTGGTTTCAATGCAGGGCAGATCATTATTTGATGGGACACTCAGAGTGCCATTTTTTTGGCAAAGAACCCAACTTTCCATGCCAAGACAAAGCACATTGATGTGTAGTATCACTTTGTGAGGGATATGGTGGAATATAGAAAGGTCTATTTGGAAAAGGTTGACACTTTGAAAAATGTTGCAAATGCATTAACGAAACCAGTAAGCACAAAATTTTTTAGATGGTGCCTAAATTCAATGGGCCTTAGGAACTATGATCATCAATAATTTTCTCTAAGTCTAGAGGAAGCCAGGAAGTCTTCATCAAGTAGGAGATTATTGGGAACAGGTGCCTCAACTTCTGGCTTGGACCTCTGAAAACACTTGGCAAAATTCATCATTTTTCTCAGCCTCTACCGCTCTACCACTCAGAGTCTTTCATAGGGGTGCAGTATGGTGGTTTACTTCCTTACTGCGGGCCTCTGTCTATCTACCCATGATTGGGCAGTGTCACTGCCATACCGTGGGGTCTCCGTCTCAGAATAGCAGTAGCACGGTTGACAGGTGCAATCAGTGCGAAGCTTTACCCCCATACTATGGGTGTGGTTTGGCAATGGTGTGGCTACATGATGAAGAGTAGTGATTAGGTTAATGATTATCACCTTACTTTGGGCATCGCTCAGTGAAGCCACAATGACTGTGGTAAACAATTAGCGGTCTACGAAGAATGCTTACCACCCTACCAAGATGGCCCTTTGGCCATGTTGTAGTGGTACAATAAGCCATGATGGTCAGTCGGGATGGTTACCTCCTTACCATGGAGGTCTTACAGTTGGGGTGCAGTAGCACAGTGGAGCCCGACGGTGGACACAAGTGGTCACCGCCATATCGTGGGATGTCTTGCGGGGCTCAACAATAGCGTAGTAAGAGAAGCTAAGAGCTCGGGTGGTAGTTTTGACTCATGGTCAAAGCAATGAGCAAATGGGAAGGCGATGCATGGAAATAAATAAATACCTGGTTGGTCATTGTCTAGATCGGTGAAGGTAGTAAATGCTAGATATATTTCAATTGGTGGCAAGATCTGATTAAGACAAGTTAAATTAATGCCTGGGCGGCCCGATGCGTGATTGCAGGGAAGATTGGTTAGAAGATCGGATTTCTTGATTGGTTGGAATTTTTAATGCGATGTAAGACTTATATAGTCAATTACATTGATATAAGTCAACATAGGGTGATGGTGAAGTTAAGGTGAGACAAAGTGACAAAAAGAGAGTCGTATTCATTGTATACTTGTAGAAGTATTGTAATAGTGAGTGCATGAATACTGAAGTCTACTATTGTGAGCTAACTATCAAAGAGTGAGGACTGTGATATTTGTATGTAATTTATTTTTACTATAATAGAAAGTGTCTTCTCTTGGTGTCGTGGGTTTTTTTCTTGAAAGGTTTTTCCCACGTAAATCTGGTGTTATCTATGATTGCTTATTTTTTATTATCCCATTTATTCTATATGTGTTCATCTCAGTTGTTTTAACAATCTTCAGAACTAGTTTTATGCACTTCTCCTCTATTGTATTAGTGTTAGGAAAGTAATTCCACACCTCTTATTTTCCTTTCAATGTTTGAAATTTGGAAAGTTTGCAATAGAGTTTAAAATTTGAAAATTTTAGGTGGGAAGACACCAGCGGTGAAGTTTGGAAGTTTAAGCGGTGCAATATAGTTCCACTTGATAGTTAGCGCCTGAATTTCCTGGATCCTACAAAAAAAGCACAAAAAGCATAAAATTTTATAGAAAAACATGATTAAAACTTGAGATTTTCCCTCCTTCTAGTGCCAAAATATGAACCCTAATCCTAGACCTACACAAACATAGAAAAAAAACATAATATTAGATTTATATGAAAGTAAGAACAAGGATTCCCCATGAAATTCATTAGCAATGCTCAATGATAGGAAAATGAAGAATAAAACATGAAAAGAAAATGAAATCCTAATTAAGCATGCAAATCCTCAATCCCTTGGAGGAATTGGTGCCAATTATGTGAAAAAATTAGCCCTTTCCCAACTCCTTTGTAAGCTTGATGAAGATTGATCCACTTGATGATGAAGAACAATGTAATTCCTTGATGAAATATGCAATAACCTAACTATGATCATGAAAAATTCGCATGAAATTATTCTAAATATGAAGATAATAACTTTTCTCTCAAATTGTGGATCAAGAATGAGAAGGAATTACTCTTATTTATAGATGTGATTGAGAGAAGAAGAGGAAAAATAGATGAATGTGGGATTATTCAACATCCAATGGCCAAGTGCCACTTGTCAAGATGGTAATGGAGGAAGGTTGTGCACATTTTGATGAATGAGCCAATAAATGATATTAGTTGGAATTTCAAATTTATCAAATGACATGTAAGAGGGAAAAATGAATGAAATAAATGCCACTTGGCTCAATGCACAAGGACATGTAAGAGGAATGAATGTCTTGTTGGATGTACAAATCCACTTGTAGAGATTTCAAATTTTGAGGAATATTCCCTAAATATGCCATGTTGAGAGAAAATATGAATTTAATAAATCAATTAAATATATTTTCATATGCAAGTGGCAAAATCTCGAGAAATTTAGTGATTGAGATTAAATTAATCAACATTTGATCAATTTAATGAGAGATTAGGTGATTTGACACTTTTGACTTAGATTTGTGATTTTATTTAAATCAAAGTTGAGAAGAAAATGATTTAGAGTTTAATTAAATAAAGATTTTTATTTATTTAACTAAAAGAGGATGATGTTAGATTAAATTAAATAAGGTTTAATTTATTCAATTTAATATGATGAATTTAAATATTTAATTAAATAAAATGAATTATTTAATTAAGTGGAGATACAGGGTTAATTAAATTAAATTGATTAATTTAATCAACGGGGAATAATGATTTAATCATATAAACAATGATTTATTCAATTAAGGGATGAAAGGTGATGAAAATCTGAGAAGGTGATTAAGGATGAAATGATGTTAGTAATCAGGATCAAGTGTGTCAGTATATTTTCCATGACTATAGTTAGAATCGCAAAAAATGGAGAAATTAGTCAAAATTTATGAGCTTGGGACTGAAAAAATACCTTTGACTTAACCAGGCTATAGAATGTATGAACAACAAAAAACAAGAAAAAAACTAGCAACATTGGATAGTTCTTAGAACCATATTTTTGATAATATCTTTTTTTTTCCCAATTTTGATACCTGAGTGAAAAGTTATGCCTATTTGCCTTATTTTTCCTATTTTGCAAAAAAAGAAAAAAAAATTAGCTCCCCCAAGGCTGGGCACTAGTTGGCCATATGACCTTGGGGTGGTGGATTTTTTTAATTTTCTTTAAAAAAATAAAAAAGCAAAAAAAATAGTAAAAAAGCAAAAAAAGCAGAAAAAGCAAAAAGTTAAAGAAAATTTCAAATATCTTCCTATAACCCTAGTTGAAGAAAAAACCTCATAAATCAAGAAGGGATTCAATGAATTCATGCTTTGATACCAATTGTTGGCCCTAATTTTTTGTTACATCAAAATAGCGATCTATCAATGGCCAACACAAATAGTTGAGACATGGATCACATGGGAGGTGGTTAGTCCCTTGTCATGAATCTTGAGGGGAGCACTAACCATCCGCCAACAATCCACCCCTCAAAATTACCTAAGGGGATTCAAAACCATGATCCAATGCTCTGATACCATGTTATAATTGTGAAAAACATGAGCCACAAGATCAAACAATGAACAATGAGACCTTGTATGCAAGAGATCTGCAAACAATACATGCAAGATTCATCAACAAGAAAAAGATACAAAATAACCTCAAAAAACTTCAGGGAAAACATGAGTCCTCAAAGGTTGAGATTTTGAGAGAACATAACAGATAATCTCCAAATAGATAATATAATGAGGTTTGAGTACTATATAGGAGAAACCCTAATAATTTTTCACTTTAGTTAATATAAAAGAACTTAGTTAACAAAATAAAAAACTCCTAAGTTTAGCTTAAGTGGTTGAGAATAAATTAGACTAATAGTTTTTGATTAGCAAAAAATAGGTTTTGAGGGGACAAAAAACCCCTTACAAATAGGTTTTGAGGGGACCTAAAACCCCATACAAACAAACAAAAGCTCCAATAAGATAGTAACGTAGACAATCAATGCCCCAACATCAGCAGTCTACCCTAAGATAAACAAGACAAACCAAACTATAAGAAAAAAAACTTTAAAGGGACTGAAAACCCTTTATAGCCAGGAACACAAGGACCATCACCCTAGAACATCTTTGAAGAAACTTCCTAGATCTTCTAGACACCAAAAGAAACCTACAACAACCACTCTATAGGTAAAAAAATTCTCAACATAGAGCTAAAACAAAAGGAGATTCCAAAGCACCCTTCAAGACCTATCATTTTCCCCCACCTCCCTACCTCAATAAGAGAGCAACAAGGAAAAAAAAAATTGGTGCAAAACACCAACAAACTCTTGGTTCTCAAAAGATCCATAAAAACAAAATACCCCACATCAATAGGGGTATTGCGAAACACAACATAGCACTACACAACAACAACCAACCAATAGCACCAAAACACTTGAAAAGCCAACCTCGCCTCCACCTCTAAAAGAGAGGGCTCTCATCTATAGGAGAGGATGAAATGAAACCCTTTACCTCCCAAACCACAGTTCTCCACACCTTACACTAATAATTAATTAAAGAGTAAATAATTATTAGCTAATGCATGATTACTCTAACAATAAAGAGATAGAGAGATGGGTGGATAGAGGTAGAGAAAGATATGGGTACATATAAAATAATATATAGAGATGTAGAGAGATAGAGAGATAGGAATAGAGAAATTATATGGTAGAGTGAAGTAGATATATAAAATAGAGATGGAGAGTGAATCTACATATGGAGGGAGGGAGAGATAAATCTAAAGAGGGAGAGATGGAGAGAGAGAGATAAGACTAGAGATAGATGGAGAGATAAGAAGGTAAGGATAAAAAGATGGAGAGATAGAAGGATAAATATGTAGAGAGAGATAGAGAGGTCAATAGATATATATATATATATATATATATATATATATATATATATATATATATATATATTACATTCTACAAAGAGGGAGATGGGTAGACAAAGGGAGAGAATAGGATAGAGTTATAGATGGCGATACAGAGAGAGTAGCAAGATTTTTTTTTATTCACATAAATATGAGCATACCATAATATGAGAATATTATAATATGAACATGTGAGAAGACTCTCATGTTTGTATGTGCTTTGGATATTTCAAATGCTTAGGGATATATTTTCCTTTGGCATCCAACCTAAAGGGTTGGAATTGAATGTCAATTCATACATTTAAATTTTTTATGTATAAAATATAAAAACACCTAAATCTTGACCATGCTCTCAATCAAGTTTTCATATATTTTAATGTTAATTTAAAATCCAAAATAACATTGAGATCTCTCTTAGCTTTCTAACCAAGTATTTTTTTTATATTTCAAATATGTTAAGGTTTTAATCTTTAGTCTATTTTTCTAGTGTCTAAATTCTTTGTCAAAAATTATGTATACTATTTTTGGTTTCATTTTTTACTCATTCATCAAAATTTGAAACAAATTAGATTTTTACAATCTAAAATCTATTCTATACACATTAAAAATTAAGTTTTGATTAGTTTCAAAAACTTTATGAGGGAGCATGCTCAATTATTTAATTTTAGCATCTATCCACTTTGAAAATTAGTAAAAAAACATATATTCATTAAAATTTAAAAAATAAGTCATGCATAAAAGGCATTGTATTAGGTATTTTTTCAGTTGAAAGTGACTAATACTAAAAAAATGTTAACATTTTAGAGTGTACGCAAAACAATATGCTATTTTTTTTGACAAAAAAGGGAGAAATTTTTATGCTTCCCTATTTGAACCCCTTACTATGTACCATTTACAAAAATAGTAGTGTAGACAACATATTCATAGAACTAAAAATCTTGTTCTTGTTGCATCTTAAAATTTTGAGCATAAATATTTTCAATTTCTCATCCAAAATCATTTTTCCTAATTTCAAAAAAGTGGTTGTTGAAGACCCCCTTTTAGTCCCCCCCCTTTCTATACACTTACCCTATCCATTTATTTGTAAATGAATGTCACTAATTATAGTGGTTTCATCTACTTATATAGTTCCTTTGAAACGGTTGTAAAATATATTTTTTCATGCTTGGACTCTTGAAAATTTTATTTACATGTCACTAGCTCAATGTCCTTGGACCACTTTCCACCTCTTATTCCTTACTTAAATGGGGTAAGATTATATTTTCATCTATTTTTATTTTAAGTATAAGGGTTTCCTCTCCCATTATTGATTTAATATTTTTAAAACTACCATGGTCTCCTTAAGAGAAAATTCCATACATCCATAGGCATGATATCACACCAGACCTCATCATCATAAGTGTGTATTTGAACACTCATTGGGAATTATTGATCAACCAAGAATTGGTGCCCTTTTTCTAACTAGGACACCTTGTAAGTATTAGAGTGATATATCATTTCTAACGTGAACTTATATACCATTTTAATTGAGACTAAATTATTTGTACTCCCACTATCTATTACAACCTTGCAATATTTTCCACTTATTTTATATAATTTTCTAAAACTTTTTTTTTGATAGGTTCATCTTATCTTTTGGATAGCTTCAATAATCTGCTTTTCATGTTATAATTGCTTATCCTTTATCAAGTTCACCAAGTCGACTAACTTTATCCTCTTTGGCTATGCATACACTTGTAGCCCCTATTCTCTTTGATCCTTCTAGCCTATATTGTGGATACTCATAAAACATATGGCTTGATTGTCCATAGGTGAAATAGGTACCTTCAAAATCATTACCCTTTACTCTTCCATGTATCTGCCTTTACCTCTCATAGGGTATGGTCTTCCTCTTGTTTCATTGTTATTTTCTTGATTATTTTAAGGGTTGGTCTACTATATTCCATTTCTATAATCCTCTACCTTTACTAAATCCACCTTTTCTTTTGGATTCTCCTTAATCACTTGCTAATTTCTCCCCTAGATTTAGAGAATACTAATACACATCTTCCACAGTTCACAACCTCACCATTATCAACTCATCTTGAATATTTAGCTTCAATCCATTGATACGTCAAGCCGTCTTTTCATTGTCTAGTTCTTTATTCCTTAATATAATCCTTCACAGAAATAATAATATTTATTGTCTATTTTGTAGCTTCTTGATAAGGTCAATTTGATAATCACCAAGTATAAACTTATCCTTCATCTTTCTTTCCATTTAACCACATTGAGTTATCTTATCCCTTCCATTTCTCATTCTCTTAGCATGCACCTCCTTTCACAAAATTTTCACATGATCTTTCATTTTTTTTTGGGAAACCTTCAATCATTTAGTGTCCTCTATTTTATCATATTTGGATTATATATCTATTTCTACCAGCCAATATATGTTTTCATCTAGTTCTAAAATCCCTAAGAATCTTGGTAACTCTATCCTTGTTTCTTTCCCAATATTGGATATAGCCCTTATTAGCCTAGTTTTTGTTACATCCATATTTGCATCTACATTTTCACCTTCATAGCCTATCATAACTATTCCATATTCATATTAATTTTTATTATCTTCATGTTTCCTACCTCTTCTCATACCACCTTCTATTTCTTCCATCCTTGCTTCCACTCCCCTTACATACCCCACTACATCATATATTATTTTTATTCTAGTTGTAAAATTGTAACCTCTTTCTTCCTTCTCCTTGGAAACACCCTTCTATGTTAAATCTCTTTTCTTTCTTCTTACTATAGTCCTTGTAGCTACAATATCACTTGATACAAGGAAACAACCATTTTCTCTACTTATTGGGCTTCCTACAGCCCCAATCCAAGTCACTATCTTATTTCCTAGAGTTATAGCTATGCTCCAATGACATGTATATGGTACCAATTCTTATTATAGGTGTCCAAAGACTAACCAAATTGGAACCAATAGGTGGAGAAGGGAGGTTGTGTTGCTGAAATAAACCCAAACAATGTTTGTATAGGTATGAAATTCTTATTTGGATAAATATTGAGCTACAAGTATATAGAATGCGTTGCAATAAAACAAAACTAATTCGTAAATGGTAAAAACTTTGTTGAAAATGAACAATTAGTTAGTATAGGAACATAAATATATTTTCAAGGAGCATGGTCAATTACTACATGATAGAAATATTTCCTCTAGGTAAAAATCTGGTTGCTACAAGCACAATACAAATCTATGTTACAATAACATAAATATATAATCCCAAGATTTGGCCATGCAATAAAAACTCCCAAAATACCCAAACATTTACACACAAAAAATAACCCATTTTAGAGAAACATCTTATAAAAAATTACTCATAGAAGAAACACACATTTCAATAGAGAAAATAGTTTGAAAAGAGTAATAATTTATTTAATTTAACTTAGAAATATAGTAATTTATAAGGAATTTTAAGAGTCGCATCACTGAGGTGAGGGTTGGAATGGTTGCGATGGCTCCCCCTTCCCATGGGGAAATTTCAAATTATGTGGCCTTGGATGCTTCATCTAGCCCCTCCTCTGGTCTAGAGGGTGTGTGGCTTTCTGGGAAGCTATTGATTGGGGAGGTTGCATTCGTTGGGTAGAGGTGAAGTGATGACTCATCAAGGTTACGACATGGGAGACATTTGTTTGGGGGATTTTTTCCTGTTGCAAATTCCTTAGTCGTTAATCTCAAAGAAGAGACGGTAGAGGAAATTGATCATAATGCTTATGTCCTCTCATTACATGGGGTAATTTTTTAGTTTAGGGGTTTTTGGGCCAGCCTCCCTCAACTACAAACCTGGATCTCAGAACAGTGGGAGCCTCTAGTTATGGGTAAATTTCATATTTTCCCCATGGCTAAGGGGTTTTTTGTTGCTAAGTTTGACAATGCTTATGATAGAAACAAATTTTATGTGAACATTTTTTAATTTGGGAGGACAATTTTTTGTTGATGATTAAACCTTGGCATTCTAATTTCATTCCTTCTTCTGAAATGTTTAATAAGATCCTGATTTGGGTTCAGCTTCCTAATCTCCCCCTCCATTTATGGGTTGATCCTCTTTTGGAGGAAGTGGGTGAAGCCCTTGGAGATTTTTTGATGGCTGATAATGAATCCTCTGATATTTTTCACTCCACCTTTTCTTGCATATTGGTTGAAATGGATGTTTCAAAAGGGCTACCTATTGAGATTTTACTTAAATCCTCTAAGGGTTCTTGGGTTCAATCTTTGGACTATGAAGTGATTTCCTTTCGATGTAGAAGATGTTTTAAAATAGGTCATGCATCTGCACAATGTGGTTTTGAGAAAAAAAAAATGAAGGCTACATGGTGGAAAGGGGCTTCTCAACAACATTATAAAATTGAGAAGAAAACTAGGCAACATAGGAGCTTCTCTTAGGCGGTTGTGTTGGAATCACAGGGTCTAAGGGTATCCTCTCTGGATGTCACAAATGGTGGGGTTGTTGATGTTGAGCAAGATTATCATGTTGAAACCCCTAAAGAGAGAGATTTAGGGCCTCAGGCTGCTATTTCTAGTGATAGTGTTTCGACTATCATTTCTGGTGGCTTTTCTAATAAGGTCATGCTTGCAGGGAGGAATACTGATGAAATCTTTGAGACAGTAGTTGTAGGCATTCATTCTCAAGATAATGGTGCATTGGCTTGGCATGATAAGGCAACACAGGTGGAAGAGGGCTAGATTTCTATTAAGGGCAAGAAAGCTAAGTTCTATAAGCCTTCTTTTGACATGATTCTTTGCTCCCACAAGAGTAGCTCTAAATATAAATCTTGATGGTTCTTGGTTGGGGGCTGGTTTTTGGTTAGTTGTAGGCTACTCTTTTTGTAGCTTTGTTTTAGGTTGTGGGAGCCTATTTTTATTTTAAAACCCATGTTCTTTGGCTTTAGGTGCCTTTTTTACCCATGGTTGTTTGTGCTTTCTTGGTCCTTATTTTTGGACAAATTTTTGATTGAGGGTTCCAGATCCATTCAAAATCTTCTTGTAAAGGGTTTCAGGTGCCTTCAAAACCTATTTTTTCCTTAATAAAAAACTTAGAAATATTGTTTAATTTATAGTAACTTATAAAAATTTACATTTCTTCTGATTATTAGGCCAAAATATAAGATTCCCTTACTCTACTCTTTCATGTTATTTGTTTGTCAGTTGCTCCTCTATTCTTCTTTGTCTTCCTCTTCTCTATTTTCTAGGATTTTTACTAATTGCTACCCTCTACTTCTGTCTATTTTCCTCTTTTCCAAAATCCCACCAAAATCTAGAAGGTTCTACCAAATTCTTTCCTAAATTGGGTCTAGGGCTCAAAAAATGCTATAAATTTGTATAGCTCATTATGGGTTCAAATATCTTGCTCAAATGTATCCCTCTTCATTTTCCCACATGGTTGCTCATAAATGCACTTGCTGGTAGTTTCCCTTCGAAAAGATTAAGAAAATCAAATTTCACATGTATCATGACAATATGTATGTGATAATAGGTGAAAGAAATGAAGCATGGTCAAAAATAAATAGAACGCAATGCCCTTGTATCATACAAGTTTATTGTTGTGGATATCAAAAAATTTAAATGTGCTAATAATTTAATTAATTGTTTGTATGTTTGATATATTAATTTCATAACTTATGGAATTTTTGAGTTGCTTATTTCAATCATTAGTTTTGTTTGATTTCATATCAAATGTTTTTGTTAGATGTTTCTAGCAATTGATTTTAGAGGTGTTTATTGCTTACTTGATTTGATCCTCGAATGGTTTCTAATGTAATATCCAAATTCTAGTGTTCATTGTACAATATCTATTATGGAAGGAATTATCCTAATATGATGATGTAATTTAGATAATTCTCTTAGATTCTTTGTATTCTCCTTGTCAATTCCAATTCTAGATGTGTTCAATTATTTTTAGGGTAACTTTTCAAGTAAATGAATGAATGCTAACAAATGTAATAACCAATAACCACCTTGAGTATTTGTTTGGCTCCCTCCTCTATAGTTTTTATGTTTATATAGCTTGATGTCTAATTTTTGGGGTCCTTTTTACGTCTATTCCATTGTTGGTTGTTGATCCATGTTCCTTATCATTGATCCTGTTGCAAAAAGTTTTATGATCCTTTTACAACCTATCCTAGTTCATAGGTTTGATCATATGCATTAACCTTAATAAAAATAAAATATGTACTAGATCTACTCACAATGTTTACTAAAGTGTTAGATATGGTGAAATTCTAAATTTTGAAATTAAAAAAATAAAGATTTAAATTTGCGAGTGCAAAAGTCATTCAAGTCAAATCCACACTGACAAATGGGATTCAAGGTGATGAAAAATATATTTACAATAATAAATAAACTTTCAATAGATAACAATAAACATTAAAATGTGTGATATCATGAACTAAATTTAAACATAAAAACTATTGATGACTAATCATTACTTTAAAAACACTTTAATTAAACCAAACTAAACTCAAAATATAAAAAAACATAACCTTAATAAAATAAAAATAAAAATAAAAATCACACCATATTTTATGGTATTTAAAATTATACTCAGACTAAATTTATATGATATAGCACCTCATCACACACATCTTTTTATAAATTGATTCCTATATACCTTTTAAGAAATATTATGGAACTATCACTATGATATTTAAATATCAGCAGCACATTTAAGAAATATGATTAGGATGCAATAAGAGCAATATATAGTAACTTAATAGCCATAATTCTATTCCTATCATGAATAATTCCAATGTAACGGAGATGTGGAAAATGACAGTTTTATGTATGACTTTTGGTATATAATATTCTATGTAATAATAAGAATAAAAAGGTTCCCATAGTATTTTAGAATAAGTTTCATACAAATTCCTAAACTGTTCTTTCAACGCATTAAGCAAGTTCTATGTTCCATAAAATATCAAGTACGTTGCAGTTCTTGACTGGTTCAATTAGACTGAAAATCCCATCTCAAATGTTTTAGGTGGATATCAATATTAAACAAATCCCCATTACAGATAATGTAAAGATAAACAGAGATATTGAATAGCAGTTGGAATATTCACTATTAGTCTGTAATTGTATAACGATGTAGTATATCATTTTAAATAATCTTTTTAATTATAATTTCAATATTGTTTGATGTATGAAAAAGTCAAGTGCATTAACTTGCCGAGAGCCTTAGGAAAAATTACAAATAATTAACTATATTAAGCAAATTCATTCACAATGTTCATCATCTTGCACTGGGATTAGAACAAAGTGGATTTTGTGCACAAGCTTTAACAACAGCAATGAAGGTTTGTACAGAGAAATGCTTTTTTGAATCAAATGTATATTTAGATATCATATAGTGTTCAATAAAGTAATGTGATAAATTGATATTCTGATTGCAGTTGTGAGTTTGCAATATAATCTGTGATTGCAGAAAGTTGTAGTAGCAGTGGAAATGTGCTGTGAAAAATGCAAGACAAGGGTCTTGAAAACTGTCGCCAAAGTTGAAGGTGATAATTGAGATCAGTGGTCTTTTATTGTTCAGTAGATTCAATCAATTTGCATGTTTCATTCTAATGGATCAAATTCACCAAGACTTGTTTTGATTGAATTGATCTAGGATTTCATGTAACCAGATTATCACTGTTAAGTATGTCTCTGATTGTACTCAATAGTATTAGAAATGGAAGAGAATTTCAAAAATGTGCTTTTAGATGGCCTTATCTACGAGTTCCATTATGTAATTTAACAGTATTAAACCATTCTTTTCTATTTTGGACATCTTATCTAGTACCAATTTAGTACTTTGCTTTGTTTTAACTTTTGTTAAATATATTTGCACATATAAATACCCACCAAAAGGTTAAATCAGATTTTATGAGACATATTCATGTTTAAGTTATATTTGACAGTGCATTATCTTTAATATTTGAAGGTGATTATAAATTTGTGTTATTTTACAAAATCACCTTTAGAGTACTCAAATCAGATTTTTGGGTTTGTAATTATTTGGAAAATTATGTTTTCATTTAATTAAAAGCGAGGTTTTGAAAGGGCTTGAATCCTCTTACATTGAGACACAAACAAGCAGCAACAATGAACCCCATGAGATGTGGGACTTACCCAATAACCAGCAACAACTGCAAGTAATAGGAGAAAGAGCCTAATAATCAGCAACAACTGCAAGTTATAGGAGAATTAACAAAAAGCCAACAGAAACACAGTAAAACAAGAGAGATCAGAACAGAACCAAGGCCTCGTTAGACTCAGCCAGCTTCTTAAACCCAGCCAGCTTCTTAAATCCACTAGCTGTATGCCATTATTGGTTAAGAAGCTGACTAGATCTTTGAACAAATTCTCCAGAATATCATCTTCCACATCAATGATGTACCAGACCTTGGGTCAATGTCTTTAACCTTAATTCTGTTAGCCAGTCCATCACCAGTTGCCCTACATGACAGTTTTGTTTCTCAAATAATTGAAATGTCAATTATATGTATACATATTTTAATCATGTGTGTTCATCACCACTTCTATTTTTGTCCCTCTTTGTTAAACTACCACCTCTATATTTAAAGGTAATAGTAGTAAAATAATAATAACTAACCATATTTTAAAGTCAGTATTCCATGTTTGGAAAGTGATTGTAAATTTTAAGTTAAACTACTAGTAAATCGTAGTAAACGACCATTTCAAATTGTAGTCCCTTATGAAATGGATATTTAATGATTTTGACTAAAAACACAGCTCTCCAATGTAATTAAAATTATCACAATTGTTTATTTTTAAATGAAATTTATTCAATCTATTTTAGTGATGATTACAGGAGTGAATTCTATAGAAGTGGATGCATCCAAGAATACAGTGACAGTCATTGGTAAGGTAGACCCTGTCAAAATTACAGTAAAGATCCGAAAATTCAGCAGGTGTGCACAGATTATTAGCGTTGGACCTCATCCTCCACCAAAAAAGCCAGAAGAGAAAAAAGAAGTGAAAAAAGAAGACAAATCACAGCCTGAAGGAAAAATCTACTTTCTGCCACCATGTTGTCAAAGGTGTGAAGGTCGGTATTATGTTTATGCCGACTTTGACAGCCAAAACTACAACGCCTGCACCATCCTGTAAAGGATGATCCCTTATCCTCTTTCAGGATTACTTAATGCGGTAGCTTTAATTAAGTGTGTCTTGTGCATTGAAAGCTGCACTAGTGAGAAAAATCTGCCATGATGTATGTGACCTTTCCGAATTTACTTCTTCTGGACTGTATAAACAATATGGGTTTCAAATGCAGCTTTCACTGTGCATGTCTCTGTTTGGTATTCATTAAAACTAGAAATCAGGGTCCAGTTGGTAGAGACTGGCTTGTGTTGACTAATTTGTGAGTGGGAGTTCGGCATTCTGAAACTTGGGCTTCCACTTGTTCTCTTTCAGCAGTCCAAGTTTACTGATAGGAGGAGAAATTATAGGTGCATCCTTAGAATCAAACCCTTACTTGTAGTAGATAATAAAAGGAAATTATTTGATTGGAATTCATTATCTAATATTAATGGCAGCTTGCTGTTCAGGGTCTGTTTTGGTTAGGTTCTTTGTTGGTGGTTGTCCCATGTTTCCTGTGGTTGGTGATGTAAAAGGTTCTGGAACTTTTCAAAATCTAAGTCCAAATCCTAGCTGTGGTCAGAAGTGCTTACCTTATTCAATACGTTAAATAGATATTATAGTAATGTAATCGTTAAAATCACATATCCATTATTTTCTTTTAGGATTTGAATCTGTATGTGTGAAATTGGCTCATAAGAGATCATTCACATCAACTAGATGATTGGGAAATTTTATTGTTGTTGACATGGTAACTGTTAATTGTGATTGTAACCTGATTAATTGTTTAGATGTTTAAATAGATTGTTGTTGTAATGATTGTAAAATGTTTAAGTTGATTGTTTCAGTCATTTATTTTGTTTAGTTAGATATTTGTAGATGCTGATTTACAAAGCGTTGATCATTTATTTGATTTTTTCTTTCAATAGTCTTAAACCCAATGTCCAAAGTCCAAAGTCTAATGTCTACTGTACAACATTTTTTATGCAAGCATTTATCCCTAGTGTGATGATGTAATCCATTGATAATGCTCTTAGATTCTTTGTATTTTCCTTGTAAATTCGAACTATAGATGTACTCAGTAATTTTCAAGATAATTTTTGAAGTAAATTAATGAATGTCAATAATTACAATAATCAAGACTGAAAATCAACAAAATATGTACTAGATCTAATCATGAAAGTTGCTAATTTTTTTTTTATTAGGTAAGCATGGTTTTAAAAGGGCCCTAACCCTTGTACAAGAAAAACATAGAACATGAAACACAATTGATAGCAACCAATGAGAAAAAGAAACAAGAGATACTAGAAGGAACAACTATACTAAGAGATCGACCAACCCACTGAAAGTCAGACTCATTTAAAAAATGTTCCAATGAACTTTGTTTTATCTCAAAACAACAATCCTTCTCACAAAAAGTAACTTTTCTGGGGAAGAGACGAGGCATAGAATCACTAATAGAACCATCCTCCATCCACAAGGAAATAGATGAGGGGTTCATGAATGAACGATCCAATTGGGGTACTCTTTAAGATCAACTTTTAAAACTTCTTGACAAATAGGAGTAAAGGAATCCTCCTTATCAACTTGAACTTGTTGATTATCCTTTTTCCAAACACAGTGTTGTTTCTTATTCTTAAGATGAGTAGTGGAGAAATGACCCAATTTACAACAAGAAAGGAAAATTACCAGGGAGTCTTCATAGTCTACCTATTGCACCGAAACTCCAAATTTTCAAGACAAGATAACATGATTGCTGATTTTTCTCGACAAATGCAAAAACATATATCATATAACAAATGCTTCATAAATTAGTGATATTATTGGTAGCACAGTATTGCCAAAAGAATTGGCAATAGACATGATCCTTTCATTCCAAAATTTCAAGGGAAGCTCATGTAGATAGACCCAAATAGGAAACTTTAAAGAATCTAACATAGGGTTGAAACCAAACAACCAACTTTGAAGACTTAGACAATTTAAACCAAAAAAAATAGGGCCACCAAGTAGGACCTTAATACTATCCTCCTTATAGGAAAAGGAAAAATAAAAAAATCCATCCAACATTGTAGATACCTCAAACTTTCCACAAAGATTCAAAATCTGAAAGATCCATCTACAAAGAGTGTCAATATTCAAATGATTACCATAGGATCTACCAATAAGAAAGAACCTTATCTAATCAGCTATCTCATCATGAACACAACCTCCTTATCATTCAGAGACCTATAACTCCTAGTAAAAAAACCTTCCTCAGTATACCTAACATTAAGAACTGAAACAATAGCCTAAGGAAGAATAGGTTGTGAAATTCTAGGAGGCATAGAAACAACAACAAGACAAGAAGCAACAACTTCATCAAGTAATGGTTGAAAGCCTCTCATGTCTAGATCAAAAGAAATGGGAGAAGGTAAAAAAATTCCATACAATCTGTCGTTTAGGGAAAACCACCCTTAGAAGGGAAGAGGAAGCCTTTTCTTAAACCCATAAACTATGCACCATTAGTGGCCTCATCTACTTGCACCTCAACAAGTTTTTTCACCTTCCTATGAGCATCCAATAGGAAATTCATGAGGAAATCCTCTTCATTTGGTGGATCCCCATCACATGACATGATAAAAGGGTAAATAGGTACTTCTCCCACCCCCCACCAAACATTCATCTCCTCACAAGATGTTTCATAAGCACAAGCAAGCACAAACCCCACAACCCCAAAAGGTGCAGAGCCAACAACAACTTACACCATATATATGAAAAATTAATCTTTAAAAATAAAATAAATAAATAAATTATAATGTGATGTAATAAATTGAAATTTAACATTAGGGTACATGCAAGATCATGATGGGCCAAAAAGTGGCGATATGTAAGTGATATGACAACTCATGTGGCTAACAACTTTTTTTTAAAACCAATATAAATTATTCTTTATGTTGAGTTTAATAAATAATTATTATTCATTTTCTATTTGAATTATGACTAAAGTCCTGATTGATAGGTTGATTGAAAAACATCTATAGATTTCAAAGGATATCATATATTTTGAATCTGAAATATGCATCACATTCTATTCTTCACATACTATAGGATTAAAAAAAAAAGAATTGAATTTGATGAAGTTTTGACCAAGTTAAGGTTGTCAGATGTACGATTTTTTATATTTTTTAAAAGTTGTAATAAAAAAATCATAAATAATTATTTACTTGGAAAAAAATAACAAAAAAATACACATCACATCGGGACATGAGTCTTCTACTTATATCTAAAATCTTATAAAAAGTAATAATCTTTTTATTGTGGTTAGGGTGGTCAGACAAACACCTACTTCTTATTTTTCCCTAAAATTTAAGTACTATTGCATTGAAAATCCAAATTTTCACCGAACATATTTTTTTAAAATAAAAATAAACCTAGTAGTTTAGAAACTACATTCAATTTGAAACAAATTCCATTAAAACAAATTCCATTCTTACATATTTTTGAAATAATATAGTTAACTTATTGAAATTTTTATGTCAAGTTGCCTAACTCTGATTTTTCTGAATTTTATTGCCACTTAAGGGCCTATCTTTCCATGCTAATCCTACACATGCCCATCAAACATGGCTTACAAACACATCTATTTTTTTAAATATTTAATCAAAATAAATAAAAAACGTATGAAAAAAGTGCAATTACAATAAAAAAAATTTAGATCATATCTTTTATATTTACAATTGTATTCTCATGTATAGTTTGACTTCATAAATATAATTTATATGATACAACACTTTATGAACCAAATTTTTAAATAATATTATGGAACTCTCACTACAACATTTAAATTTCAACAACACAATTAAGAACTATGATTTGAATGCAACAATAGTGATATATCATAGCTTAATAGACATAGTTGTTGGGACAAAGTTGAGAAGACTAATTTAAATATTATGACTATTATTATGGTTCACAAATTTGGTTTGTTCCTAATTCACTATGAGGTGTAAGATTATGAAAGGCGTAACAATTTTATGCCTAAGGGTTGAGGGTAGAAAGTTGAGAAATAATGAAATGCACCATTGACTTTAGGGTTTGTGTAGAATCATAGGGTGCCAAACAATGGCGATGCAACAAAGAAAACATGACACGAGGAAGTGAAAAGTGCAAAAATCAAGTTTGAATTTTTTGTTGGGTTGGTAAAATGTACATTTTGCCAAGGGAAATACTGAAACAAAACAAATATTCGTTATTTGAAACTTATAACTCCTCATACTAAATACTTGTATATAATAAAATAAAATAATATATTATTATATTATTATATTTTTATATTATAATAATATATTATTATACATATTACATAATATTATATATTATGTATTGTATAATAGTATATATATTATATTATTAATGCTTAATATTAATATCATTAATATATAGTAATATATTAATATAATTAAATATATCATATATTTCTAATATATAAATTAATATATTAATATCTGTCATATTTTTAAAAAAATGAAAGTTCTTTCCAAAAGGGATATTCATTTTCTTGGTTACAAATAAAACAAAAAGGGGTCACGAACAGTCATATTAACTATGGTTGGTCATGGTAGAGAGCAAAAAATAGATATTCAAAATAACTAATATGTGTTTTCAAGCAATCTTCTTGCAATTTCTAGCAATTTTGATGAATTCCAACCATTTCCTATTGATTTTTTCATCAAAAAGGTATGTTAAAACATATTTTTGAATTATTTTGATAGTTTTATATGTTTTTTAACAGAATATTAGACTTTTTTGTTGAAATTTTAGGAATTAGTTAAAAATTATGTTAATTTATAAATTTGTAATTTACAATAGGTTTTAAATGGCACAAGATTTTGCAAACCCTTCTCCAACAAAGCTTCATCCACTACAATTTCCTCTAGCAAACCCTCCTTCAATTCAAGACCTAATTGAAATAAATTTTATTGAATTGAGAAACATTGTTCAGTGATATTGTACCAACAAGAATTTGTGATGAATCACACCAAATATAGAGGCCATAATCAATAATGTTAGAGACACCACTAGGAAGCACACTTCATTTCAAGAAGGTATAGATCAAGAGAGGCTAAAATATGTGCAAATGGTTTGGGGTATGATGACACTAAAAAATTAGAAATATATAAAGCTGATTTATTTGAGGTTTTTTTGGATTGAAGAACAAGACAAAATGTTAGTTTATGAAAAAAAAAAAAATCCATGAAACACTACCCCCATGAGGGAAGAGTTACAAAATTTTGGGATCTTTGGTGGATGGATTTTGATAAACTGGACCCAAAACAAATTTCGATGTCACTCTATAATTTCTTTGCAAATTATATGCATAATTTATTTTAGGAAGACATACCAACTATTTTGATTTCAGGTATTTTAAGGGAGTGGGTATGGGTATGCCCCAACATAGACCTAGGGAAATGTGTATTATGCAACGTCCCCATGTTACCCCTCCTCGTCTTCATGATGCACCTTTAGTACCCCATCCAAAACTTGTTATCGATGCAACCCAATATAGTATCTTGGCCATACACTCTTTGACTAGTGATTTGATTACACAATTGTCACAACTCACTCAAATTCTAGAGGATGGATTTCCTCATGATTTAGTTGATAATTGTGTAGAATAATCATCTAGGAATATTTGGGTGCCTTATAATATACTACATGTAGGCATACATGTCTAGGTCCTACAAGAGATATGAATGGGCCACCCCTAGACTCATCTGAGTATGAGGTGCATGATGCATCACTTGGAGGAGATAATGCACTAATGCATAGTATAGGTGTAGTAGATTCATGCAAGGGAGGAACAAGTTCATTGTTGTCCATTGACATAGATGAGGACCAACAACATCAATATTTTTTATGTAGGTAAAACATAGATTTATTTCATAGTGCATTTAATTTAAAATTATTATAACAAATAGTACATGTGACTAATGTATATTTAACTTGGTTTGACCAGTTGATGATAGAGGAATAGATTAGATATACATTTCAACATGGCACTCTTTCGGCCATTGACATTGGCCTAAACACATTGGTATAATTTTTCTACATGTAAAACTTTTTATTGTACCTAATGATTTAAATCATGATTAATTAAATACATACTAATTTATATCTTGGTCTTATTTTTTCTTTTGCATTATACTCCAGATGTGACTGATGCCACACCTTTTACCATGATGATTTCCTCTCAATCAATTCTCATTTGCATCACCTATTTAGGTATATGGTTTTTTAAATCTAGTAGATCTTATTTAGGTTTGTAGATATATATAGATATATGTTAGTTAATGTCTTTTTATGAGCAATTATATATTAATTTTGTCTTTTTTATTTTTCTTGTTGTAGAGTACACCACCATCCATGTTTGTGGATCTAGAACGAAGACAATATGGTAGGACTCTTGATCATCTTAAGGGACCATCATTTTCTCAATCTATGGAATCCAAAGAAAAAATGCTTGAGGTAATGAAGAATTGAATTACACTTTAATTTATAGTTTAATATAGTGATAAAATGTTATTTTGAAAGTTATTAAAAATAGTAGATAAATTTCTATTTAGTAGTTTAATTTATTTATCATTGAGAGCTAATTAATCTAATTTGTGGTTCGAATTGTGATTGTTGAGACATCTTCTCATCCATCAGGTAGCACGAAGAGGCTACGTTTTTGTGATCTTCTAGAATATTAGGATTTTTTTGACATGGCATAGCTATTTTACATACACATTGTATATTTATAGACCATGAGATGGTATATGCCATAAATATTATTTTGAGTTCCAGCATAAATGCCAAATTTGTATATGTAGATACACAATTACTTTACCCTTTTATACATAAAAATTGATATTTGACATATTTTATTCATTGCTTGCATGGTTTCCTATTTTGAAACTTAAAATTTGAATATATAGCCACTTTATAATGGTTGAGTTACAATTAATAGCATGTTATATAGATATTGATTTCTTGCAATTTTGAAGTTTAATAGTTTATGAATTATATAGATAATTTGTACTCATGTTATAGTACTATTAAATTTGGTGTCCTTGAGAAACTTAACCAAACTTGATTTGTTTAGTATTAGTCTCTATAGTTGCAACCACGGTAGAAAAATGAAAATGCATTTACATAACATAGAGATATAGAGAGAATAAAATAAAGTGTTCAACTAATGGAATTGTAGAAAGTAATTGTTTGTACTTTATATTCATATCATTGATTACATTGAATTGCACATCATTAAAACTCAAAGATTTACTTCACATTTCTTAACTAATAACTAGATGGTGATAGATGACAAATTTTTAATTGCGGTATATTTTTTACAAAGTCAACCTAATTAGATATGCAATTAATTCAGATTGAATAACTAATAACTAGGAGTAGCTGCCAATTGCATTTTATTTGAATGGCATTCCATGAGACCACATTTCTTTTGAGGCATTTTTTCAAATAGCTCACTACCTTTTTTACGCTACCACATTTTTCATACATGTCTACTTAAGCATTTTATCAAATAGTTTGTTGCCTCGCTGCTATGGCTAAAATCCTAAAATAGGTGCTTTTGAAGAATCTATGGATGCTTGGAAAAAATATATCAAGGCATATTAGTACAAGCAATATTACATTGCAATTTCCTTAAAAAAATTAGTAATAGTTTTTTTGTAGGATATTCAGATCGTTGATTACATTGCATTAAAAATCTCTCAAACACAAAGAATTACTTCACATTGTATAAATAATAACTAGATAGTGATAGATGACAATTTTTTTATTATGATATAGTTTTTATGAAGTCAACCTACAAAGATATGCAATTACTTCACATTGGATAACTAATAACTAGGAGAATCTTCCAATTGTATTTTCTTTCCATGGCATTCCATGAGACCACATTTCTTTGAGGCATATTTTTCAAATAGTTCACTACCTTTTCTATGGTACCACATTTTTCATACATATTTGTACCAAAGAATTTTATCAAACAATTTATTGCCTTTCTTCTATGGCTAAAATCCTAAAATAGGCACTTTCAAAAAAGCTATGGATTCTTGTAAAAAATATATCAAAGAATATTAGTAAGCAATATAAGGGTAAGTTCACCAATCTTTGACAAAATTTAGGTGCCAAATTGAAAAAAATTCCAAAAAAATCTTGAAATAAGCCTTTTGGCGCACAACTGATTTGGTGCATGCCAAATGGGAAAGTTGATGGGTATGTCTAGGATCATCATGGAAAAAATAGGCCCTTAAGTGGCAATAAAACGATAGAAAATCATAGTTAGACGAATTGACGTAAAAATTTGAATAAGTTATCTATATTATTTCAAAAAAATGTTAAAAAAGAATATGTAGCAAATTGAATGTAGTTTCTAAACTACTAGACCTTTATTTAAAAAAAAAAATCTATTTGGTGAAAATTTGAAATTTCAATGGAGTAGTATTTAAATTTCAGGGTAAAAATAAGAAGTAGTTGTCTGTTTGACCACCCTAACCACAATAAAATTATAATATATTTTTATAAGATTTTAGATATAAGTAGGGGACTCATGTTTTGGTGTGATGCATATTTTTTTATAATTTTGTTTGAAGACAATAATTAATTATGATTTTTCTATTACAAATTTTTGAAAATATAAATACTCGTCTGTCTAACCACCTTAACTTGATCAAAATTTCATGATATTCATTTTTATTTTTGTTAATCCTATAGTATGCAAAGCATAGAATTTGACTCATGTTTCAGATTCAGAAAATGTGATACTGTTTGAAAGTTATAGATGTTTTTCAATCAACCTATGAATGAGGACTTTATTCGTAATTCTAATAGAAAATGAATAATAATTATTTATTAAATTCAAAGTAAAAAATAATTTATATTGGTGGAAATCTGAGAATCTCTTCTAAAACCCCTTTTCATTTCATCAATTTTGGGTAAAAAAAAGTCGTTAGCCACATGGGTCATCATATGGCTTACATATCGCTACTTTTTGGCCCATCATGATCCTGCACATACCCTAACATAAAAGGAAAAACACAAGTTTCAAACCCTCATTTCTCATCAACTCGTAGCTTGAGAAAGAGGATTTCAATTCTACAACTCGTGCTCACCAAATATCATCCATTTTTTGCATCCTTAGCTCTCCATTTTCTATGAGGATGCCACCAACATGTCAGAGAGGTTGAAGATTGAAAAGAGGTATGCATTTTTATTCTATTTATTTTGAATTTGATTTAGAATGCAAATTTAAATAGGTTTTTATAATAAATTTTTTTTCTAATTCTCAAGGAATGAATCTCCACCTCAAAACATTGTGAATTCACAATCACCCCCTCACAAAGAGCATCCTATACAAGAACAACCCGAAACCCCTCCATCAATTCATAGGAATCCTCAAGGAACATAATAAAATATTCAAAATCAAATTGAAAACAATAAAAAGAGACATTCAAAAATTAATTGGAAGTTTATCTGAGCATGCCGAAACCCACCCTTATAGGAGAGGGATTGCTAAATCATTCAAGTCAATTGTTACTAATGTAGGAGAAATGAGCGAACAAATGAATTTTTTGTCAAATAAGAGGCATGAGATGAGACAATTTTAGGCTAGTGGTTCGTCATATGCAAATGTGAAAAAACAAAAAAATGGAAAAGCTTACTTGTGTACCCTATTTATAGACCCGAGAACCAATGAAACTTTGTCTCATGCATGCAGGAGGTTCCCCATCTAGTGGTGCCACCATGAGTTAATTAAAAGTAATAATTGGGAATGGTGGTGGATGGTATTTGACCAACCTCCATGCAATAACCATGAGGTACCGCAATACTTTTTGATGAAAATCTATTGCGAGTTTTCCTCAATAAAATGCCAAACTATTTTGACATCTTAGACTTTCAGGGTAGAGGTGGGGGCTCCACACATGATAGACCTATTGCATGACGTAATCCGCAGTTGGCACCGAGAAGCTTGGAAAAACCCATGGTGGAGCATGTCACTATTCTTTCCATTTTTAAGGATAGTGTAGAGGTGGGCATGCTAAAGTTGATTGACTCACTCACCTAGACCATTTTACATTGTGTGAGTCCTCTAGTAGAGCCTAGTGTGGAGGAGACGTGTAGGCCCTGAGCTCCACCCCACCATTGTGGCACTTGTGGTGTTGCTTTCATGTACGATTATCAGAGTTATCATGATGAAACTACACAACCTACATCAATTGTAGAGGCGATGGATTTCATAGATGATATTTTGAATGATGCATTTGACATTGACACTCAGGTAAAAATTTAGCAAGTTATTTTAATGTTTTTTATTAGATTATATTTTGAAATTTAAGAATAACTAAATTAGTAGAATTTTGATATGATGAAATTTCAGGGTCACATTGTTCATGAGGAATGATCTATTCTTACAGACCCTTATACATTCTTGACAATGAGTCCAAAGGCATGTAACTAGTATTAAAGATATTATTATTGCATTTGAATAGTTAAAATTTATATTTGAATTTTTCTGTCATAACATGCTTTGGATTTCAAATAGTTTCTTGGTGCACCTTCTTCCTCCACACCTCACAATTCATATCCTCAAACAGTGTACACTACGGTATCCTTTATTCATTAATGGTGTTGTAAAACTATGTTAGCTAAATTTTCGTAATTTTGCGTATATACAAATCTAAAAAATTGATGAGAAACACAAAAATTACATTTGTATTCCTTGATCATGTCACATTATGTTCTCCTAATTCACCTTTTGTTCATTTATTCCTTACTAATGCCATAACATTAACATTTAATAGTTCACCCTATTTTCCATGATCCCCTCCTAGCCCATCCCACTAATATCTTCTAGTCCATACTATGTGTCGTTATGTCATACTCCCATGTACCCATTATTATTTCACCCTAGATGTTCCATGATCCCCTATGTTCCACCCTATGTTCCTTTATATCATCCTATGTTATACCATATTTATCCACATTTCATCCTAGATAACTCTTCTCTATTATTGCTACACCCAGGTCAAGTTCACACTTTGTGTACTATAGTCAAACCCCAAACACATCCTAATTCACCCTATGTTGCATTATTCTCTAATAATCACATCCCATTAACCTCTAATTTTCCCCCCTATATTTTTTTATCCCATCATAGCCCATCCCATCAATCTATACTAGTTCATCCTATGTTCAATTAATCCCTTTGGTGCAAGGGTGTGCCACTCTTTTCTTTGTTTCTTCATTAAGTGTCTGATAAGAAAGGTGTGTTAGGATGTTTGACTTGAGTTCTTGAGTCTTAGTAAGGTCCAATGTTACCATTCTATTGTAATTGATCAACTCAGAGGGGCTTTTGTATTCATCTTGTAAGGTTTGCAAATCAGGTGGAAGGAATTGTCAAATTCGACAAGGGGTGTCAAGGTAGATAGGATGATTTTTTTTTAGTAATTCATATTTTCTTAGTTGAATAAGGTCTCATTAGACTATTTTTAATATTTTAGGTGTTTAAGAGGGTCTAGGAAATAATAAAGAGTCAAAACTTGAAAATGCCAAATTTGTGAGTTGCATAAATGTAACAAATTTGTAATGCAACGGTCATGAGAGGTTTAGAAAGTAGTTGTAAGTAAGTTGGGCATTGGTTTGATGAGGAGAAGACTTTAAAAATTTATGACAACTTATTCTGTAATATTGGCTTGAAGTTTGAAGCATTGGCAATAAGAATATCTTGGTTTTTCATCAAATTTCTAAGTTTTATTGTCATTTACAGGTTTGACGAGCCTGTACAATTTGATTCTGCCATGTAAATAATTTTAATTTTTGGTGGAAGTTTTAAAAATCTTTTGGAATAGTTTTGAGGGAGATCCATTGTGATTTGTGGTAAATATCCTTGTTTTCCTGTGACAAGTCGAGGACACCCTGTTTGAGGGTTTTGTAACCAGAATCATGATTTAAGGGCCCTTACACCAACTATACATATTCTAAATAGTTTAAAAGGCCATAGGGAGTCTTAGTAGGTTATAGGTTTCATTATTAGAGTTGTGGAGAAGGAACTAAGGAGATAAACCTATTGTCTTGATGAGTTTTGTGAAGAAGAACACATGAAGATGGAGTCTCCGGTCTAGGGTTTGTGGAAATCAAAGAGAGTGTGGAATTTTTTCCATATTTTGAGAATATTAGGGTTAGAACATACATGTATTCATTGGTGGAATGGTCTGGGAGGTTGTGCAAGTGGGGCTTTGAATAAACCCTCTTGACTTGGCATGAAATTGAGGGTTTTAGAGTTTGCTATGTTGGAGGAGTCAACCATGGGTGTTGATTGTGGTTTTAGAGGTTTGAGAGAATAGGAAATTCTACCCCAAGGTTTCAAGGGTTTGTGTTAAGTCTAAAGGCATGTTGCTTTGTAAATTTGGCCCAATTCATGGCCTAGGACAACATTGAGTGTCTAATTCAGTGGGTTGGTCCAGAATAATTGTATCTTGTTAAGAGATATGTTGTATAACTCTGTAATGGGTATCTAAATCCACCTTTTTATTTTCAACCGTTTTGGAAATCATGGGAATTAAAGGCCAAAAATTGAGTTTGCACTATTGCTAGGTTACATGGGTGAAAGTGAGAAATTACACTCCTGATTGTTGTCAAGCTTTGAGGATTGTTTGGATTACTCTAATAAGACATTTTAATCTTGTTAGATTCCTCTTAAAGGAAATTTTTCACTTTGAATGAGTTTTAGCCCACTCTTTGCATCACCCTTCTATTCACATCCCATTACCCTCTCTTATTTCACCTTATGTTCCATTATCCCCTCTTGGTCATTATATCAACATGATACCTAAGATATTGTTTCATTTGTGGTTATTGACAAGAGACACCCCTAGTGACGTTGGTGGCACCATGGACCATGGATTTACTACAACAATAACCATTTTTGATCCATTGAGAGAGGTATGGAATAGATTAGTCGATTTGACATTATATTTTCTCTTTTATGGTCTATCATAGAAAAGTTTCATGATAATTTTATGTAGTTTAATTTCTATTTTGATGGTTGCTACAGGTGGTTTTCACTCTCGATCATGGACATGGTGATGTTGTAAATGTGCATGATGACTATATGTATGTGGTAAGTGATTATATATTTTGTTATATGTCATTCCACAATTCAATTTATATGTATTAACATCTTTACTTTATATTGTATCAATTGAAGTTCTAGAGTGAAGAGAGGAGGACTAGCGAGCATGTTCAAAAGACAAGAGAAACAACAGTCAATCCATCAATTTGAATTCTGAAGGTAGCACGCAATCTATTTCCTTCCCCTAGAGGGAAATGACTATGTATTAGGGTTGTTGGTTGTATGCCTATGTGGAATTTTGGAACATATTTTTTATACTATTGATATATACATGACATTTTATCTCCATATGACTCCTTTGTACTAAGCCTGTATGATTTTTTTGGATATATTCTATATACTTTTATCAATGTATATCATTGTATAGCCTTGTGGCTTTTTGATTAAAGAAAATCTTATTTTGCTACTGCCATTCTTGAATGATGTTATCATGTGTATCATGTAAATTTTATGCTTGGAAGTTCTAGGCATGGAATTTTTTTACATCTAATGCTTAATTAATTATTTTTAAATGCTCAATAAGCCCTATCTGAAGTGTATTGTGTAATTAACCTCCATTCGTGGTGGTTTGTATCCTTTGCAATGCTTCAATTACTTGTTCCTCACTTATTCAAATATATGTTTCACTTATTCACATGTATAATTTACCTATATTGTGTGTATTCACATGTATGCTTCATGTTTCCAATGCATAGCAACAAAAATATTTTGGGGAAAATTTGACAAACCAAAAGTTTAAGAGTTTTTGAAAAAAATGGAAAAATTGTAGAACAAGAGGTAAAAGCTTTAAAAAATAAAATTGAAAGGTATTTTCATAGCATATAGAGATATAGAGAGCAAATAAAATAAATATTTTAAAACTATTGAATTGTAAAAATTAGATTCTTGTAGTTTATATTCATATCGTTGATTACATTGCATTGCACATATTTCAAAGTCAAAGCATTACTTCACTTTGCATAACTAATAACTAGATGTTGATAGATGAAAAAATTTCAATTATAATATATTTTGTACAAAGTCAAGCTAATAATTTATGCTATTTATTCACATTTCATACCTAATAACTAGGAGCAGCCGCCAATTGCATTTTCTTATCATGGCATTCTATGAGATGAAATTTCTTAGAGGTATTTTTTCAAATAGTTCAATACCTTGTCTATTTTACCATATTGTTCATACATGTCTACCAAAGAATCTTTTCAAATAGTTCATTTCCTTGTTGCTATGGCTAAAATCCTAAAACAAGTGGTTTCGAACAAGCTATGGATGCTTTGAAAAAATATATCAAAATCATAATAGTAAGCAATAACATAGACAAGGCAGTGAATTTTTTGAAAAAATGCATCAAATAAATGTGGTGATGGAATGCCATGACAATCCATAGAAAAGGTAGTGAACTAGTTCAAAAGATGCCTCAAATAAATGTGGTCTCATGGTGACAAAATTCCATAACAATCAAATTTCTTTTGATTGTCATGGCATTCCATCACCATGAGACCTCCTTTTTTTGAGGCATTTTTTCAAAGAGTTTACTTCATTTTCTATGCTACCACATTTTTTATATATGTCTATCAAATAATTATATAAATAATTAATTTCCTTGCTGCTATGGATAAAACCCTAAAATATTGATGCAGTAGGGGAGGTCCTGCAATCTCACTAAACACAATTCCAATCATTAATCATAATCCTCAAGTCACAAATCCTCATAGCTATGGATTGCCATGAAATTCCATCACCATAAGACCATGTTTCTTTGAGGAATTTTTTCCAAAAATTCACTCCCTTGTCTATGCTACCACATTTTTTGTACATTTTTACCAAAGCATTTAATCAAATAGTTCACTGTCTTGCTGCTATGGCTAAAAGCCTAAAATAGGTGGGTTTATTGAAAATCCTATTTCAAAAACTCATAACACCTTGTCAATGCATCAAAAATGCTTAAAAGGACCTGCACATGCTTAAAATTCCCTCACAAACTATTGCCCCGAAGGATTTCAACCATTTCCACTCTTAAACCACTGAGTTTCACCAAAACTCATTAAATTGTCAACTAGGGCATCACACCAGACCACTTAAATTGCCTCCCCTGCTCTAGAAACCATGAAAATATGTTCCCTACCTTTAATTATGCCATTCCATTGAGTTACAATAGAATAGAATGGGTGGAATGGCTAAAAAGTCATTTTTACACACTCAACTACTTCCATTTGACAACATTTTCCCCAAGCGAAAATTTTCCACCACAGGAAAATGCCTCTGAGATAGAAAAGAATGAGAGAATTTATTGTAGAGGAGCACAACACAATATCGTAGGCTGAAACAAGAAGTTTCTAAGCATCACAATATCTGAATACAAGCATGCTGAAGTTTGCAGCCATTTTTCACTTTGGACCCTTATGGGATTGATCTAGTTGAACATAGCTCGAAGTGATTCTGCATGTTTGTGTGTGAGAGAGAAGTATGCATAGTATAAAAATACCCATTTGAATGCATTGGAATAGTCTGTTTGGTTACAAAAGCTATAGAACAAAATTTGCACCACTTTACAACTTTTAACTACTTGCATTTGACAACTTTTTCCCCAAGTGAAAATTTGCCACCACAAGAAAATTCCTCCGAGATAGAAAAAACCGGGAGAGGTTATTTTAGAGGGGCCCAATGCAATCTAATAGGATCAAATGAGAATTTTATAAGTGTCATTATATCTTAATAACAACATGCTAAATTTTGAAGCCATTTTGTATTTTGGACCCTTAAGGGATCGATCTGGTTCAACATAGCTCAGAGCGATTCTACTTGTTTGGTTGTGAAAGAGGACCATGCCTAGCATAAACATACCCACCCGAATGCATTGGAATAGTCTTTTTGGTCACATGAGCTGCAAAACAAAAGTTGCACCACTTTGCAACTTTCAACTACTTGCATTTGATAACTTTTTCCCCAAGTGAAAACTCACCACCATAGGAAAATCCTCCGAAATAGAAAAAAATGAGAGATTATTGTAGAGGCACCCAACATGATCTTGTAGGATCAGATGATAATTTTCTAAGCATCACAGTATTCGAGTAATAGCATGTTGAAGTTTGTAGCCATTTTGCACTTTGGGCCCTCAAAGAATCAATCTGATTAAACGTAGCTTAGATCAATTCTGCATATTTGGATGCGAAAGAGGACCATGCCTAGTGTAAATGTACCCACTTGGATGCATTGGAATAGTCCATTTCATCACACGATTTGTAGAACAAAATTTGCACCACTTTGTAACTTTCAACTACTTGCATTTGATAACTTTTTCCCCAAGAGAAAATTCACCTGCACAGGGAAATTCCTCTGAGATAGAAAAAATAGAGAGAATTTATTGTAGAGGGTCCCAACCCAATCTCATAGGCTCAAATGAGAAGTTTCTAAACATCACGATATCCGAATACGAGCATACTGAAGTTCTCAGCCATTTTTCCCTTTCGACCCTTAAGGGATTGATCTGGTTGAACATAGCTTAAAGCGATTTTGTGTGTTTAGATGTGAAATAAGACCATGCCTAGCATAAACGTACCCACCCAGATGTGTTGGAATAGTCTGTTTTGTCACATGAGATGCAAAATGAAAGTTGTACCACTTTGCAACTTTCAACTACTTTCGTTTGACAAATTTTTCCCCAAGTAAAAATTTTCTACTACAGGAAAATTCCTCTGAGATAGAAAAAATAGAGAGAGGTTATTGTAGAGGGGCCCAACATGATCTTGTAATATTAGACAATAATTTTTCAATCATCATGGTATCTGAGTAATAGCATGCTAAATTTTGTAGCCATTTTGCACTTTGGACCCTTATGGGATCGATCTTGTTGAACATAGCTCAAAGTGATTTTGTGTGTTTGGGTGTGAAATACGACCATGCCTAGTGTAAAAATACCCACCAAGATGCGTTGGAACAATTGTTTTGGTCACACGAGTTGTAGAACAAAAGTTGCACCATTTTGCAACTTTCAACTACTTGCATTTGACAACTTTTTCCCTAAGTAAAAATTCACCACCACAAGAAAATGCCTCTAAAATAGAGAAAACAAATAGAAATTATTGTATATGAGCACAATACGATCTCATAGGATTAGATGAGAAGTTTCTAAGAGTCACGGTATCCAAGTAATAGCATACTAAATTTTGCATTCATTTTGCACTTTTGACCCTTAAGGAATCAATCTGGTTCAACATAGCTCAGAGCGATTCCACATTTTTGGTTGCTAAAGAGGACCATTTCTAGTGTAAATTTACCCACCCAAATGTGTTGGAATAGTTTTTTTGGTCACATAATCTATAGAACGAAAGTTGCAGTACTTTGCAACTTTCAACTACTTGCATTTGACAACTTTTTTGCCAAGTGAAAAATTTCCACCATAGGAAAATTCTTGTGAGATAGATAAAAATGAGAGAGGTTATTATATAGGGGCCCAATGCAATATTTTAGGATTAGACAAAAATTTTCTAACCATCACGGTATTCGAGTAATAGCATATTGAATTTTTTGGCCATTTTGCACTTTTGACCCTTAAGGGATTGATCCAATTGAGATAGCTCGGAGCGATTATGCATGTTTGGGTGCAAAAGAGGACCATAAATAGCGTAAAAATACCCACCCAAATGCATTGGAATAGTTTGTTTGGTCACATGAGTTGTAGAACGAAAGTTGCACCACTTTGCAACTTTCAACTACCTACATTTGACAACTTTTTTGCCAAGTAAAAATTTGTCACCAAAGGAAAATTATTCCAAGATAGAAAAAACCTGAGAGATTTTATTCTAGAGGGGACCAACGTGATCTCATATGTCCAAATGAGAATTTTCTAAGCTTCACGGTATCCTAGTAATAACCTGTTGAAGTTTGCAGCCATTTTGCACTTTGGACCCTTAAGGGATCGATCCAGTTAAACGTAGCTAGAAGAAATTATGTGTGTTTGCGTGTGAAAGAGGACCATTTCTAGTTTAAACATAACTATTTAGACATTTTGGAATAGTATGTTTGGTCACATGAGCTACAGAACAAAATTTGCACCACTTTGCAACTTTCAACTACTTGCATTTGACACTTTTTCCATCAAGTGAAAATTGGACACCACAAGAAAATGCTTTTGAGATAGAAAAAATGAGAGAGGTTATTTTAGAGGGGCCAAACATGATCTCATAGGTTTATATATAGATTTTGTAAGCAACACAATTTACGAGTAATACCCTGCCAAATATTTCTACCCTTTTTCACTTTGGACCCTTAAGGGATTGAACCAATTGAACATAGCTCATAGCGATTGTGCTCTCTTTTTGATGGAATTAGGTGGGAAGCAGACTTAGCTTCATTTTAGTTTTGGTTTGGTTTAATTTCAAGTGATTTTGTGCATTTTAGAAGCCAATTACTGAGGGTCGGTCTGTATACCCTATTTTAAGGGTTTTAAGTGCATTAAAATGTCATATTAAGCCTTCCACCCACTATATGCTTATCTAACTCAATGGAAAGAATTAATTAGGGTTATAAAACATGTGTACAATTTTTTTGTGCAAGGGAGGAAAATAGAGGGTTTTTAGGTGATGCCCTAGATGTCAAATGGTGCATTTTTAGTGATAAATGGTGGTTTAGTGCTAGGGTTTGAATAAATCTTTGGGGGCAGCGATATCTCTTGAGATTTTAAGCTTCTATAGACCTTTTTGAAGGTATTTCAATATTTGGTTGGCTATGGGAATTTTTGGAGTATGGTTTTTCAATAAACCCTTGCTTAAGTTGTGAATGAAGAGGGTTTTGGGGTTTGTTATGTTAGAGAGCTTATCATGCCCTAAAAGCAAAGGAATTGGTGGTTTGGCAGACTGGTTAATGTTTCCCAATGGTGGTTTGGTATACTAGTTAATGATGCCCAATGTAAAAAAGTGAAATTTTGTACTCCAACATACATAACGAGTTTGAAAATATGTTGGAGTCAGTTGTAGGATGGTTGTTGGTGTTTTTGGATTATTTTTACATGAAAAAGTGTGATTGGACAATGTTGTTTTCAAGGTTTTAGCAATTTTATCCAAAGGATTCTTAGGTGGAATTGAGGTATGTTAGAGATTACCTAGGTTGCATCAATTTATATCAGGCATATGTTTCCCCTACCTTGTCAACCCTATAGAATTGGCAAGCCAGTGAGCTCACTAGCTTACCAGGTTCACTAGCTTGCCAATTCAATAGGATTGGCAAGGTAGGGACAGTAAAATATTCCTTTTGACAATTATATTAGACATTATTTCATTCTTACTCATAAATCCACATGATTTTCCTTAAATACAACTTTAAATGTAAACCATGAAGCATTATTGCTAATTTTAAATGTAATATACACATTTAATTGAGGCTAATATTAAGGAATGCACACATTTGCATGTATTAACTTCTCATAATTTTTGTATATCAAAAATAATCTAAGTCAATGAAAAATATTACAATAGATATGGAATAAGATCTTGAAAATTATCCCATTTTTCAATACTTGTAGCAATAGATGGAGGGAAATAATCCTCCCATTTGTAGCATAGATCATCAAACATATTGTATGTAAGAAAAAACAAAAAGAGTTGTTGCCCAGTTTCATTTCTCCAATCCACCTCAGCTGGCCCAATTATTTGCATTCCAAAATTCTTCAAAATATGTACATCCCCTTCTCCCTACAAAACACATGGTTAGTAGACTCTCTATGGTTGTGTACTCTCATAGGAATTTGGTCCACAAAAAACCTGCAAAAGCCTATCAATCTTAGATGTGGACTCACACAAAAGATCATTAAAAGAGAAATAACTAAATAATGTCAGTCATACACATGATGAGACCTACTATCACCTTCATGAATGCTTGATAAGGAGGTCGATTAAAGGTCCTACAATAGTGATGTGGCCCTTTTCTACTTTTGCATCTCTTGATGATCCTACATATAAATTTCAAATATATCACTGACATAATTAATAGAAAACATGCAGCATATAAGAATCTGATAAATCTATTAGATGGAAAATAAAGAGAATATTGACAACCACAAAATGCACCAACAACCTATTTTTCTCATACCACTGAACAGTTGCACCACCAACAACCAGCCCTTAACCCTCAACCCTTAAACCCTAATCCCTCAACCCCTATACCCTCTTGATCACTCAACCCTCAACCCTTAAACCCTAATCCCTCAACCCCTATACCCTCTTAATCTCTCAAACCTCAACCCTCAACCGTTAAACCCTAATCCCTCAACCCATATACCCTCTTAATCCATCAATCCCTCTACCCTCTACCCTTAAACCATAATCCCTCAACCCCTATACGCTCTTAATCCCTCAACCGTTAACCCTCAACCCTTAAACCCTAATCCCTCAACCCCTATACCTTCTTAATCCCTCAACCCTTAAACCTTAATCCCTCAACCCCTATACCCTCTTAATCCCTCAAGCCTCAACCCTTAACCCTTGAAACCTAATCCCTTAACCCCTATACCTTCTTAATCCCTCAAACCTCAACCCTTAAAACCTAATCCATCAACCCCTATACCCTCTTAATCTCTCAAACCTAAACCCTCAACCCTTAAACCCTAATCCCTCAACCCCGATACCCTTTTATTCCTTAAACCCTCAACCCTTAAACCCTAATCCCTCGGCCTCCATACCCTCTTAATCCCTCAAGCCTCAACCCCTATACCCTCTTAATCCCTCAACCCTCAACCCTTAAACCCAAATCCCTCAGCCCCTATACCCTCTTAATCCCTCAATCACTCTACCCTCTACCCTCTACACCCCGCTCTCTCTCAACCCTACACCATCTACCCTTAAACCATAAATTTTATTCCCTAAAATCTAGACCCTCTACCCTTAACCCTTAATTTTTAAACCCTAAACCCTAAACCCTCTACCCTCTACCCTCTACCCTCAACCCTTAAACCCTAAACCCTCAACCCTCTACCCTTTACCAGGTTAAACCCTAAACCCTTAAACCCTCTACTCTTAAACTATAAACCCTTAACCCCTAAACCCTCTACCCTCTACCCTTAACCCTCCTCCCTCTACCCTCCAAACCCCTCTCTCTCAACCCTACACCATCTACCCTTAAACTGTAAATCATAATCCCTAATCCCTAAACCCTAAACCCTAAACCCTCTACCCTTAACCCTTAATATATAAACCCTCTACCCTCTACCCTTAAAAAGGTTAAACTCTAAACCCTTAAACCATCTAGCCTTATACCATAAATCATAATCCCTAAACTCGCTACCCTTAAACCTTAATCCCTAAACCCTAAACCCTTTACTTGAGAGAGACAGAGGGAGAAGTGTTGGGATGGGCATACTAGAGAGAGAGGGAGAGGGATAGGGAGAGGGACAGAGATAGAGGGAGTGAGAGAGGGACGGAGTTGAAGAGAGATTTAGGGAGTGAGTGTGAGAGGGAGATGGGGTAGGAGGGGGAGACTTGACAAAGAGAGAGAGGGAGAGGGGGTACGAAAAAGATACTTGAGAGATAGAAAGAGGGAGATGGGGTGGGAGGGAGAGACCTGAGAGAGAGGGAGAGAGAAAAAGTGGGAGAGAGATAGAGGGAGTGAGAGAGATAGAGATGGAGTGGGAGAGAGGGAGAGGGAGAGATTGTTGTGCCTATTGCACACACACCCCATTCAGAACGGGGACCCTATCTTCTCTCTTTTTGATTGTCGAGCCCTTTTGGCTTCACCCCATTTTGAGTGTCCATTTTTGTGCCCTAATAGGTCAACTCACCCTTCAAAGTCACATACTAAGTTTGACCAGACTCGACCCCTTTAAAAATGCTAAATCCATGGTCAATTCAAGTTTTCCTTATCAGAATGCCCTCTGGACATTTGTGGCCCCTTACGGGTCCGGACCCTCAGGTTTCCTTCTCTAGATTTCCGTTCTAGGTTTGCTATTGTTGGTGTCTGGTGCCCAGCATCTTCTTGGACCTCGTACCCCGGATCTCAAGATTCCACATCTCGAATTCCAATTGATCTTTGTTGTTCCTCACAACAGTGGCTCGATGTCTTTTAGGCCACTAGACTCCGGGTCGCTCGCCACCGCCTATGAGATTTTAACTTGCTAACACCCTGGCTGTTATACGAAGGAATTAATTGCGGTAATAATTACAGTTTTTGCTATAAAATTGGATTTTCCAATTATCATTTTCACTCGATTGAAGTGATAGAAATTTGGAGAGCTCTAAAGCATTTTGTATGTTCGGCCCCTAAATCTGAGCTCTTTTTTCGACATTCTCCGAATGACCAACAACATTCTTCTTTCGGATTTTGAGGTACATCTATCGTCTGCATGACTTATTGTCCTTTTCATCAATTTCCGGTTTAGGATTAAGTAAAAATGTAAAAAGGGGTTAAAATTTTGTAGATAAGTACCCTCCCCTAAAAACTCACATTTTAAAATGTGAAAAATTGATCGTTTGAGAAGTCATAATTCAAATCAGAGCTTAATCATGCCAATGTTCTTCTTTGAAATAGTCGCTGGCATCTCCCAGGCTCGAACCTTCCCACAACCGTCCATGTAAAACTCAAACTTAAAAATTAAAACTTCATGCGACCAAACTCGTCCCGGATCTTGACCTCTAGATTTTCCCTCATGGGTTTCCTTTGTGTCCCGTCGTTCTAAAAAGTCTCCCCTTAGTTTCATTCCGACTCTCAGATCCCAGCCCTGCGAAGTCCGTGTCAAAACTCAAAAAAATCAAAAATCAGTGAACAAGTAAACTGTCCCTAGGATCCGATCCTCAGAGTTCCATTTGTAGAATTCTGTGTTGACTTTACCATTCTAACGGGTTGTCTTGAGCATCCTTCTGGACCTCAAACCCCGAACACCTAAGGCTTGATTCCAAATTCTATGGGAGCAACCAAAATCCAAGTGCACTTCAGACCCCGACCTCCAGAATTCCGTCCCCAAAATTCTGTGTCACTTTTGTCGTTGTACATGGCCATTCTGGGACGTCTTTCCAGGTCTTGGACCCTCGTCCCCTTTTTTCCTTGTGAAAATCCAAGAAAAGAACCAAGCATCCAAGGTACACTCGGACCCCGACCCCTGGTATTCCGCTTTCGAGATTCTGTTCCAATAGCATCGTTTTACATGGCGAATTCCAAACAACTTTTCAACCTTTGAACCTTGATCCATTGTTCGTCACCTGGCTTTCCCAACTCTTGAAATTGTCTCTGGGGATTGTCTTCCAGAATTCCCCTCTTGGATTGCCTCTTGCATTTTTCCATCCCGAATGGCTAACCCATAACTGCTTCTCAGTGATGGCGGTTCGAGCTCTGGATTCCAATGCTTGGAGTTTCGTCTCGCCTGTGCCGTTTCCAGCGGCCATCCTGCAGGTGATAGTCGAACTCCTTATTCAAGGTTCAAATGACCTCCAAATCAAAAATTAACTTCGACCCACTTGCTAAAATTAGGTCTTCCTTCACGTCAATGCTGAATTGTGCAAATCCAACATCAGGAAACACCTTTGGGAGTTCCATGGCTAATTTTCCCTTCCGAACAACATTTTGCCAAGGGAACTCCGGCCCTGGGAACCCAGGTTGCCTGCATTGCTTTCTAAGAGATGTTTTATCGGATTTTATGTGGTTATCAAATATGAATAATGATTGTGGAGCTAAATTTTATGTGCAGGGACTTGTCCTGGGCCGTTTCTTCATGCTTGATGTTCCTGATTCATGTCTTTTGTGCAGGATTTATGGAATCTAGTGCAAAAAATTCTGGTGCCTCCAGGGAGAAGAGGAAAGGAATAGCCAAGACACCTCGAGGCAAGGAGGATAAGGATCTGATGAAGTACAAGTTTCAAGGGGTCCCCTTACAATCCAGAGTCATCACTCTATGGAGAAATGTCATGGATACCAATATTGGCCAGGTTGATGTTGATGAATTTATATAAAGAGTCAAGATGAACCCTAGGAAAGAGAATGCAAGGTTGATAAGGAGTAGTGGAATTACCAAAGCTGTAGGCTTCTCGTTGGCCTTGGTGGCCCCAAAATTGGTAATGGCATGCATAGAGGTATATCAACCGGAGACCCCAACAATAGTGGACTAGGAGGGGAATATCCTTATGGATATGTACCCATCAAGTATAACAACAACTTTCCACATTCCTACCTTTAAGAGCATGGAGACCCCGACCATGGAAGAATGCAAGGAATTGTGGGAGGAAGATCCGCTAAAATGTATGAAGTTAATCAATTAGTATTGGTTGAAGGACAAGCAGGGTAGTGTCAAGAAGCTCCCTTAGGAGCTTTATCGCATCAATTTCTTTGAGGATTACCATGACCTCGTGACCTTGCTAAGTTGAGTGATGGGTCTTCTTGCTGTGACCTTCTTCTAGGAATGGATGTTCTATTTTGTGGAGCAGATTCTTTGTGGTGATGACACTACCTTCTATTGGGGGGAGATAATCAATTACTGCTTCCACAAACGGTGTACAAGTGTGAAGAATACCTCTAATCTCTTCATGACCTACTACTTGGTGTGTTCCCTCACCAATTAGTGGCACTATCATGGATTGACTACAGTACCCATCGAGGCATCGAGGGCAGAGCTTAAACCATATGATAAATACCCTTAGTTGTAGTATCGAAACTTCAAGAAGGATTGTTACAGGGTGAATGATGCATTCATCGCCCACATCATTCGATCTCTAGGAGGTAACTATCAACGAAGAGTTTCCCATAGTGCCAGAGCCCTCCTCAGTCAATACACCTTCCTATACATATAATTTCCAAGGTTTACATACATTTGTGCCCAAGGATTCACATAAAGACCAAACAAGCTACCCCAGTACCCCAACAACCGAATCATACTATTAGAGTTGACTTGGAAGCTACGGGACATCCATAATATCTTGAGCAACAAGCATCTAGTGGGTACACCTTACCCCATTGGGCTCAGCCAAGGGATGTACAAGATTCATACCTCCTAGTGTGCAGGGTACACGAAAAGGGAGTTGGCTGAATACCACTTCTAGCAATATACAGCTCGACCTCGAATGGACCCATACGGACATATCAGAAAGGCACTAAGATGGGATTATGCCCACCTCCACAACATTGAAGATTTCTAGGCCAATTGTAAAGATGATCTTGAAGTATGGCTACAACACTACATGCACAAGACCACTCTTTATGTGCGGAGAATAAATTTGTACCCGATCCCTAACCAACTTGAAGAGGATGAGGATATGATGTCATTGCCATTTTTCCACTACCTATGATTGACTGAAATGAGCGAGAGCTTGAAAACATCAACATACTCACTAAGCCCGTCGAGATCTGAACAAGGGCATGGATCGACCAATAGGTAGCCCAATTGAAACAAGGAGTCACCTTAATCTTTAAGGGACTGGAAAGTGAACCAAGTGGCTTCGATGGTGGGGTAGCTACCATTGCAATTGGGGAAACATCCAAAACCCCACAATCGGTCAAAACCAAAAAGAGAAAAGAAGCTAGTGAGTAGCTGCCCAAACCAAAGGTTTATGCCCACAAGGCATTAGAGGGCGAACCTTCCCAGAAGAAAAGGAAAAAAATTGGAGGTGCAGAGACATCTGTGGCACCCAAAGGTTTTCCCCATGGGATCAAGGGAAAGGGATCTAACCCCCCAAGGTCTTCGCCTACTGCAATTTCTATTGCTACTACTACTGCTGCCACCACCCCGCATGCTTTGCTTACCATTTCTGCTTCCTCCCTACCTATGGTGGACATCTCTGTCCACCTTGCTTCCACCTCTCCAATCATGCTGATTATTCCCGTGGATTCATCCTCTACTACAACCTCTCTGGTCTCCTCTTCCTCTTTGTCTCCTTCCCTTCCATCTATTTTTGCTACTACGATGCCTGCCTTCAGCCTCCTAGAATCCTTTGTGAAGTACATATAAAATGTGCCATCCAATCTTTTGAGGATGCTTACTAATCTAGTGGTTCAAGTTGTGATAGCTAAAGCTATGGCCCACACTCCATCTCTTTCTCCACCTTTCAAACCACCAAGAATGGAGGCGACAATGCAGATATTTGATGAAACTGAGTGACGAATAATTTGAATACCACGAGCATCCACTGTTCGAAGGTTAGGAGATAGATGAGGTGGCCTATGAGTCTTCTATTGAGGACAGCAAGGAGCTAGACACTAAGCTAATCAGGGAAATAAATGATCCTGAACTCAATGTAGAGTGGGGCAAGTAGCTTAAACAGATTAAGGATAAGGAAGTCAAGGATCGGCTTGCACGTGATGAGGAAACTGTTGCTCTAGAGACTGAAGGCAATAGATATCCAACTGAGGGGTGTGGCCAAACCCTAGAACACAATGAGGAAACATCCCTCCATGAAGATGAGCAAGAGGAGAAGCTCGAGGAACATGGACACAACCCAGATGAAGAAGAAAAGGGTGTTGAAATGGAGGATCCCTCCAACGAGCGGTTGCATACCAAGTCTCCCCCTAAGTATTTAACATTCGAATAGGAATCTGATGAGGAGAAGAAGGATGCAAGGACTGAGAGGAGTGATCTTATTGTTAGAGTTGTTGAACTTGAGAAGTAGGGCAACAAGAATCAAGGTGAATTACCCAGGGAAGAGCCTCAAATTCTTGATTGGCTAGAAAAGAAGTTGAAACAAAAGACTCCCACCCTAAAAGATCATAAGGCAAGGCTAGAAGCCATTCTAGTTAGAGCACAAATTAGCACCAAGAAGGAGAAGAAGTTGAAGATCAGATCAAAGGTGACCATGGATGCCTCTAGATCTAGGGCGGTACAAATAGAAACATTCATGGTTGGTGAACAAGGAATAAATTATAACGTCTCCACCATCAACTTGGGAGTGGCCACAAGGGAGCAAAAGGTCGATCACCTCCAGGAATTAGTCGCCATAGTGGTACACCCTATCCAAGAAGATAAAGTTTCTAAGGAAGAACTCAAAGCACAGATGGCCGATCTAACGACCTATATTCAACAGTGGTCATCCCCAGATGAGCAACTTGCCACATCATCAGCCCCACCTCAATTGTTATTCCAAGAGAAAATCAATAAATTAGAGAAGAGAAGGAACTTGGACAAGACTATGGAAAACTTGTTTTGGTAGGTCTTAGACATGGGAGACATAGGTATCAGCTTGGTTGTCTGGACAACAAATAAGTTCCTAGAAGTACAAAGAACCCTTGAGGGTATGAGGTAGGTTTGAGAGGAGTTCCCAAGGAAATACAGAGCAACCTACCTGAAAATTGAGGCCATACTCATATTACCAAGCGAGGTCTGGGAGAAGGACCTCACCCTCAAAGATGATGACCACTGGTTAGTGGATACATGGAAGCGAGGTTTTGATCACCAAAGGAAAAGGATAGAGTAGATTCTAAAATGGGTAGTTCCAGATATCGAATGGGCTAGGGAGACAAGAGAAGAGTGTGCTCGATACCTCAAGCTAATGATGGGGTATGAGTTGCCCGCTGTCAAAATTAATCATGAAAGCATAAAGCCCCACTTCTTAAAGAATAGGGAAGATGGGATGTCGGCTGAGGTTACCATGGACTTCATGGGTTTTTCTTCCCAATCCTTGCGCAGTTAGAACTTTTCTAGGACAATGCTGCCAAATACGACGATGACTAGAAAAAGCTCATAAACAACTCCCAGGAATGGAGCTATCAAATTTTGCAGTCCGACATCATGGAGTCGGACAAGTTCAAGCCACTGATCTTGAGCTTTATGGAGTATGCACCGTTAAATAAGTGTGAGGGAAACCTAGTCATCGATGAAGAATTCCTTAAAGAATAGCTACAAAAGTAGGGAAAATAGCTATAGGAAAAAATTGCTACAATGAAATCACTAGATGATGAAATAGGGAAAGGACAAGAATTTTTTTATAAATGAAGTATATTTTGGGGTAGGTGAAACCCTAGTGTAAAGTGAATTTTGGCCACACAATAGAATCAAATCTTGGCCACTCATTTTTCTTTTTGAAACCTGTAAATAGGGCTCGCCTCCTCTCATTTTAGAAGAGTTGAGTTGTTGTCAAGGCATGCTGTCAAAATTATAACAAAAAATACAGTCATTTCCTAGTGTATTTCTTGGTTTCTCTACATGTTTCATGATTCTTCTCCCCTTAGTTAAAAATTTATTTCAAAGTACTTTGTTGTTTTTGTTTCCTTTAATTAGCTGTAGTGGATTTAGTATGTTGTCTTTAGTTTTGAATATTTCTGCTATGTGTACGCTTTCCTTGTCCATACTTTTAGTCATTCGTTGCTAGTAAATGACTATGTAAAGTTAGCCTGGACTATAATTTCATAGCTCCTCATTAAAGCTTGTCTTTGTTCGCATTGACATGGCAAATGAATGATGAATATCTGCAATCCTTAGAATATAGCATATATTTCATGACATTGTGAGAATTCAAATTAAGTTAAATTCTATTTAAGGAAACTATCCACAGTAGGAACCTCCATGATCACTGTTCATCGATAGTTGTAGGTCCAGGAACCATCCTTCTTCCTTGCCCTTTTTCCTTTTTTTATAGAAACAACTTGTGCTAAGGTTCATTGCATATTGTAAAGCCAAATCTGACGAACAATGGAGTCCAAGACTGCTGTCTGAGCCTACAACGAAGCGCAGTAATTTCTTATTCGAAGAACTCCATTCATTGACCCAATTCTCCTACAGCTTTAAAACATGTAAGACCACCTTGTGAGTCCAGAAAAAATACATCAAACAATTGATATATTCGAAGCATCGTTATGACTTGACATCTGAGAGACCTTAGGATAGTGTTCTACAATTTTATTGTGGAAGATTATCTTTCAAGAGAGGTAATGCACCTACGTATTACCTATGCTATGAAGTGCATAAAAACACCATCAATAGAACTGGTGCTAGGAGATTCAAAAGGTAAAGCTGGATTGAATTGGGTCATTCTCCCCTGAGAGATTACACCGTGTCTTGAGTTCTACACCAAACAAGGGAGAGCTTCAAGAATTACAACTCCCTGTCTAAGCTGGGAGAGCTAAATGAGGGGAATCATCCATTACCAATTCACTAGGGTAGTTTACTGCTCTTTCACCTCCATCTCCTTCTTCTTCACTCGTAGCACCACCCTCCTCTCATCTAATCCATACAGCCTTCCAGGTTACCTCTCCATTTGGGTTGAATGCTGTCATCCAGCCGAACACAGTCAGCATCCCTACTACTACCTCATCAATTGTTTTCACCCAATTACAATTACAAAAAATCTGGCATAGCCACCTCCACCACCCTTCCCAATGGAGTGGTCAAGTAACAAACCATCTCCTCTTACCTTAAACCTCTACCATGATATGCCAAAGAATCCTGTGAATTTCCACATGAAGTTCAACTCTCGGGATCCATAGAGGATAGCCAAGGAGAATGTCAAGATTTTTGAAATTTTCCTAAAGACTATGCAGATCATATACAAAGATGTGGCCTGCAAGCTCTTTCCCTACTCCTTAGGGGAGGAGACCTTCTATTGGTACATCAATTTCCCAGCTAGAACTATCAACACTTGGGATCTTCTGAACAATGCATTTATGTAGAAGTTCAAGACCCTAGTCAACCCCGCAGATTCGTATCGACACTTCATGTCGGTTCAAAGGGAAATCAATGAACCTATTAGCTCGTTCAATGACCGCTTCCATAGAGCATACACTCAACTATAGGCTCCGTACATTTTCAACGATGTTGTTGTCTTGCCCATTTACTATGCGGCCTTGGACAATCTCACTTCTACCTTGGTGAAAAAAATGAGACCCCCGCCAGCTAGGTTGGTCAATGCATACACTGAATCCATTATCACTAGCATGGATTTGGGACATAACATATCTGGTCCACTACCTTCTCTTGGGAAAATCATGCATTCATTGTAGATTGAGGGACTCACGCAAGCCTTGCAGCATCAGATGCTCTTGCTGAATCTAGTGCCATAGCTACCTCTAGTTCCGCATCCTAGGCAGCCAATGAACCAGGTATATCCAGTACCTCATTACCTACTGCCCCAACAACATTCATATCCTCAACAATCCTAGGTGCCTATGTACCTTCAAGCAACATAATTCCCACCCGCTCACTAGAATCAGCTTGTGGCACAACTCGTGTTCCTTCAGAATGTCATGTCGTAACCAAACAATGCTGAAAAGGATAGAATCAACGAGCTCACATAAATGATCAAGAAGATGTCAACTGAAATGATACACTTAAGGAATCTGAAAAAACAACTGTACACATCACAAAAGAGCATCCAAGCTAGCCTTAATAAGTAAAACTGAGATCAGCATGAAAATCGGGACAATCGGGATGTCAGCATGTCATCGGGGTAGAATTATTATAGAAATCAGAACTCAGGTCAGAACTTCAACAGAAGGCCCTTCCAAAGGTAAAACTAGACATGGAATACACATGCCAACAATGATGATGTTCCCATGCCTCTTGATCAGCCCAACAATAATAGCAATGAAAACCCCGCAAGCGGAGTGTACTTGGCGGAGGCTGCTTTATCTAGTTGGTGTCGCATCCACAAAATGAGTCACTATTCCAAACTAGATTGTCCATAATTCCAAATTGTAGCCGATATTTTCCAAGTAGAAGTTTAGAATGCAGTCAATAATTTGGGATACAAAGACATTGTCCCATTTGATCCATACGACTCCTCATTGTTAGTGCTAAACTAGGCTCCTTTCCCAAGGGTGGAATGTAACACACCTAAGCATGAGGGTGCTGATTCAAACGATGAGGACATGACAAAAGAGTTAAATTTCAAAATTCCTTTAGCTCAGCTTTTCAATTCAGTAGATAATGGTCCCAAGGATGAGGAAGAAGAGCCTAGAGATTATGAAGTCCAGATGTTTCACCACCAGACCACCCCTTACAACCTAAGAAATAGGCAAGCTGGTGGTCATGCTGGAGGTCCTTTTACGACCTCCACTCCATCGAACAATTTTAGCACCCCTCTCAATCTGAATGCAAATAATAACCCAGGTTTCCCACATACACCCACGCGATACCTTAGCAGAAATAAGCAACAAAACAGTGGCCAAAACCAATCCACCACCTGCCCCTAAAATATGTCATGTGATAAGAAAATTGAGCAGATGGGGGATTATATTGCTGAAGAATTTAAAAAGGAAAAGCTGAGCGTGCCGACATTTGAACTTCTAAAGGTACCTTTCATCAGGAACACCTTTTTTAGAATGATAAATGGGACTCCACTGTAGGGGTCAACTTAGGAAGCTCCATTAAAGAAGGTTTCTTTTGGTGTTCAAAAAAATGAGCTGATCATCAGGTAGATTTTCAACAGCAAGGCTGACCCACCAATGGGTCAGAATCCAAACAAGCAACTCGATAAGGTGGCCAATCAGACATAAACCCAGGGCAGGGGCAAAGAGAAAGATAAGGGCCAAGTCGCTTAGGTGGACATATTCAACAGATTGTTTGAAGGGAAATTCGAAACTCCTCCATTTCTGAACACCATCCGCATGTTTGGGAAGAATCTCCATGATTTCTTGCTTGATTTAGGAGCCTCAGCCAATGTCATGCCCTTGAGCGTATGCAAAGCACTTGGAATAATGCCAACTCCTTCCCAGCGAAAAGTAACACAACTTGACAAAATCAAAATCAACATAGTGGGGGAAATTAACAGAATACCTATGCAAGTCATTGTTGATCCTTGAATCCAACAAACCATTGACATACATGTGGCTGATATTCTGGATACATACGGTATAATCCTAGGAAGGGATTTCATGAAGGCATTGAATGAATATGCTGTGACTAATTCTCACACATGTGGTTGCCATGGAAAGGAATGTCAAATCAGATCAGGATCAATCAGGAGCCACGAATGATATTTATGATCACTGAGTATAACAACACGAACGAGGTCTTGTGTGCCGAAACAGGTTTGGGAAATTATTCCCTAGTGTCATATCAGAATGAACAGGAATACCCTAAAGATGAAGGAACGAGCAAGGTTTTCCTCATGCTATGTAGGCCGCTTGCTAATTTGGCCAATGTTTCTCAGAGCACTAAAGTGCTCATCAAATTTGATGATGAATTACTAGGGGAAAATGACACTTGGGGACTGGTCGATGGTTTCCAAGATTTTATGGAAAAATGTGTTTAGGACCAGCTTAGCCTGGGATCTCGAATGAACTTCCAGGAGATCTTGCTCCCTAACTGGTGCAAGGTACACACTGCTGCTCACTCAGAATTTGATTGTTGCTTGTGTCAAGAAGCAATCAAACATGTTAGAAAATAGGTTGTTCCAATGGAGAAAACGGGATCAACACCACCCGAACAAGCGCATTCTGTCCCTATATCTCCTAAAGTAGTTACTAAAATAAAAGCTCCATCGAAGGTGGGATTTCAAGCTACCTATTCCGCATCCAAGGATTCTCTTAGCTTCTGGACATTGCACTTTGATGGATCTAAGTCCAAGCATGGAGTTGGGGCAGGTTTTGAACTGATTAGTCCCAAAGGTAAGTCATACTTTGCTACTCATAGGCTTCATTTTTATTGTACTAATAATGTAGTAGAGTATGAAGCCTTGGTCTTGGGCCTCTTAATGGCATTAAGGAAGGATGTCAAAATTCTCCAAGTGTATGGAGATTTGGAGTTAGTTGTAGAACAAGCCAAGAAGTTTTATTCTTGCTATGATCGAAAACTCACTAACTACCAACATCGCATGTGGGATCTACTTGAAGGGTTGGATGCATTCAATATACAATTGATTTCGTGTGTTCAGAATCATACTACCAATGCCCTGGCACAGGCAATAAGCACGTTGTAGTCATTGTCCCTATCAGGTCTCAAAAGATTCATAGTGGAACTCACCTCCATCCCATCAGTTCTGAATAATGTGGCAAACTTCCAGGCATTCAATGATGACAAACATATCTTGGATTTCATCACCAGTTCAGATGTTTTTTCTACATAGATAATCGACGAGGTCAAACCCTAAGAGGTGGACCTAGATATTGAGGAGATTATCAACCTCAAGACCAACACCATCCCCAGATGAATGGTTCAATTAGAGTAGATCTTTGACCTTGATCAGATCAGAGACCAGGACCAGCAAGCTAAGAAGGATACCATCAACAGCCAATGTGACACTCACAATCTAGGGATGGTTGGAAACGTCAAGAATGTGTTCATAGGTAAAGTGTGCACTAATGAAGAAAGAAGAGGGATTGTTGAAGTGCTATAGAAGTACCATGATGTCATCACCTAGAGCTATGATGATCTCAAGACATATGACATGTCGATCATCACATAGACTCTCCCTCTCAGACTAGATGCAAAGTCATTCTGGTAGCGGTAGTGCCCTATCAATGCTTTATTGGAACCAATAATATACAAGGAGGTACAAAAGTTGTTGTCAGCCAGAATCATCTTTCTGGTTAGACATTCCACATGGGTAGAGAATTTGGTTCCTGTTAGAAAGAAAAATAGGGAAATCAGATTGTGCGTGGACTTGCACAATTTGAACCGGGCCTGAAAGAAAGACAACTATCAAGTACCCTCATTGGACAAGGTGTTATAGGTAGTAAACGGCTCCCAGATGATGTCCTTCCTAGATAGATATTTGGGATATAACCAGGTCATGGTGTAGTATGAAGATCACACAAGACAACATTCACCACCAAGTGGGGAACTTTCGCTTATAGAAGAATGTCATTCGAGCTGATCAATGCTGGCATCACTTTCCAGTGCACCATGGCTATTGCATTCAAGGACCTAATAGGAAAATGCATAATCATCTACATGGATGATTTAACAATATTTTCAAAATAGTGGGGTAATCACGTCACTAACTTATGCAAGGTCTTTGAAAGGTGTCACACATTTGGGGTTTCTCTTAACCCAAAGAAGTGCATCTTTGGGGTCACTGAGGGGAAACTCCTTGGACATGTCTTGTCAGAGCGGTGAATCTCTATTGACCCTGAACATATCCAATCCATCATGAAAATCTAGCTGCCAAGCAACAAGAATGAATTAAAATCTTTATTTGGAAAGATTAACTTTGTCTGCAAATTCATCACTGGCTTCGTGAAAATAGTAAAACCGCTCAATGCCATGCTAAAATAGGATGCTAAGGTTGAGTGGACTCCCAAAGTGAAATATACTTTTCGGAAAATCAAGAAAAAGAAATCACTGATGCCCTTGTGTTGGTCAGCCCCAATTACCTGAAGCCCTTCTACATTTACTCCTTTGCTTCGGATCATTCCTATGCTAGCATCCTAACACAAAAGGATGACGAGGGGAGTGAGCATCTGATCACCTTCATGATTGCCCCCCTGAAGGATGATGAACTATGCTATCATAATGTTGAAAAATAGACTTATGCCCTTGTTAAGGGAGTTGAGAAGTTATGACATTATATCTTACACAACAAGTTTTTTCGCTATAGTTCCCGACCCTGCAGTGAAAACATTACTTATACAGAACAAGTTAGTGGAACAAAGAGAAAAATGGATCACATTATTGTAGGAGTATGACATGGAAATCCAGTTGATGAAGCTAGTGAGAGTAGAGGCACTCGCCCAAACCATAATAGAGGTAGTTATTGATGCTGGGCCTGAACTCACAGTACAACAGTACCAGTTGGAGGATGTCTCCCTAGGGGAGTGGTACAATGACATAGTGTACTACCCATTGAATCATAGATGTCCGCCTCATCTGCAGAGAGTCCAAAGGTGAGCCCTTAGGCTGAAAATCAGCAGCTATATGTTACAGGGCTCCATTTTGTATAAAAAGAATCATGAAGGTATCTATTTGAGATGCCTGGTTAAGGAGGAAGTTGACTGGTCATGGTTCGAGTCTATCAACTGCACACCAAATATTGAGAGCTGGGTACTATTAGCTAGCCATTTTCAAGGATTCTCATGGTCACATTTGTACTTGCCACATGTGCCAGACCGCTGCCACCAGAGAAAGGAATGTTGTTGTCCCATTGCAACCTATTCTAGACGTAAGACCTTTCGTGCAATGGGGTATAGACTTCATTGGTCTAGTAAGCCCTCCATCATTTGCTAGACACAAGTACATTCTAACCACTTCTGATTACTACACTAGATGGAGAAAAGAAATAACTTGTAGGTAATGTACAACTGAAGCCATAACCAATTTCTTAGAAATTTTTATTTTAAACCATTTCGATTGCCCTTATGCTCTAGTATGTGATAACGGTCCTGCAATTGCTTCATTAAAATTCACAAGTTGGGCGTTTGACTATGAAATTGCCCTCAAATTTTCATCTAACTATTACCCTCAAGGCAATGGCCTTGCTGAGTCCACCAACAAGAACCTGATCATGGTGATCAAGAAGCTGCTAGATAGGAATCCCAAGGATTGGCATACCCAACTTCGTTTCGCCCTGTGGGCAGATCACACCCATCACAAGGTTGCCCTCAGAGATTCCCCATACCATTTAGTCTATGGTTTAGAGCCCGTCTTTCCCATATATGAAAATCCCTACCCTCCAGTTTGTCAACAAATTTTATGAAGGAGGAGATCACAGAGAAGCTCACCTTGCTGAGGTATTGCACCTTGAAGAAGTACAAGACCGTGTAATAGAAATTTTTTCCAAACATTAGGGCATAGTCAAAAGATGGTTCGACTGCCAAGACAAAGTTAAGGCCTTCCACATTTCTAATCTAGTCCTTTATTGGGACAAGATCCATGAGAAGAAAGGGGGAGACAACAAATTTGACTAGCTTTGGCTTGGCCCCTTTCTGATTGTTGAAATCTTTGGAGATAATTCCTTCCGCCTAAAGACTCTCACTGGTGAAGATGTTTCACTTCCTATCAACGGACAACACCTTAAGTATTACTTCCAGGCCTGAGCTCTTTTGGATTTGTCTATGTAAATACCTATACATATGTTATAATAGGTTTCTTGCTTTGTCCTTCAGTTTTTCCCGCTGTCTCGGCTATTTCTGTCTTGATCTTGGAAGAGCCTTCCTATTCTGCTATGGTGGTCGTGCTTGGCCCAACAAATGGTTGGCCTTGCTATCCACTCTTCTGTTTTTCTCTAGATAAGGCTTCATTCCCTATTGCTAACCTCTGAAATCCCCTAAGCATCAGTTTTCAACTTTCAAACTCTGAACTAACCTAGGATGGCTATCCACTTGAATCCCCTGCATTTATCATGGAACACACAAAATACATTTTAATGATTCCAAAGAACGGTATTGTGATTATTGGGAAGAAGGGATAAGTGAAAAATCTAAAGTCTGCTCCAATGACCACTGCGATTCCCAAGCCCATTGTGAGCTTCATTGATTATGTGGTGAACAGAAAGAAAAGAGAAAGTGCTGAAAATAAATATCAAATAAAGCGAATAAATAAAGTGAAAATAATAACTGTATGGGTGTGTGAATATCTCTATCGGGGCTTTGGATGCTTGGCTGGAACTAGAGCTATGTTCATGGGTTTACAATGACAACTTCATCGGGGCTATGGACGCCTAACTGATAGTAGAGCAATGTCTAGGTTACATTTGGGATCAGGTGAACCATGCAGCTTATCTCTCCCAACTAGTGGTTGCTCGTGCTATCTCCACAGAAGGAAATGAGCTCACCATGTACACACCTCCATGATGATGTTGTAGTTCGATTCAATCCTGACTTCCTTAAACTGTTCTTAGTTCAGCTTTGAAATTCAGCTTTTGTCTACAAAACTAGAGATCATGGGTTCAGAATGAATATTTATCTCTAGAATGCCACGAGTAGTCTCCCCAGTGGAGTCGCCATTTTTTGTGCCTATTGCACACACGCCCTGTTCGGAATGGGGACCCTCTCTTCCCTCTTTTTGATTGTCGGGCCCTTTTTCCTTATGCCCATTTTACGTGTCTATTCTTGTGCCCTAATAGGTCAAATCACCCTTCAAAGTCACATACTAAGTTTGACCAAACTCGACCCCTTTAAAAAAGATAAATCCAAAGTCAAGTCGGGTTTTCCTTGTCAAAATTCCCTTCAGACGTTCGTGGCCCCTTCCGGGTCCGGACCCTTGGGTTTCCTTCTCTGGATTTATGTTCTGGGTTTGTTGTTGTTGGCGACCAGCACCCAGTGCCTTCTCGGACCCCGAACCTCGAATCTTTGAATTCCACATCCGGAATTCCACTTGAACTTCGTCATTCCTCATAGTGGTGGTTGGACGTCTTTCCGGCCACTGGACTCGAGGTCGCCCACTGCTACCTGTGAGATTTGAACTCACCAACTCCTTGGCTACCGTATGAAGGAATTAATTGTGGTGTTAATGATAGTTTTGGCTATAAAATCAATTTTTTTGGCAATCATTTTCACATGACTGAAGTGATAGAAATTTGGAGAGCTCTAAAGCATTTGGCATTTTCGGCCCCTAAATCCGAGCTCTTTTTCTGACATTCTCCATGCGACCAACAACATTCTTCTTCATGATTTTGAGGTACATCTACCATCTGGGTGCCTTGTTCTCCATTTCATGAATTTCTGGTTTAGGATTAAGTAAAAATGTAAATCAGGGTTAAAATTTAGTAGATAAGTACCCTCCCCTAAAAACCTACATTTTGAAATGTGAAAAATCAATCATTTGAAAATTCATAATTCAAACTAGAGCTTAACCCTGCCGCTGTTGTTCTTCGAAATAGTCACTGGCATCTCCTAGGCCTGGACCTTCCTGTGGCTATCCGTGTAAAACTCAAACTTAAAACTTAAAACTTCATGCAACCAAGCTCATCCCAGATCTTGGCCTCCAGATTTCCCCTCGTGGGTTTTCGTTGTGTCCCCGCCATTCTAAACGACCTCCCCTGAGTTTCATTCTGAGCTTGGATCTCAGCCCTGTGAAGTCTGTGTCTTCATGTGCAAGCCTATGAGTCTTCTAGTGAGAACAATGAGGAGCTAGAAACTAAGCTAATTAGGGAAACAAATGATCCTAAACTCAATGCAGAGTTGGGAAAGCAACTTAAGGAAATTGAGGATAAGGAAGTTGAGGATCGACTTGCACATTAAGAGGAAACTGCTGCTCCAGAGACTGAAGGCAATAGGTCTCTAACTAAGGGGCATGGCCAAACCCTAGAACATGATGAGGAAACATCCCTCCATGAAGATGAGAAAGAGGAGAAGCCCGAGGAACATGGACACAACCCAGATGGAGAAGAAAAGGGTGTTGAAATGGAGGATCCCTCCAACGAGCGATTGTGTACCAAGTCTCCCCCTAAGTATTTAACGCTTGAACAAGACTCCAATGAGGAGAAGAAGGATGCAGGGACTGAGAGGAGTGATCTTGTTGTCAGCACCATTGAACTTGAGATGGAGGGCAACAAGAATCAAGGTGAATTACCTAGGGAAGAGGCTCAAATGCCCGGTTGGCTACAAAAGAATTTGAAACAAAAGACTGCCACCTTGAAAGATCCTAAGGCAAGGCTAGAAGCCATTATAGCTAGAGCATAAATTAGTACCAAGAAGGAGAAGAAGCCAAAGATCAGATCAAAGGTGACCATGGATGCCTCCGGATTTGGGGCAGTACAAATAGCAACACCAGTGGTTGGAGAAAAAGGAATAATTTATAATGTCTCCACCATCAACTTGGGAGTGACCACAAGGGAGAAAAAGGTCGATCACCTCTAGGAATTGATCACCATAGTGGTACACCTTATCCAATAGGATAAATTTTCTAAGGAAGAACTCAAAGCACAGGTGGCCGATCTAACTGCCTATATTCAACAGTCATCGTCCCTAGATGAGCAGCTCACCACATCATCGGCCCTACCTTAGCTACTATCCCAAGAGCAGATCAATAAATTAGAGAAGAGAAGGAGCTTGGATAAGACTACAAAAAATTGGTTCCAACAGGTCTTAGACATGGGAAACACAGGTATCAACTTGGTTGTCTGGACAACAAATAAGTTCCTAGAAGTACAAAGAACCCTTAAGGGTATGAGGCAAGTTTGCAAGGAGTTCTCAAGGAAATACAAAGCAGCCTACCCAAAAATTGAGGCCATACTTGCATTTCCAAGCGAGGTCTAGGAGAAGGACCTTGCCCTCAAAGATGATGACCACTGGTTAGTGGATACATGGAAGCGAGATTTCGATCACCGGAGGAAAAGGCTAGAGTAGATTCTGGAACAGGTAGTTCCAAATATCGAATGGGCTAGGGAGACAAGAGAAGAGTGTGTTCAGTACCTCAAGCTAATGACAGGGTACGAGCTACCCACTGTCGAAATTAATCCTGAAAGTATAAAGCCCCATTTCTTAAAGAAAATGGAAGATGGGATATCGGCTAAGGTTACCACAAAATTCATGGGTTTTGCTGCCTGAACCTTCGCGTAGTCATAACTTTTCTGGGATAATGCTGCCAAATATGACGATGACTAGAAAAAGTTCGTCAACAACTCTTGGGAATGGAGCTATCAAATTTTTTGGTCTAACATCATGGAGTTGGACAAGTTCCAGCCACTAATCTTGAGCTATATGGAGTATGCAGCATTAAAGAAGTGTGAGGGCAACCCCACCATCAATGAATAATTCCTCAAAGAATAGCTATTGCAGTAGGGAAAATAGCTATAGGATGAAATTTCTATAGTGCTATCACTAGATGACAAAATTGGGAAAGGACAAGAAATGTTTTATAAATGAAGTATATTTGGGGGTAGGTGAAACCCTAGTGTAAAGTGACTCTTGGCCACACAATAGAATCAAATCTTGGCCACTCGTTTTACTTTTTGAAAACTATAAATTGGGCTCTCCTCCTCTCATTTTAGGAGAGTTGAGTTGTTGTAAAGGTATGCTACAAAAATTATAATAGAAAATACAGTCATTTCCTAGTGTATTTTTGGGTTTCTCTACATGTTTCATGATTCTTCTCCCCTTAGTTCAAACTTTATTTCAAAGTACTTTGTTGTTTTGGTTTTCTTTAATTAGTTGTAGTGGATTTAGTATGTTGTCTTTGGTTTTGAATATTTATGTTGTGTGTATGCTTTCCTTGTCCATACTTTTTTTCATTTTCTATCGGTAAATGACTATGTAAAGTTAGCCTGGACTATAATTTCATAGCTGCTCATTAAACCTTTTCTTTATTCGCATTGATATGGTGAATGAATGATGAATATCTATAGTCCTTAGAAGATAGCATAGATTTCATGACATTGTGAGAATTCAAATTAAGTGAAATTCTATTTAAGGAAACTATCCATAGTAGGAACCTCCATGATCACTATTCATCAGTAGTTGTAGGTAGAGGAACCATCCTTCTTCCTTGCCCTTTTTCCTTTTTTTTTTAGAAACAACTTGTGCTAAGGTTCATTGCACATTGTATCACCAAATCTGATGAACAATGGAGTCCAAGACTATTATCCGAGCCTACAATGAAGCATAGTATTTTCTTATTTGCAGAACTCCATTCATTGACCCAATTCTCCTACAGCTTTAAACCACGTAAGACCACCTTGTGATTCCAGAAAAATGACATCAAACAAGTGATATATTCCAAGCATCATCATGACCTGACATCCGAGAGACCTTGGGATAGTATTCTGCAATTTGATTGTGGAAGATTGTCTTTCAAGAGAGGTAATGCACCTATGTATTACCTATGTTGTGAAGTGCATCAAAAAACCATCAACAGAGACATAGAGATGAAGAGAGAGAGAGAGAGAGGAGGGAGAGGGGGTGGGAGGGAGAAACCTAAGAGAGAGGGAGAGGGAGAGAGGGTAGGAGGGAGACACATGAGAGAGAAGGAGAGGAAGACAAAGTGGGAGAGAGGGGTGGGAAGAAGAGACATAAGAGAGTAGGGGAGAGAGGGAGTAGGAGATAGAGGATGGAAGAGATACAAGGAGTGAGAGAGAGAGAGACTTGAGAGATGGAGGGGGAGTGGGAAGGAGAGGGAGTACTCGGGGGAGAGGTATTAATCCGAGGAGATGGATTACTTGGGATAGATGTATTGGAGAGAGATGGAGGGAGTGAGAGAGAGATATAGAGAGATACAAGGTGGGGGGAGATACCTAAGAGAGAGGAAGAGAGAGAGAGAGAGAGCGAGAGGGGGTGGGAAGGAGATACCTAAGAGAGAGGGAGAGACAAAGGGAGAGAGATAGAGGGAGTGTTAGAGAGAGAGGATGTGGGAGAGAGATAGAGGGAATGATTGAGATAGACAAAGATAGACTTGATAGAGGAAGAGGGGGTAGAAGGGAGAGACTTAAGAGAGAGAGAGGGAGGGAGATGGTGGGAGGGAGAGACTTGAGAGAGAGGGATACAGAGAGAGAGTAGGAGAGAGATAGAGGCCATGAGAGAGAGAAGGAGAGGTGGTGGGAAGGAGATACTTGAGAGATATGGAGAGGTAGAGGGAGATAGATAAAGGGAGTGAGATAGGGAGGGAGTGGAAGAGAGATAAAGGGAGTGACTTTGAGAGGGAGAGGGGGTAGGAGGGGTAGACTTAACAAAGAGAGAGAGAAGGGGAGAGGGGATAGGAAGGAGATACTTGTGAGAGAGAGAGAGGGAGAGGGGGTGGGAGGGAGAGAGAGAGTAGGAGAGTGTGGGAGAGAGATAGAAGGAGATAGAGAGAGAGTGTGTGTTTGAGAGAGAGGGAGAGAGGCAGATGGAGATACCCAAGAGAGAGTTAGACAGAGAGGGAGAGAGATAGAATGAGTGAGAGAGAGGGAATGTGCAAGAGATAAAGCAATTGAGTGATTGACCTAAGAGAGGGAGAGGGGGTAGGAGGGAGAGACTTGAGAGAGAGATATATAGAGAGAAAAATAAAAAACCTAAGAGAGGGAGATAGAGTGAGAGAGACAAAAAGAACAAAGAGAAAGATAGAGGGAGAGTGATAAATGGGGTTGGAGTGAGATAGATCTATTTAGGTACCCATGTGGGAGGGAAAGAGACTTGAGAGAGGGGATTGGATTGAGAGAGTAGTCTAGGTTGTGTGGGAGGGAGTGAGACCTAAGTGAGAGACTTTAGAGGCATAAAAATTTATCCAATTAGGGTAATGAGTTAGAGAGTGTATGAAAGGTAAAACCTCAACTATCCATCTATGATCATAAACAGTGCACTCTAAGCATTATCAAAGTTGTCAACCAAAGAGAGGGGAAATTTAGATTTTATGCAAAGCAAGTAATTTGGCGAGGGACAAATTTGGCACTTGCCAAATGACCTACTTTGGACGTGTTAATTGATAAGATTTCCCAAATTTTCTCATATTTTTGTTCGTGCTCCCCATCTCATTTGCACGTCTTCCAATGCAAGTATATAAAAAAATGTGATAGGGTTAACCTCTTTCTTAGCTATCTAAATATATAATTCTTTTTTCATTTTGATTTAGTTAAGGTTTTGATCTAGGACTGCTTTTGTAAATGCCTCTGTTTTTGGTCAAAAACCAATGTGTACTAGTTTTAGGATAATATTTTTACTCATTCATCGAAATGTGAAAAAAATTACATTTTTTGAAACTAGAGTCCATTCTACATATGATGAAAAAAATCAATTTTTGATTAGTTTTAAAAAAATTAGTGGGGAGCACACTCAAATTTCAACTTTTCAAGATGTATCCACCTTGAAAAATCATAAAATATTATATACTCATTAAAATAATTATCTGAAAGAAAGAGGATAAACTACATGGTGTTAGCTAATTTATCACTGTTGGGATTTTTGAAATTCTAAAAAAAGGTTAATGAAAAAGGGGGGAGCCCTCAGGCGCTATGCTAATTTTTTTGATAAAAATAGGACTTGCTTCCCCCCCATGCCTTTTTGATACCCTTAATCTTCATTAATTCAAAAAAAAATAGTAGCTTAGAAACTAGACTCAGAGCACTTCAACTTTTGTTCTTCCTGCATCATGAAATTTTGAGCGTAACTATCTTCATTTTCTTGAGAAAATCAGATGTTTCTGATTTTAGAAAAAGTGGCATCTTAAGAGCCAAAATTGTGTCACAGATTGGTGCACTTGCCCATAACATTTCGTTTCCTTATGAATTGGTAAGAATTTTTTGTATTTTATATCCATATCATTGATTACATTACATTGGACATCTTTCAAACTAAAAGAATTACTTCACATTGCATAACTAATAACTAGATGGTGGGTATGTCCAGGATCATCATGGAAAAACCAGGCCCTTAGGTGGCAATAAAAAGATAAAAAAATTAGAGTTAGACAAATTGAAGTAAAAATTTGAATAAGTTATCTATATTATTTCAAAAAATGTAAAAATAGAATTTGTATAAAATTGAATGTAGTTTCTAAACTACTAGACCTTTATTGAAAAAAAAAATATATATTTGGTGAAAATTTAAAATTTCAATGCAGTAGTATTTAAATTTAAGGGTAAAAATAAGAAGTAGCTATCTGCCTAACCACCCTAACCACAATAAAATGATAATATTTTTTTATAATATTTGAGATATAAGTTAAGGACTCATATCTCGATGTGATGCATATTTTTTATAATTTTTTATTACAAATTTTAAAAAATATAAAAGCTCGTCTATCTAACCAGCTTAACTTGGTCAAAAATTCATGAAATTCATTTTTTTAATTTTTTAATCCTATAATATGCAAAGCATAGAATGTGACACATGTTTTGGATTCAAAAAATGTGATACCATTTGAAAGTTATAGATGTTTTTCAATCAACATATCAATTAGGACTTTATTCATAATTCTAATAGAAAATGAATAATAATTATTTATTAAATTCAAAGTAAAGAATAATTTATATTGGTGGAAAGTGAGAATATCCTCTAAAAACCCTTTTTGTTTCACCAATTTTGGGTATAAAAAAATTCGTCAGTCGCATGGGCCATCATATGGCTTACATATCGCCACTTTTTGGCCCATCATGATCCTACACATACCCTAGTGATAGATGGAAAATTTTAAATTACAATATAGGTTTTACAAAGTTGACCTAAGTAGATATGCAATTATTTCACATTTTATAACTAATAACTGGGAGCAACTACCAATTGCATTTGATTTTCATGGCATTCCATGAGACCACATTTCTTTGAGGCATTTTTCAAACTATTCACTACCTTTTCTATGCTACCACATTTTTCATACATGTCTACCAAAGAATTTTATCAAAAACTTTATATTCATATCACTAATCAAATTTTAGTGCTCATCTTTCAAAGTAAAATCATTACTTCACATTACATATTTGTAAGAAATGTGATGATAGACAAGGTAGTGAACTATTTGAAAAAATGCCTCAAATAAATATGGTCTCATGGTGATGGAATGCCATGAAAGTGATGGAATTACATGACAAGAAAATTTCTATGGATTTTCATGGCACTGCATCAACATGAAACCAAATTTCTTTGAGGCATTTTTTTCAAATAGCTCACTTCCTTGTCTATGCTACAACATTTTTTAGACATGTCAAGAATTTTATCAAATAGCTCGCTACCTTTCTACTATGCCTAAAAGCTTAAAACTATCCAATAAAATGGATTTTGTTGTCCTAAGGGTTGGTGAGGGAGAAGCTACTGTAAAGCTTAAAGTAAAAGATATGAAAAACTATTCAAAAGATCATGAAAAGGAATAAAATATTGTTTTATTCGAGTATGTGCAGGATCATCGTGGAAAAAATAGGCCCTTAAGTGGTAAACAATTCAGAAAAATCAGAGTTAGGCAACTTGACATAAAAATTTGAATAATTTATCTATATTATTTCCAAAATATGTAACAATATAATTTTTAGAAAATTTAATTTAGTTTCTAAATTACTAAGTTTATTTACAAAAAAATAAAATCTATTTGGTGAAAATTTGAAATCTCAATACAGTAGTACTTGAATTTAAGGGAAAAAATAAGAAGTAGGTGTTTTACTGACCACCCTAACCACATTAAAATGATAATATTTTTTTATAATATTTTAGATATAAGTAGAGAGCTCATGTCTCGATGTGATGCATATTTTTTCGTATTTTTTTTCCAAGTAAATAAGTAATTATAATTTTTTTTATGACAACTTTTAAAACATATAAAGACTCGTATGTTTGACCACCTTAACTTGGTCAAAACTTCATGAAATCCAATTTTTTATTTTTTAATCTTATTTTATTCGAAGCATAGAATGCGACGCATGTTTTGGATTCAAAAAATATGATATCGTTTGAAAGTTATAGATGTTTTTCAATCAACCTGAAAATCAGGACTTTAGTTGTAATTCAATAGAAAATAAATAATAATTATTTTTAAAATTCAAAGTAAAGAATAATTTATATTGGTGGAAATATGAGAATCTCCTTTAAAAACCCTTTTAATTTAATTAATTTTAGGTTAAAAAAAATTTGTCAGCCACATACCCATCATATTGCCACTTTTTGGCCCATTATGATCCTGCACATACCCTATCCTAAGGGTTGATTTGAGAGATAATTTTACCTAAAAGATAAGTGCAAAATCTTCACCATTTCTTCACTATTAAGTAGGTTCCAACATGAACCAATATATGAATGCGTGAGTGATTTTGATGTGAAAATATATACACGTGACATTCTTGAGTACAAAATCATGTGACATTTTCAACATACACATGAAATTGATAATCATCATAACACAACATACATTCTACAATCAATATAACCAATAATTCTCATATATTATATTTTTCATGTCCTCATGTACAAATACATCACATATAATTTTTTAACCATCATAATAATCAATAAAACTAATAATTTTATCGATGACCACATGTAGAAATACATCGACTCATCTTGCCACAAGCTATCATAGATACACAACTAATATGTGCTCCTAATATCCTTGCTCCATGATGCACATTTCAAATCATTTCCAATATCACAAACACCTGCATTGCAATATTATAAAAAATATTAAAAATCCACTCTATAAAGATAATTTAACAATGAAAGAAACATGAACTACAATGTTGTATGCACTACCATTGAACCTCACATCCTACTCAAAGATTGTGTTGGGAAATTCCTACATATAAATATTATAAAAGTATGGATTTTTAAAAACATGAGAAACAAAGTAAAATAGTCATTCTTTGAAGTAAAATGCAAAATTATCAATTAAAAGATTAAATTATATGAATAAGATACCTCCTTATGAATTACATTGAATGTGTCCTCAATGTTGAAGAAAAATATTTTAACTTTTATATTGAATTGCTTCTTGATGCAATAGTATTGTCCACCAAAATGACCTACATTTTTTAATAATTTTTGTAATGACAGAAAAGGGTCCCCTTAAATTGGCCTTGATTTAGTGTTGTAATATGCCTAACATATCCACATTAGGTCTTGGGCCCTTGTGAAATAGTGGATTTAAAAGGTACCTTGCTAAAGTGTTGTGAAGTGTTGTAACACACTTTCACACTTTTCTAAGGTTTTATTAATTAACTAAACCTAATAAACCTCTTTCTAATTAAATTAAACATTAATTACACCTTATTTTAAATTGTTGTAACACACTTTCACACCTTTTTAGGGTTTTCATTAATAATTGGTATTTTTTATTCTTTAATTGGACCTATTTTTCATCCACAAGCCTCATTTAATGTATCATTTCAAGGATAATCCCAACAAAAATCATTAGCCAATAATAATTCAGGAGTTTCAAGTTTGAATGGTCTAGATTTAGTGATTTGGGACTCATTCACCTCCTTGGATGAATGAGTCCCACCTAGATATTTCAGTCCCAAACCTGGTTTCACACATTTCTAGCAATTTTTAAAAATGGTCCCAAATATTAAGCCTAGTGGGAGTCATTCGCCACCTTGAGTGAATGAGTCGATTGTGTGGCCCAAAAGAAAAAATAATTCAAATTTTTAGCAAGATTTTATTCTCCTAGACCTGGTGTCGGCTTTTAGTTTTGTAATTTTAGGAATTCTTGCATAATTAAGTATAAATACAAGATTATTTCACTCATTTTCACCCCAAATGTTAAAGTAATAATCCTTATAGATAGTTTGATCTCACAAGAATTCACAAGAAAATTCAAGGGCAGATTATCAAGAATTTTAGAGAACTCTTCAAGTATCAATCACCATGTCAAGGAATTCATGCATCATGTTTGTTATTGTGCTAATAATTGTGATGTAGGGTTTGTGATTCAAGAAATTTTTTAATTGAAGATCAACATAATTGAATCTAGAACCAAGATCTACATCCATTGCAACCATCCCAGGCATATTTGTAGCACTTTATTGAAGGGTTTGGTGAGTTGCAACATTTTCATTTGTTCATTCATCATTCTCCATTCCTATTTGATTTCATTTCAAGGTTTAATTACCAACAAGGGGTTTCACCAAGGAAAACCCCTATCCACTAACCAAACAACATTTTACTCTCTCCTTTGTGTCTAATTTGTAGGGCTAGGTGGCAAATTTCCTAAGTAGAAATAGTGGAGAAAATTTTCCAATCATTCAAAGTTATCAAAGTTGTCATCAAGTCTTAGAGAACCATGGGTAAGACCTACAATTTTCATATCAAATATTTAGATCCGGAAACCAATCAAGAAGGAAAGAGTAGATAGAGAGGAGAAAGATCAACCTTTAAAGCTTTAGAAAATCCCAACTGGACTAATTCGCCACTTCTGGCAAATGAGTCTCAGTTTAAGTCAATTTTCAGATTTTTGTAGTTTTGAATACCCATTTGGTAGCTTCATGTTCTTGCATAGTTTTCCAAAATTTGGATTGATTTACCCAACTCTATGAATGATTCCCAATCAGTAATAAAACTAGAAATTCCAGTGTTTTAGATCTCCATCCAGCCATTACCAATTTTTCCAGGTGCATGTCTTCCTTTCCATGGTTTTCTATTTTATTTCATTCACTTTTCTAAGTCATTTCATAGTCCATTACATTCAATTAGGGTTTAGTATCTCATCTTGCATTTAATTATCTTTTACAAGTTCTTACTTGGTGGTGAACGCCTTATTAGTTTGCATTCAACCCCTAGGACAACCCTATTACAAGATTTATCTCTTTTTTTCATTCATATCTTTAGGGTTACCCTTGAATAAAATTGGAAAGGTGGGTGTTCTCTATGTCTTAAAACTAGATGGTAGCACTAGACCACATATTCATCATTTCATTTTGGTGAACCTGTATTTAGAATAGTAAAATTTTGATTTGGAGTGCATCATCATCCTAGATTTGGCTTGCATTAACATTGCATTAGGACTTGTATTAGTTAACTTGCATTCTAGGGTTTCAAATTTTGCATTAGTGAAAGTTCAAATATCTTACATTTTAACATCTCATTTAATTGGAAATCAAACAAATTCTACATTTGCACTTAGTACTTAGATCATCCAACATAGAAAGCATAAAAAGAATTTTATTTTTTTAATTCTCAAAAAATCCCTACTAGGACTTGTTCACCACCTTGGGTGAATCAATCCTTGTGCATATTTTGCACTACATTTTCTCCTATTTCAAGTTTAGTTTTTGAGGTTCTATTTTTTTTTATTACCTTTCAGTTTCAGTTTCTAGAATTTCTATTATAAGCACTTCATTGTTCTTAGCTTACATTTCATTTGCATTCACAATGCATTTAGTAGCCCTTGTATGATTATTTGGTGTCCTATTGTAAATACTGTAGTGATAAAAATTTTGAGACTCATTTCATCCCATGATATCACAATCATTGTGGATCTTGGATTGTCTAGCTCTTTCACTCCTAGCATTTAAAATAGTACACTAGGTACAAACAATACCCTTAACAACTGTTTGCCTTCAAGTAGTATGCAAGTTGGAACAAAGAGTGATAGTGTCTGCAAAAAAATATAATTCAAATTCATGAGGATCTAAAAAATTTACAACATCAAGTGAAAAATGAAAAAATTTCAAACACTACCATAGCTACTATAGATAGCATTCATCACATGCTTGAAAGTGAAGATGGACTTCACCTTGTGAAAAACATAGTTCAAATCTTTGGAAAATACCTCACTCCAACCACTAGTTGTCCTTTATCAACAAGTAATGTCACAAGACAAGGAGGAACTAAAATTACTCCTCCCACAAAAATAGCCTCAATACCTACCTATACCAACCCTCAAGTCACAACAAAAATGCAACAAACTAGTAATGTGATTCCTTCCTTGGATATTCTTGCTAGCACCCATAGTTCCTATGTGGCATCGCATACCATATCTCCTACTAGTTTACCACCTATAAGAATTCCATTGACTTTTCCTTCGAACACATACACCTCTTCACCCTTTTCAATTCCATATTATAACACAATTAATGACCCTCTCATTAATCAACTCTTCCAAACCATTTCATTCCTCTAGAAGCAAGTTTCCACCATCAACAAAAATAAAAATGGCCCACCTACATATTATGTAAAAATTAGTCATTTTCATTGGAGACATTGCAAACACTAATGCCACAAGGTGTAGAGGTGCCTAGATTCAAAAAATATGGAGTAAATAAATATCATTCTAACCATGTTAATTCTTACACCGCCTTATGTAGTGACTTTGTCCTTGATGATAAACTTTTGGCTAAGCATTTTCCTAGGTCATTGAAAGATATTGCCTTGGAATGGTTCTCTTCTTTCTCGAATAATTTAATCAGTTCATTAGATGAACTTGTTGAGGAAATTGTTAACCATTTCCAAGTTCATATGACCCCTAAGATGACCTTGGCTGATTTGATGAGATGCAATAAAAAAGAAGACAAAAATATAATTACTAACTTTATCTCATGATATCAATTGCTTTATTCCCAAATCGATGTCAAGGTCCCCAACCCTCACCTTAAAAATATGTTCATAGAAAATTTGTAAAGAAATGTACAAGTAAGATTACCACGATGAAATTACCATCCTTCATGCACTTGTGTAGGTTTCCCTCCATGATTATCAAAATTTAGTTAGTAGTCGAGATATAAAGTCCACTTCTAGCTGAACTAAGAAATCTGAGCCCGTAAACCAAACGAATTCTCAACCTTTTAGAAAAATATTAAAGGGTTCCTTCAATTCAATCCCCCTTAGAAAACAACTCAGAATGTCAATAACCAAGTATCTATTGTTAGAGCCATAATACCCTTTAGCTATATGGGGACCCAAAAGGACAATTCAATCCCTTACCTAATACCCTTCATAACACAATGTCCCAAATTTTCAAACAAAAAATGATTACCTTACCTCCCATCAAAAAATTTGATCCTAATAAGCATTTAACCCTGAGGTTTAGATCAAATTCTTATGGACATTATCATTGACAAAATGGACATGAAATAGAACATTGCAAGTGTCATAAACATCTTGTGCAAGACCTCATTGATTCTGATCATCTTTTGTTGGAGGTGTTAGTGATCAAGGAAATAAGTGTGTTTCCCCTCCTAACCAAAAATTTCTAATCTTTACTAACCCCATGCCAAAACATAGTATTTCATTTGTCAAATCTAGTGAAACTACAAAGAATGATGTGATGAATGTTGATAGAGATGACGATAACAATGATTCTATTCAAGATTATTCTATAGATAATGATCCTATAGATGAATTGGTAGGAGTGATAGACATCATTGCTTTATCCTCTAAGGATATACTTAATCATGCACCTGATGGTCCTCTTTTCATAGTCGACCGTATCTATGACAGGCCCACTAATGAGATACTAATAGATTTTGCATGTGGAGAGAATCTAATCACCGAAGAATTCTTAACTTTTCATGAGCTCTATCAATATATATATGATAAACCGAAAGCATGGATGAGCTAATGCAAGAAGTTGGGTTCACAAAAAGCTCAAAAAGTTGAAGTGTTTTATCTGTTTTTCAAAATTTGTCACACTTGGACTAAAAATTTGAGGCACTTACACAATGAATCTTAAAAAAAGTTAGGAAATTAAATTTAGCATTTTGAATCTACTTTCCAAACATGTAATTTATTCAAATACTGAGATGATAGAAATTAAATTTTGATAGGGATATATAAAAACCACTTTTTAAAAGTCCCTATTTTTTTACCATACCATGCACGTGTACAAACACCACTTTTTTACCTAGATAAAATTATTTTGCTAATTTATTTTGAGGAAAGAGAGATAACAACATGAAGATTGATGAGGAAATTTTTTTGTAATTTTTTTTTTATTGAATTTTTATTAGCCTTAATTGTTGTTTTTAAAAATCAACATGTACGAAAAACATAATTAAACCTAAGCTAAACACCTTTTCAATCTTTTTTTTTTTCATTGTGTAAAGAATTTTCTGAAGATTGATGCCATATATTTTGTTTAAAAGAAACTTAACCAAAAAAAAGGTTATTGAAAAAAATCCTAATATTTCAAGTTTAAAGGCTAGTTTTCTTAGAAATTAATTAAAAAATAAAAAATATTATGCAATCTTAATAAAAATTATATATTTGGAAACTAGACAATGCTTTCTCTAATGGGTTTTAATTTTATAAATCTATTCAAAAAAAAGTTTGTTAGCCATATTGGAAAAGTTGGACATTCTTCTTCAATATGCCTCAATTTTTTAGTTGCATGTCAAAGGCTAAGGGTCGGATTGCCAATATTTTCTAGAGCGTAAAACCAAGGTTGCATGTGGGTTGGGGATTCCACATTTTAATAACAAAATGTGTACACATTATTTAAACCAAATGTGTACACGTTATGTATTTACTTGTTGGGTAAAAGGAATGCATACACATTCCTAGAACAAAATGCGTACACATTTATAAAATGCACATGCATTTTTTGATATATTTTTTTACTCCCAATTTGAAAAATATTGATAGAGCACATTCTTTTTGCAGCATCTCTTTTTTGCAGTATGATTCAAAAGCGCCATTTTCTGCAGTTTTTAATGCAATTTTATCTTGTGTAGGGTATACTCTATTCAAATTATTGGAAGCGACAAGTGCAAGTTGAATTTTATGAAGCAGAATCAAGTACAAGAACATTTTATAAGAAAATTTGGAAAATGATAAATTTTTGATATATTCATGATTTTTTTGTACTTCAAAGTTTATAGAAGAAAGGATCTTCATAGTACATAGTTTTGTTTAAATATTTTAAGGAGATGGCACTTTTTAAATAGGTTAAGAACCATTCATTTTGTTATCAAAGAGGGTTTGGTAACCATGGAATCAAAGAAAAGGCAAAGAAAAAGATGTAGAAATTTAATGGCACCCAAAAAAATTGAAGCAAATAAATAAATGGAGGCAAAGAGACAAAGGGATAGAAGAGAAAGGGTTCTTCAAATGAAAAATTTGGAAGAATCTAGTTCCATGAATGTTGAAGAGAAAACCATGAAGGATGAAATGAATGTAGATGATGCAAATTTGGAGATGGTGAATATGGAATAAATTGAAATTATGGAGACAAACCCAACTATGACTTCAACTTCAACTTTGAATGATATGGAAATAGCACCTATACAAACAACTTTAGGTATGTCTTCAAATCCACCTAAGCCAATTGATATGGAAAATGCACCTATTCAAACAATCTATCCAGGTATGTCTTCAAACCCAAGTCTTGATAATAGTGATCTTAGTATTTTAGATGAAGTTGGATACACCATTGATGGTATCAATAATTCTAGGGTTGAAACAATGTAAAACTAAAAACTGATGAAATATATTATAAGAATTCAAATGAGAATGAAACCCCTCATATTGATGAAAATAATAATGAAATACCTTGTATGTTCGAAAATAAAAATGAAACCCCTTGCTTGAATGAAAATGAAACCCTTTGTATGTATGAAGATGAAAATGTTTTTTTTACAATTGAAATATATGTGCTAGATAACCTTCGTGTTAAATTTTCTTGGAGACAAATGAGAACTTATGGAAATAGAATATATAGAAATTTTTTTTATAGAAAGAAATTAGGATTTCAATGTCAACTCATGTTGCAATTGATGAGAATGTCGAAAATGAGAAATGTGATAAAAAAAATAGGTATTTTTATAAAAAAAAAAAATGATTTAGTAGAAAAAGTCATATCTAGTGTTGCTAATGTTATTGATTTTATAGGTAAGAAAAGTCAATCTAAGGATAAGAATGAAGCTCATCGTGCAATAAGAACTACTCTAGTTGATAAAACAACTTCAAATAAAAGAATGTTAAGTAAGATTAGTAAATGTATAAAAGTAAATCTTCAAACTTTGATAAGAGCTGCTAAAAGAAGAGAAAGTATTAAAAATGATCCAATTAATCAATTTTTGAGTTTTAGTGTTAGACTCCCAAGATCAGATATGAAATTAAATCTTTAATCAGAATTTTTTGGCATGATAATACAAGAGTATCACCTAACATTAGAGATGTCTTAAAATTAAGGGTGAGTTCCAAAATTCATGAACCTTATCCAAAGCATCTCTTAGATATGACTCAAACTAAATTATATAAAAAAATTTAGATGATTCACTATTACCATTTAATATTAGCATATGTCAAATATCATTTAAAAAGTGTAAACCTTGTTATGCTAGAATTAATAAACAACGAATCTCTTGTTGTTGTAAGACTCATATACAATTTTATTATTATTATGATATTTTTTGATATATACGATGCACTTTGCATGCTAACCAAATTATGCATGACAATTGTGGTATTAATATGCCACCTAATACAATTAAAGATTTTATAGCAGGTTTGTTTTGTGAACCATCTAATGGAAACTTATTTTATTTAAAAGTACGTATTTATGGAGAATGCGATAGATGTGGTAAATTTTCATTATTAGGAGAATTTATGCATGAAAGTAGTTTACTTGAATTTGGACAACAATTGGTGGATGTAAAAAAAATTAAAAATGTTGAATATTCTTTAAAAGACGGAAAAATTGGAAAACGTTGTGAGCTAATTGTGGAAAAATTTAGCATGCATACATTTATTAAAGAATTTAAATATAATATTATACCTAAAGATGTTAAACACTCTTAGTATGCTCATTGGCTTGATAATCAATTTATTTTATGTAAAAACACATTCCCAATTGGAACTATATTGTCAGTTGTTGATTTTGCTGAAAATTATACTCTTGCTCCACAAGAATAAATTCAAACACATTATTATAATTTATTGCACGTAGCTATATTTTTTCATATTGTTTATAGACATGGAGATGATAGTAGAGACGATAATACAATTTTTTTGAGAGAGTACCAGTTTTATGTAAGTGATAATCAATTACATTCATCTGAGTTTGTTCAATATGTTTTTGATATATTTTATAAAAAATTAAAAGAGAGATGAATTCAAATGAGATAACATCTCATATGGTTGGATAATTGCATGGGTCAATTCAAGAATGCTAGAATGTTTTATTGGTTATGTAGAGCTCATAAGGAAAATGATATCCAACACATGTGGAGTGTTTTTGAAGCTGGACATGGTAAAGGAGAACATGATGGAGTAGGTGATGAGAGCTATTTATGTTCCATTTTATGACACATCATAGCCTATTTTGTACACTCATATCCATTTCCATATTCCATTTCCATTCCATTTTCATATTAGTTTATCATTTATGTTGCATATGATTAAAAATTAATAAGTGATATTTAATATGGTTTTGAGATAAATATATGGACATTAATTATTGATTGCCTTTACTAATGTGCATTGTTATTTAAAGCCTTGAAAAATATAGCTTGCAACATGCAGTCTTCCTATTGTGTTCCATATAGACCTTCTTGTCACTTTCTGGCTAGGAGTTGTTGTGTATTGCTTTGTGACCAACAAGTTATTTTTGGTGATGTTTTCAATAGAGGATCCCAACTTCCAATTTGAATCATGATAGAGATGCATAAGTAGAAAACATATGGTGGAAAAGTGTTTCCAAATCATGTGGAGGATAAAATTGAAACCTTAGTATTTCCTATCCTTATTTGTTGTTACAATTTGTGCCCAACAAAGATTCCACATTTTTCTGCAATAACTAATGGGTGTTCCACATGGGAGAATAATGTGTGGTGGATTCTCTCTCTTAAGGAAAACATAAATATTAGTTTGTGAAAAAGGATGTGTTTGGTAGCTGGAGAAAACCACATACCTATTTCTGCTGATTGTTACAACAAACTTGTTCCCGATTCATGGTCATTCTCAAAGGATTTACATGAGCCATTTTGCTCACCAATTTGTTGAAACAAACTATTTAATTATGCTTTAGTTATAACTAAATTATAAACTCAGCATATACTTATATATATGTTTATTTTATAAAATTAGTGAGGACAGATTTTAATATTGATATTGGTGTGAGCAATAGATTTATGCAGGCAGAATATTGTGTAGACTTTGTAATAATTTTGGATGAATAAAATAATATTATTATGATCAAAACAAAGTAGAATATATTTGTGTTCCATCACTAGGCATACTGAGAAGGTAGGATCAACTTCTCAGGATGTCTCATGATTTATATTAGATTAGGTATGTGTTTATTCATGTATTTTATTGAGTTATATTAGACTAGCTATGTGTTTATTTATTTATTTTATTAAATGTCATTTTTATTTCATTTGTAGGAACAATTTGTTATTTATTTCTCATGAGATTAGTTTTCAGATCAAATATTCACGTTGTATGTTGCTTTATGATTTCCGGATTAGTGTTATTAGAGTAGTGAGTCTAATTTCTATTTTTATTGCTACTTCCAGGAAGTGATAGTTCCTGTCACTAGAATTATCTTGATTTGCAATAGGTTTATTTCCTAGTTACATTTCATCCCCACTCAACTCATGATCTCACCCCTTTGATTGGCATATAGTCACAAAAATTCTTGCAAGTCTAGGCCCCCATATTGTCACTTATAGACCAAACTACAATTTATTATAAAGTACTAAATCCTTCTTATTATTTGTATATAGTGTTGGCCTATCAACAGGTGCAACTAAAATGTGAGGATGCTACAAAATTCAAAGATGCACATGACATTGTAGATTGGTCCAATACAAAATTACCTACAAGAACAAGTGAGAGCTCAATAATTTAATGCTTCTTTTGGTTAGTTGAAGAAAAATATATTTTTTCTTAACAAGATTTTTAAAGAATTAATGGATCTAGAAAATGGCATTCATTTAAGAGTTCAAATGCAAACACATGGACAATACGGACAAGGGAGTTGGCATGGTTTTGTCAATTTTTTATTGCATGTGATTGGGAAGCATGTGAAAATACAGAATGGGTTAAACAATGGAAACAAAGAGCCTTAACACCTACATCGACACATGTTCAAAATGGAATGACAATTAATGATAATCAAGTGTTCACATCAGGATTTTTTGATTGTGTTTCGGATCTTGTACAAGAAGGTACATTAAATTGAATTGAATTTTATATGTATGCATGTTTATATGTTAATTAAATATAATTCACTCTTTATTTAGTCTTTTATTTATTTTTGTAGGACATGAGTATGTTGTTGTTGCATCCGAGGGGAATGAAGAGGAGACGAAGTATTGGTTGGCTATATGTGTTGAGAGAAAACATAGGATGGTACATCCTAGATTGGATGATGACAACTTTGAGTATCCAACTGGTTCAGTGGTTCTTGTTGGCACCTAGCTTCAAAAATATTTGATAAGAAATAATGGCTTGCATACATTTGAATATTATGAAAGACACACAAATATTATACATTATTCACATTTGATTTTGGCAACCAATATAAAACTAGTTATATATTAGGGGAGACCTGCTAATAAAGTTTTATTGACACTTTCAATGGATGAGCATGAGAAAATCATAGATGCATTACAAAAAATAGAGGATGTAGATCTTACAATATGGTAAATAACTATTGGTAAGTATATAGTTGTATATATATTTAATTGATAGTCGAAGTATAGTTCAAAATTTCTTAGATATACATGTATATATATATATTTGTCTTTAGTCATTTCCTAATTAAATTCTTATATCAATTCTTGTTTCAGGTCTCCCAAAACTAGTTTCATTACAAAAAAGAGATGACATGCATATATATTACAATGGAATTCAAATCTATAAATGGGTGAGTATATATAGTTCTAGATACATTTAATTGATAGTATACATATAAAACTAAATAGTTAAATGTCAATTTATAAAGAGTTTATAATTGATTTCACATCCCCTTAAGCCATTCTCTTAGGAAACCTTAATCCATCCTCTTATGTACCATTAATCCATCCCCTTGTATCCCCTTTTAAGTCTCTCTATTAATTCCCCTTAAGCCATCCTCCTAGAACCCCTTAATCCATATCCTTGTATATCTGCCCTCAATCCATCCTCTTTCATCCCGTTAAGTCACTCTCTCAACACCTTTTAATCCATCCTATTAGGACCCCATAAGCCATATCCACATATATATAAACCCTTAATCAATCCACTTGCATCCCATTAAGTCACTCTCTCAACTCCCTTTAAGCCATCCTCTTAGGAACCCTTAATTTGTATCCTCATATATATACCCTTAATCCATCCACTTGCATCCACTAAAGTCACTCTCTCAACACCCCTTAATCCATCCTCTTAGGACCCATTAAGCCATATCCACATATATCAACCCTTAATCCATCCACTTGCATCCCCTTAATTCACTCTCTCAACACCCCTTAAGTCATCCTCTTAGGACCCCTCAAGCCATATCCACATATATCAACCCTTAATCCATCCATTTGCATCCCCTTAAGTCACTCTCTCAACACCCCTTAAGCCATACTATTAGGATCCCTTAAGCCATATTCTTAGGACCCCTTAAGCCATATCTACATATATAAACCCTTAATCCATCCACTTGCATCCCCTTAAGTTAATCTCTCTGATGGAGCCTCAAATTTTGTTCTTTGAGTTCCATTAACTATTTTTCCACATTCCTGGTCTATCATGATGTTCAAAAGAAGCCTAGGGTTGGGGTTTTATTTTTTCCTTCATTAAATCCTAGTGTTCTATCTTAAACCTTGGGTTGGATCTATTTTGCCATTACCTTTTGAAGGAGGTTTTATAATGACTTATGTCCCATTGAATTGTCTAGGTCGGGCCCCTTTTAATAAATTTGGTTAAATATTTCGCTTGACTTTATTATTTCTTAAGTCTAGGTTGGCTCATGCCCCGTTCTTTAAGAACAACCTTAAGCCATCCTTTGTCATTGGCCTAGGAGATGTCCCCTTTCCCCTTTTTAATAATTATCTTATTTTGTAGGGAATGTTTTTAGTGACCTTCGATCATCCTACAGTTGATCTTGATTGTTTTTCGTGATCTTGTGATCACCTCACCACTTGGTTTCAACTGATTCTGAAATCATGGGTGAGCGCCACGTGTCTCAGCTACCGATGCCAAAAAGGGATTAATAAAGTGTTTAATATTTGTGTCGGACTTTAATATGTTATAAAGTGGGTTACTAAAATAGCTGCAAGATGCATGTGCTCGAAATCGATGGCGGTGTTATAATCTTGATGAAAATTTGTTTGACAGTTATGTTTGGCACTACTAACTACTATGAGTGAACATGATTGCCAATGGTGGGAATCAATGGTTGCCCGCCATCACGTGATCCAAATATGTAGGATTTTTAGTGATTGTGATATCACAGGTAGGCGCCACATGTACTCCTTTGGCACTGCATATTGTGGTTGGCCCTTGACACTGACATGGAGATTACATCTTCCTTTTTGAAGGTGGTCATTTGATGATATGACAGAACTAAAGATCAATAGCTAAAATTTAAATTCACATCAAAATATGATTGGAGCCATTGGCACAACATGCAAATGAGCTTTGATGGTGGATGAGACATCTACTGACTAAATTCAATCGACATAAAGTATTTGATTTCAACCTATCTTCACCACAAATTCATTCAAGTATTTTTGAAGCGGTTCAAAGCCAAAGATAAAGTTTTTCGAGCAATCACAGTGAAAATTTGGTTCTCTGCAAGGCGTGAAATCCCATGAGTTACTTTTTGTATTACTGCTTTAATTTGACTATGATTTTTGTGAAATGTTGTAGTATGATAGTTAGGGCGTTTGTTGATTATTTTCGTAGGGTTACTGGTTCATTTGAATTGCTAGAAATTGCACAGTTGTGTTCTAATTTCATTTTTTTGGGTAGCCCTAGTTTGTTCAAGGATTAAAATTTTTTGGAAGCCCTAGTTGTTTGGAAATGTTTAGGTTGTGGTATGGATAGAGAAACCTACCCCACCCCTTCTCTAATGGATGGAAATATGACATGGGGAAACTGGTAGTGCCAAATGTGTTTCCTGACATGTACCTACTCAGAGTAGTGGCAACACGTTATGACTCTGTTACAAGGGTAATTAGGGATAATGATGGTTGGATTCTACTAAGTATTAGTGCAGATGAGATTTAACAGGTTTTTGATTTGAGTGAGTCTAGCTCATTCTTGGTCCCAATTGATCTTGATGAGATGAAGCAAGAATATGCAAGGTCAAATCCTCTTTTCACATTAAATTTGCTTCCTCCTCATCTATCCTGGGCAGGTAGTTCAACGATTCATATCAGCCCAAGTGACTAGGACCCTTTTAGGCTAAGCTATTTTTCCAATCACGTTATGGAAAAATTTTATTCATTTTTCTAGATTTTGGGATTCAGGAAAAATATTGTGATGCACATTGCATATATGTTCATGGGGGCTCAAATTCAACATCCCAATTTCTCCATGGCATATGACTATACATCTTTTCTAGCAAAAACGATACATGAGGGTTTGCTAAAGTTGCATGTGGGGGATGTTGGTACTCCTTTCTTTTGGTACTCTGAGTTAATGCATATGCTCCTATACAAGAATTCCAACTTCTTCTCAGAAAAGATGGAGTTGAGGTAAGAAGTGAATGGAGAAATATTACCAGTACAGGTTTGGAGTGTAGAATTGTCTTACAACAGGGGAGGTGCTAGTTTTGTGTAGTTTGATAACTGATTTGCCTCCAAACTCACAACTCGTTTGGTGGTAAATGTGCCTATATTTCCTGAAGACTTGCATGACTTCCTCCAACCAAAGGTGAGGAAGCCTAATTTGAAGGTATGCCACAATTGGGGTGACATCATCTTGTACCCCGTAAGCACTATCCTAAGGGTGTTTGGTTTCCAGGGAGCCCCTCATATTCTCCCATATAATGTACCATGAAGAATGTGGTTTGTTGAGGTCATGTGGTAACTAGGTTGTATTCATGAGGACAACTTGAGAAGGAGAGAAAAAGGGACTTTTTTCCCTGATTATAATGCTGCTTCAGATCTTGCCTTTTCCAAGGGAGGATGGGTCCACTTTGGAAGGTTTTTTGATGATTATCATTTGAAGAGTGGATCTAGGAGGCATCAAGACCCTGAGGTATTATTTTCCTTATTCAGGAAATGAATTAAAGATGGTAGGTTTGCACATGAATTCAATTTTCCTAAAGACCTAATCAGAAATGAATTTGATTTGAATAAGCAAGAATTGAATAAGGAAAAATTCTTTGCATATGAGAAGCTACTTTCCATAGTGCATAAAATGGATCCAAAATATGATCCATTAATGGATTTTACTCCATTCCACAAGAGAATTGATTTCTTCCTGGATAATTTTAAGGAGATTATGGGCACCTTGATGACCAAGAAGGTCAATTTTGAATTGGACTTTGGGGTTCAAAGACCAGACGTCAGGCTTGAAGAAGAAAGGCCAACTTATCACCCCTCATTTGATCGAACTCTATATAAGAGGAAGAGGAATGGCATCAGTGATGAGGATGAGGGGGATAAGAAGGGAAAACAAATAATGAAAGCATCATCACAGCCAGGTCCAAGTTTCAGAGCACTTGGAGGGATAAGGATTGTTGATTTGGATTCACCACCAAGAAATGATCCTATAGTGCTACCATCAGAGCCAAGCCCTAGGAGGAAGAGAGTTGAGGATACACAAGAGGCTCTTATGGATGAGATAATTGTGACTAATCAAGACATGCAGGTTGGTATCCCTTCCCCTCCTAGATCAACACAATTGGTACTTTCTAACATCGATGCAAAGGGGAAATATGTACATGATGCCATGCTAGAGGCCTGCAAGGTATTCTTGGACGATGATGCATTTGTGAAGAATCTTATCTTCTTGCAACTATTTTAGAAGATGAAACTAGAAGAATACCAAGACAATTGCAAGAAAAGGAGAGAATCAAGGCCTGATAGGTCTAAGCAGGAGAATGATGATGAGGTTAAGGCCAAATTAATGGAAGAATTCAAAAACATTACTCCTGAGGAGGGAAGAAGACTTGTGACTAAGGTTGGTGTCCTTATTTTATTTGAATGGGGCATAGCCGATGTTGTAGCATTCAATGCTATCTTACAATCCAAGTACCCCATATAAAATAGTGAAGAAGAAGTTAAGGCAGCTCTGTAGGACTCTCCCTTGAGTGAGGAGTATGAAACTCTAGCAATATGGGAATTGGCACCCCAAGGCAGGAAGCCAAATGTAACTGATATTAGCCCAAAATTAAGGGGAGGGCTAATCATCAAGAGAGCTTCTGAAACTTCAACAACAAAAGCTACAAGCTTGAAAGTAAATCTAGCTAGATTGGCCCAAAAGATAGCTGAAAAGGAAGAGGCTGAAAAAAAGAGTTTGATGGAGAAGTACAATATAATAATTGGAGAATAAATTAGGATGCAACAAAGAATTATTGAGCTGAAATTTGAAGTAGATAGGTTGAAATATGGGAAAGTGGGATAATCCTCTAGTGCTCCTAGTATTAGAGCATTACCTCTTATTTTAGGATCAGTCCCCCCTACTACTCCAATTGTTTCTACTCTGGGATCCCCCATCCAGACACCTACTCTTAGTCCTACACCGGGGCCAGTTGAAGAAGAAGTTGAGTATTTTGTGGATCCCACCAAGAAGCAAATTTTGAGAAAGATTATAGAATTACAGGCTCCCTTAAAGGCAAGTGAGGATTGTGGAATTGCCAACAAAAATAAGGTGGTTGACATAGTTTTGAGGCATCTAAATGACCAGATTGATGGTAGATTACCATTTGTACATTCTTTATATTCTTTATTTTTGGATGGAAAAAAAACATCAATAGGGATCGGGAAATAGTTTTTCTTCTGGCTAAGAAGTGGATCCCTAGCGCCAATGATTTGGATATTATGTATAAGGCCTCTAGGTTTGATGTAGATAATAGGCCCCAATCATTGAAGCCTACTCAAATCTTTGTGAAATCATTGAAGGGATTCCAGGCCATACCTGATGATTTGAGTAGAAGAATTAGGGAGCCGGTTAAGAGATTTGATGACTGGAGTGATACCTTTGTGCCAGATATAATTGATGCATAGGGGAACATTAAAAAATTGCAGCATTGGTAGGAAAGGGCAGAAGAAGTTACTAATGCGCAAATCAAATTGATTTGTGATGATTTTGATTATGACTTGTTGGTAAGTAGCATGGACAAAATAATTAATACCAACACATTCTTAGAGTCTTTTGAAAGAGAACCAATCAAGTTGTAGTGAAATACACACCTTACAATACTAAGGTGAATGAGGTGGTGAAATTTGACTGGCCAATGGATGTAGAGTATCAAAAATGGGTGTACAAGTACTTAACCGAAGAGGAGTACAAGGGTGTCTACTATCGGCAACTAACAACTCAGCGGTTATAGTTATAACTGATTATGGTTTTATCTCCATCGTAGCTTTTCGGCGCACATTTTGAGGTTTTGCAAATGCAGTGGCTATTCTCTGATGAGTGGAAATAACAAGAAGATGCTTTGGGACTCAGTCATTTTAATCATAATTTTGAAATTTCACAGAGCAGTCCAATTGACAGGTGTATTTTCTGGCCTGATTCTTGTTTTCTTCTTCATTCTCTATAAGAAGGATTTCAAGGCCAAAAATAAGGGTTTGAAAGTTAGATATCTTGAGGTCAAGTCTAGGCATAGTTGTAGAGCAAGTTTTAAAGCTTGATTGTTCCAGTGTAAATGCAATTTTGGTTTTGTGTCATTTTGTAGTCGGGTTTTGGGTTTATGAAGGTTTGATGTTTCATAACAGTACTAGCATTTGAATTATAATGATTCATTCTGAGTTCATGTCTCTCCTTTGTATAAGCATATCATAATTTTCAATAATATAATCAAGGTTTATTGCATTCATGTCACTATTGTGGTGTGTATGACCTCCATTTTGGCTTTAATTCAAATAATTAATTAAAATGCTTGATTGGAGTTATAAATGGATATGTTTATAAAGGGATTTGGTAAGAAATATTGAGTTAGGATATAAATTGATGATTTTGTAAGGAAATATTTCCAGAGATCTTATGTGCTATGTGTTTGAATTTGTCATGGAATTTTAAATATTTGTGAATTTGACTCCCCAATGGTATATGACACTGGTCTAAATCATATGTGTTTGTGAGGTTTTGTGTCTTCTTGTATTTTCTTAGAGCTTTCTACCAAATTGCAAATTAAATGACTATCTTAAGTTGTGAAATATTGTTGTAATCATCTCATGCCCCAAGTAGTTGATACTTTTTATGAAAATCCAATTCAATTCAGTATTATCCTATTTTGTTGAGATATTAAATGGGATTATTTGTTAATTGTTAATGATTTTTTATAAGTTCAGTGCAAATATTATAAAAACATTATAGGGACCACCCTCATGGGTTTTGCAGAGCCTGAAGTGTAGGAGGTTTATTGTTAAAATCCTCATCAGTTGGTTTAGGTCCTTCGAGCTGACATCAATTAGAATTGGAAATTCTATAGCTAGAATAGAAGATAAAGTTGGTTACAGTAAAAAGAACCAACAAAATGGTGACTCTCTTGGGGACTTAGTTTGAATATTTCTTGTCAGTGGGTCGGTTGTCCATTTTGCATAGAGTTATCATAGTATTTCTATGATTTGAAGGTTCAGCTTGTGAATTTTCTTTTCTTTTATCTAATTTTTCTTTTGTTCAAAATTTTCTAATATCTCATGAAGAAACTTCATACATTGTCAGTATGAGAAATTCTAAAGGCCTTTTAAATTCCACCAAGTGTTCCTGAATAGTTGGTTTTCTCAAGATAATTGGGTGGTGAATCTGAAGTCTCTGCACTAGTGTGCATTTCATTTGAAGATTTAATATCAATTAAAATATTTTTGGACAAGCACAAAGACATGAAGAACACTAGGTCATTCATAAAGAATCACCCAAACAAAAATTGGAAGGTGAACTTCCTAAGATGAAGAAGAAGGAATGGATAAAGAAGAAACTAGAAACTAACAATGTTGCTCCTAAGTCACAAAATCATATACACCAAGGTAAAAGTAAGCCTCTACATCCTATCCTTGTGACTTTTGAACATGTATCTAGACATTTTGATTCAGATAGTTGTGGATTTTTTGAATTCATTATTTAATACACCTATTAAAGAAGATGCAACTTGTCATAATAAAGGGATTGTTAGTGTCGAATATACTAACATAAGAAGTATGAGTAGAAGTCAAAGCCATCACAGACAATGCACCAGTGATGTGCCTTCTCCTCCTACTGAAGATGATGGCACTCCTTTATTCTTTAGGGATGAAGAAGAAAATATGATAGACTTAAGTGAAACATCAAGTTCTAACATGACTTTGTCTGACCCTGAAGATGTTTTTGGGGATATTAGTTCTTTAAGACGAGAGATCCAAAAGCAAGTTGAGCTTAGGATGAAAAAGTACAAAGAAAAGGAAACAAAATTGATGCATGTTGTCATTGAGAGGGATAGGTTAATTAGACAATTGGCAACCATGAAACTCCTGAACCAATGTAGACCAGACCCAAAAGAGGAGGGTCCTGTTGTACAAAAAAAATTGATAAGGAGGTGAAGCCAGTGTCCACAGTGAGTCTTGTAGGTCAAGGTGAGGTCCAATCAAAGCTTACAGACCCAAAACCCTTGAACCCTACTAAGCCACAATCAAGTAATCCAGATCCTAAACCTGTCTTGGAAAAGGGAAAACAAAAGGTTGAAGGGATCAAGATAAATGAAAGGGTGGTTTCTCACCATCCTAAGAAAGATCCCCTTTCACATGTGACATCACAAATAGAGACTACCTTGGAAAAGGTTAGGAGGGAAGGGGAAGCTCTAGCAGAAGAACTAGAGAGGACTGAAATTGAGGCAACAAATGTAGAAAAGAGAAGGAAAATAAGTTTCCTAAGAATTTCAAGTGTGGATGAGGTTTCATAAGCTACAACTTCATCAGGTCACTAGGATGTTTTTAAAATTGATCCTAAACCTAGCCTAGAGAATACCACAAAAACCTCTGGCCCAAATATTCATGGAACTAAGTTTATAAATCCACATCAAGATGGTCCTAAAACTCAGAATACACGATCTAGTGAGGACTCTTAGAAAATTGATCAACTATTTTAGAGGAGACCTATATAGTTGGAAAGGTATAGGTAATTTTTCTTTGATGGTATTCCGAGTTACCCAAATCCCATCCCAGATGAGTTAAGAGAAAAGATGAATAAGTTCATTGGAAATAATGCTTTTTCAGCAGAGGAACATTTGAAAGCCTTCATGGATATGTTGAATGATTATGAAGTAGAACATGAGGATGTAGTAATGAAATTGTCTGTCCAATATATGACTGAAGATGGAAGGGATTGGTATAGGAGTCTACCAAATGCTAGTATTTCTTCATGGGAAAAGTTTGAAAAAATATTCAAAGAACAATATGGTGATAAGACTAATGCTAGTTTCATGTTCAATGAATTCAACACCATCAATAAATCAATTAATGAGCCTGCAATAGAGTTTAACTTGATATTTCAAAAGGAAATGTATAAGATTTTTCAGGTAATGAGACTTGATGAGAATGTTTGTTTAACCAATTATTTCAATTCTTTTGATGCTAAAATGACATATCTCCTTAGGGATAAGGACCCTTGTACCATGAGGGATGCTTTTAGAGCAACCATTAATATTGAAATAAAAAACAAAGCTTTTGGAAAATATGGTAGGAGGGAAGAACCTACTGTTTTGAAGAATCCTAGGGATAAAAATGAGAAAATCTCTATTGTAGGCCCTAAGGATGATGAGAAGTGGGATAAGGTCCTCAACACTTTGAAGCATATAAAATATATTATTTTTAAGAAAGAAAAGGGTCTTGGAAATGATAAGAAATAATATAATAAAAATGAAAGACCTCCTAGACTACAAAATTATCCCTACAACACAAATTGGAAGGATGGAAAACCAATACTACCAGCTCAGAAGCCTAAAACTGACCAGTAGACACCAGATCCTTTGCAGAAGCATTCTATAAATCTACTACAAGATACACCATGGTAAGAGGTGTGTGTGCATCCGCATGATCAGAATTACTGTGACATTTCCCAGCTGCTTGAAGCTAAAAAAAAAGAGGTGGATGCTCATGAGAAAACTCCTGATTTCAAGTAGAATGATGTGGATTGTTGTATGGACTAATCATATATTGATGAAGCAGAATGTTCTTCTGATGAAGAATTGCGAGAATTTGATGTGAATAATCAATGACAAAAAAAATAAATCTATCATCAACAAGTTTTTCTAATGAGTAGGGTGAGTTTGACCATCATGCCTGCAACATGGAGCAGGCTGAAGATTCAGTGTCTCTAAGGAGACCATCATAATATGAGCTTTCTCGGTTGACTAAAAAGATGGCTGCTCAGATGAGAAGTACATTGAATCTATAAAATATAACTATGGGTGGCGAGCAGGGTAAGCCTATTGGCCTTTTCATTAAGGAACAAAAAGATAAAAACAAGGGTGTTAAAGAAGATAGAAAAAGTTATGTTGTCAAAATCAAGGAGGTCAAGAATGATAAGATATGCGCAAAAAGGACTGAGTTCCCAATGCCCCATGAATATTTTTCTCCTTTTTTGGTATAGACCAAAGTGATTACCAAGTCTGCTAAGTCCACTCCAGAAGCAAAGAAAAATAAACTTGAAGGAAAGAAACAACTGGAATATAAAGAAACCAATGAAGGAATGATTCCTAACCTACCTAAGTGTACACCCTTAGACATATTTCAAGTATTGTCCCAAGTTAAAGTTACTATACCTTTTCTAGAGATGATGAGAATAGATGAGCATAAAAAAAAAACAATAGCCTTGATTACAAGAATTGCTCATAGTAAAGTTGAACAAGGAAATTGTTAAAAAGCCAAGGAAAAGGAAGAAATAAAAGAGAAAGAGGTGGAGGGAATTGTAACAAAAATTCCCCCTGTGTATCTAGGGAATTCTATCAATATTTTCCTCAAGAACATAACCCCCTTTTTACTGAGTGTTGATATAAATGGGAAAACTCTGAGAAATTGTATGATAGACTCAAGGGCCTCTAATAATGTTATTCCAGTCAAGATTATTGAAGAAATGGGCTTAGAAGTAGATAATACTCAAGGTAAATGCTATGCATTAGATTCAAGAGAAGTGTCAGTTATTGGGACTATTAAAGAATTTCCCTATAAACTAACCCAATACCCTGGTAAGGTCTTGGCCATGATTGTTCTAGTTGCAGACATCCCTCCTCATTTTTGGATTCTCTTGTCAAGGAAGTGGAGTGCATCAATGGGAGGTAACATGCAATTTTATTTCTCATTTGATAATTTTTACATTGATGGAAAAGATGTCAAGATTGAAGGATAGTCCAAGGTGCCTCATATGATTGAGCATGATTCGACTGAGAATTTGACATGTTTTACTGACTATGGCATAAATGAGTTAAGGGTTGAGGAAACTATTGGTAATTTTGATAAACTTGTTGCACCAATTGATACAAAATTTGAACATTTGTCACAATCTAATGATTTGTGGACTATGTATTTTTATGGTGCAAGTTCAAAGGAAGGATTTGGTGTAGGTGTGTTGCTAAGGTCTTTGAGTGGAAATATGTTCAAGTTCTCTTTCACTTTGTTATTTGAGTCCACCAAAAATGTGGCTGAGTATAAAGCCTTATTATTAGGGCTTAGATTGGCTCAGAAACATGGGATCATGAATCTCAAAGTAATTGGAGATTTCGAGCTTGTGATTTTCCAAGTTAGGTCTATATATGTGTCAAAAAATAAATGGCTGAAAAAATATAAAAATGTTGATTGGGATGAATTGGAGAACTTTGATGGTTTTTGGTATTAATTGGATGGAGAGAGGCCACAACAAGGTGGTATATTTTCTATCAAATATTGCATTGAAACCAAATGACATGACTTATGCTAGGATTTCAAAGGTTGAAATGCAAACAAGACCATCCATTCCTAATATTATCATGAACTAGCAAATTTTTGATAGTGATGGTGATATATTGAGATTCTGAAGTTGTGTGGATGAGTATGAAAGTCAAGAAATTGATTTTGGAGGTTTTGTTCAAAACATTGATGGTAAAGATACTGTGTTTGGGAATGAAGTTATTCAGTTAAAAACTAACACAATTCCTAAAGGTTTAGTTGTTCTTGAAAGAGTGTTTGAAAACTAGGATAGGACGAAGGTTAATTGTGTTGCTTCTCATACTAATGACCTAGAGGAAATAAACCTTGGAACAGATGCATCACCAAAAAAGGTTTATATTGGAAAGAAATTATCACCAAAGGTGAGAAAGATGTTAATTGATTTGTTAAGAAAATTTAGACATGTGTTTTCTTGGTCTTATGATGATCTTAAGGCTTATAGGTAGGATTTGTTTCAACATGAAATTCCTTTAAGTAGTGATGCTAAGCCTTTTAGGAAAAATCAAAGACCTATTAATCCTACCTTGGCTCCAAAAATGCAAGAACTCATGAAGTTAAGAGATGAAGGGATCAAAAAACCAATTAGACACTGATCTTGGGTATCAAATTTGGTTTCTATGAGAAAGAAAAATGGAGACATCTGGTTATGTGTGGATTTCAGAAATTTTAATGTGTCTTCATTGAAGGATAACTACCCATTACCAAATATGGAAGCCATGTTGCAGAGGGTGACAAGATATGAGTTAATGTCTATGATGGTTGGGTTTTCTGGCTATTACCAAATCATGGTTAAGGAGTCTAAAAAAATTAAGATAACTTTCACTACACCTTTGGGAACTTATGTATACATGATAATTCATTTTGGTCTAAAAAATGCATGGGCTACTTTCCAAAGACCCATGGATGTGGCATTCTCAGATTTTATTAATTTGTTTTTGGTGATTTAATAGGCTGATCTAACGACATATTCCAAGAGAGAAGATGACCATTGTGAACATTTAGAGAAGGCATTATGTAGGGCATTGGGATATGGCATTTCCTTAAATCCAAACAAATGCGCTTTTGGAGTAAAAGAGGGAAAGTTGTTAGGACATATTGTTTCTAAGGATGAGGTCAAAATTTATCCAGAAAGGGTAATTGCAATGGATAGGGTCCCACAACCTCGAAATGTCAGAGGAATACAATCTTTCTTTGGATAGATCAATTTCTTAAGGAGGTTCATAACAAATGTTGCTGAGATAGTTCACCCTATTTCTAAGATTCTTAAGAAAGGGGCCAAGGTTGAATGGGAAGAAGAGTCGATACAAGATTTCTAGGCCATTAATAAACCTATAAAGGAAGCTCCTATGTTAAGAACCCCTGATTTTTCCAAACCCTTACATTTTTTTCATTTGCTTCATTCCACACAATTGTAGCTATGTTATTACAAAAGAATGTTGAGGGTTTTGAACAACCTATAGCCTTTTTCAGCAATTCCTTGTCGGCTACAAAACTTAAATATGACATAAATGAAAAATAGGCATATGCACTAGTAAAAGCAGTAAAAGCTTTCAGGACGTATTTGATGGAAGCTACTGCAATTTCCTATGCACCCAGTGTTGTTGTGAAGGACATCTTTACACAATAGGAAGTGTTAGGTAGAATATGAAGATGGATCAACATGATCCAAGAATTCAACATTGAAATCTAGATTACTAAGCTAGTGAGAGGACAAGGATTGGCCAAGCTTATGGCCCAAACTAATTTGGAAGAAAATCAGATAAATTTTCTAGAGAAAGAGAACAGATCACACATATGTGACATGGAACATCCTTATTGGTACAAGGGTGTGATCTATTATTTAAAAATCATGAAATTTCGTGATGATTTAAGTGAAAATGAGAAGAGAACATTGAAGTTACATGCTATTACATATGTTGTCATAATAGGAAAGCTATGGTGGAGAAATGGAGAAGGTGTTACGTTAAAATGTGTAGACCAAGATCAAGCAAAAGAACTCTTGAATGAAATGTATAGTGGAGTTTGTGGAGGGAATTATATGCCCAAAAAAATTGCATATAAAGTAATGAAGGCTAGATTTTGGTGGCCTAATATTTTTATGGATGCATACCAATTAGTGAATACATGCAATTCTTGTTAGCGTTTCTCTGGTAACTTACCTTTAAAACTAGTTGCAGTACAATCTCCATTCTAGTAATGGGGTATTGATTTTGTAGGAGAGATAGCATGTAAATCTAGTGGAGGCCATTCATGGATATTTGTGGCCATTGATTAATTTACCAAGTGGGTGGAAGTGATTCCAATAAAGAAAGAAACCAGTAAGGTGGTAATTGACTTCTTAATGAGTAATATAGTGACTAGATTCAGATTCCTCAGAAGATTGTGTCAAATAATGCAATGTGTTTTAGCTCTGAAGAATATATGGAATTCTGTAAGAAGCATGGCATCCAAATATCTTACTCATGACCTTACCACTCACAAGGAAATGGACAAGAAGAATCAAGCAATAAAATATTGATGAAGATTATCAAGAGAATCCTAGATCAAAATAAGAAGGCATGGGATTCTAAATTAAGATTGGAAATTTGGGTAGATAGGGTGACTGTGAAGAAGGCAATAGGTTGTGCCCCATTTGATTTAGTCTATGGGATAAATGCAAGGTTGCCCCAGAATAACCTGATGGAGATGTATAAATTTGTCTAGATGTATGATAATGAAATGGAAGATGAAATACAGTTGAGAGTGGAAGCTCTCATTGAATTAGATGAGACCAGGAGGGAAGCTCAGATGAAAAAATCCAAATTGTAGTTGCAGGTAAAGAATTTGTATGACAAGAAGACAAATGCAAGGAGTTTCCAAAATGGAGATATGATTTTGATGTGGAATGACAGGTTGGAAGACAACTAAAAACATGGTAAATTTGATGCAATCTGGCTGGGTCCATTTGTAGTGGATAATAAGTGGGGTGAATATTCATACTTCCTCCAAGAAATGACAGGTGATATTCTTGAATTACCAGTTCATGGAAAATTCTTGAAGTTATAATTCTATTGAAGTATTGTTTTCCATGAACAGTAGCTTAGATCTGTATATATGTTAGTTGTAGGTTTCCTTTGGTTGGATTGTCTTGTCTGGATAATCCTTTTGGTTGTCTCTGCAATTGGTATGCTCTACATGAGATTATATTATTCTCTATTCATTCCATTGCAATGAACATCCCCAACTGGAGCCGATGATGGAGCCTCAATTTTTGTTCTTTGAGTTCCATTAATAATTTGCCATATTCTTGGTTTGTCATGCTGTTCGGAAGAATCCTAGGGTTGGGGTTTTATTTTTTCCTTCATGAAATCCTAGTGTTCTATCTTAAACCCTGGGTTGGATCTATTTTAACATTACCTTTTGAAGGAGGTTTTAGAATGAATTATGTCCCAATGACTTATCTAGGTCGGGCCCCTTTTAATAAATTATGTTAAATATTTGACATGAATTTATTATTTCCTAAGTCTAGGTCATCCTATACCTTGTGCTTTAAGAACAACCTTAAGCCATCATTTGTCATTGGCCTAGGCAATGTCCCCTTTACCCTTTTTAATAATTATCTTATTTTGCAAGGAATGTTTTTAATGACCGTCAATCATCCTACGGTTGATCCCGACCATTCCCCGCGATCTCATGATGGCCTCACCACTTGGTTTCAACTTATTGTGAAATCATGGGAAAGTGCCATGTGTCTCAATTGTCGATGTAGAAAAGGGATTAATAAAGTGTTTAATATTTGTGTCAAACTTTAATATGTTATAAAGTAGGTTACTAAAACAACTGAAAGATACACATGCTCGAAATCGACGGTGGTGTTATAATTTTGATGAAAATTTGTTTAATAGTTATTTTTGGTGTTGTTGACTACTGTGAGTGAACACTATTGCCAATGGTGGGAATCAACGGTTGCCCGCAATCGCATGATCCAAAGATGCAGGATTTTTAGTGATTGCGATATCATGGAAGGTGCAATGCGTAATCCTTTGGCACTGCATATTGTGGTGGGCCCTTGACACTAACATGGAAATTACATCTGCCTTTTTGAAGGTGGTCATTAGATGATCTGACAAAAATAAAAGATCGATGACTGAAGTTTAAATTTGTATCAAATGCGATTGGAGTCATTGGTGTGGCATGCAAATGAGCTTTAATGGTGGATGAGATTTCTACTGGCTAAATTCAATCGACATATAGTATTTGATTTCATTCTATCTTCACCAAAAAATCATTCAAGTATTTTTGAAGCAGTTTAGAGCCAGAGATAAAGTTTTTCGAGCAATCACAGTGAAAATTTTTCTCTCTGAAGGGCATGAAATCCCATGAGTTAATTTTTGTATTACTGGTTTAATTTGACTATGATTTTTGTGAAAGGTTGTAGTGTGTTGGTCAAGGGATTTGTTTATTATTATCATAGGGTTACTGGTTCGTTTGAATTGTTAGAAATTTCATAGTTGTGTTGTAATCTCATATTTTGGGTAGCCCTAGTTTGTTCAAGGATTAAAATTTTAAGGAAGCCCTAGTTGTTTAAGATGACAGCACTGAAGAAACACTCTGGCCATGTTGATTATTTGCAAAGTAATTTATATTACGATTTTCTGGATCAACTCCCATTATCTAAAAATGGCAGGAAGAGGGGATTGGTTTTAATGAGTGGAAGAACCCTAGGCGAAGGACTAGTGTACAAGAATTATAATATTGTAGATGTTAGGGTTCCTATGACTAGTTTGGAAATGTTTAGGCTATGGTATGGATAGAGAAACCTACCCCACCCCTTCTCTAATGGTTGGATATACGACATGACGAAACTAGGAGTGCCAAATGTGTTTCCTTACATGGACCTACTCAGAGTAGTGGCAGCACGTTATGACCCTGTTACAAGGGTAATTAGGGATAATGATGGTGGGATTCTACTAAGTATAAGTGCAGATGAGATTCAACAGGTTTTTGATTTGAGTGAGTCTAGATCATTCTTGTTCCCAATTGATCTTGAGGAGATGAATATGGAATATGCAAGGTCAAAGCCTCTTTCGAGATTAAAGTTGCTTCCTCCTCATCTGGCCAGGGCAAGTAGTTCAACGATTCATATCAGCCCAAGTGACCAGGAGCCTTTGAGGCTAAACTATTTTTCCAGTCACTTTTTGGCAACATTTTATTCGTTGTGCTAGATTTTAGGCTTCAGCCCAAATACTATGATGCCCATTTCATATATGTTCATGGGGGCTCAAATTCAGCATCCCAATTTCTCCATGGTGTATGACTATGCATCTTTTCTAGTAGAAAAGATGCATGAGGGTTTGTTGAAGTTGCATATGGGGGATTTTGGTACTCCTTTCTTTTGGTATTCCCTATTAATGCATATGTTAATGTACAAGAATGTCTACTTATTCTTAGAAAATATGGAGTTGAGGCAAGAAGTGAAGGGAGAAAGATTACCAGCATAGGTTTGGAGTGCAGACTTGTCTTGCAATAGGGGAGGTGCTAGTTTTGTGCAGTTTAATAGTTTCTTTGCCTCCAAACTCGGAGCTTGATTGGTGGTAAATGTGCCCCGAGTTCCTAAACACTTGCATGACTTCCTCCAACCAAAGGTGAGGAATCCTGATTTGAAGGTATGCCACAATTGGGATGATATCATCTTGTACCTCATAAGCACTATCCTAAGGGTGTTTGGTTTCTAGGGAGCCCCCCATATTCTCCCATATAATATACAATCAAGATTTGGGTTTGCTGAGGTCATGTGGCAACTAGGTTGTATTTATGAGGAAAACTTGATAGGGAGAGGAAAAGGGACTTTGTTCCTTGATTATACTATTATTTCAGATTTTTTCTTTTCCAAGGGAGGATGGGTCCACTTTGGAAGGTTTTTTGATGATTATCATTTGAAGAGTGGATCTAGGAGGCAACATAAACATGAGGAATTATTTTCCTTGTTTAGGCAACAAATTAAAGGTGGCAGGATTGCACATGAATTCAATTTTCTTGAAGAAATAATAAAAAATGAATTTGATTTGAATAAGAAAGAACTGAATAAGGAAAAATGGATTTCATATGAGAAGCTACTTGCCATAGTGCTTAAAATGGATCCAAAATATGATCCATTAATCAAGTTTAATCCTTCCACAAGAAAATTGATTTCTTGTTGGAAAATTTTAAAGAGATTATGGGCACCTTGATGACCAAAAAGGTCAATTTGGAATTGGAATTTGGGGTTCAAAGACTAGAGGTGAGGTCTAGAAAAGAAAGGCCAACTTATCATCCCTTAGTTGATTGGCCTCTATACAAAAGGAAGAGGAATGGAAACAGTGATTAGGATGAGGGGGATAAGAAAGGAAAAAAATAATGAAAGAATCATCACAACTAGGTCAAAGGTTCAAAGCACCTAGAGGGATAAGGATTGTTGATCTGGATTCACCACCAAGAAATGATCCTATAGTACTATCATTAGATCCAAGCCCTAAAAGGCAGAGTGTTGAGGATACACAAGAGGCTCTTATTGATGAGATAATTGTGACTAATCATGCAGGTTGGTATCCCTTCCCCACCTAGATCAATACAATTGGTGCTTTATAAGATGGACGTAAAGGGGCAATGTGTTCAAGATGCCAGGATGGAGGCCTACAAGGTATTCTTGGACGATGATGCATTTGTGAAGACTCTTGTCTTCTTGCAGCTAGTTTGGAGGATGAAACTAGAAGACTACCAAGACAAGTGTAAGTAAAGGAGAGAACCAAGGACTCATAGGTCTGAGTAGGAGAATGATGGTGAGGTTAAGGCCGAATTAATGGAAGAATTCAAAATCATTACTCCTAAGGAGGGAAGAATACTTGTGACCCAGGTTGGTGTCCTGATTTTACCTGAATGGGACATAACCAGTGTTGTAGCATTCGATGCTATCTTACAGTCCAAGCACCCCATATAAAAAAGTGAAGAATAAGTTACGGAAGCTCTATAGGACTCTACCTTCAGTGAGGAGTATGAAAATATAGCAATATGGCTATAGGCACCCCAAGTCAGAAAGCCAAATCTAACTGATATTAGCCCAAACTTGAGGGGAGGGCTAATCATCAAGAGAGATTCTAAAACTTCAACAACAAAAGCTACAAGCTTGATAGTAAATCTGGTGAAATTGGCCCAAATGATAGCTTAAAGGGAAGAGGCTAAAAAGAAGAGTTTGATGGAGAGGTACAATATAATAATTGGAGAATATAGTAGGATGAAACAAAGGAATGTTGAGCTCAAATTTGAAGTAGATAGGTTGAAATATGGGCAGGTAGGAGAATCCTCCAGTGCTCCTGGTATTAGAGCATTACCTTCTATTTTAGGATCAGTCCACCCTACTACTCCAATTGTTTCTACTCTAGGATCCCCCATCTAGACACCTACTCTCAGTCCTACACCGGGCCCAGTTGAAGAAGAAGTTAAGTATTCTGTGGATCCCACCAAGAAGAAAATTTTAAGTAAGATTACAAAATTATAGGTTGCCTTAAAGGAAAGTGAGGATGGTGCAATTACCAAACAAAATGATGTGTTTGACATGGTTTTGAGGAATATAAATGAGAAGATTGATGGTAGATTACCATTTGTACATTCTTTATATTCTTTCTTTTTGGATGGAATTAAAAACATCAATAGGGATCAAGAAATATTTTTGCCTTTGGCTAAGAAGTGGATCCCTAGGGCTAATGATTTGGATATTATGTATAAGGCCTCTACGTTTGATGCAGATAACAGGGCTTAGTCATTGAAGCCTACTCAAATATTTGTGAAATCATTGAAGGGATTCTAGGCCCTATCTGATTATTTGAGTAGAAGAATTAGGGATCTGGTAAAGAGCTTTGATGACTAGAGTGATACCTTTGTGCCAGATATAATTGATGCATAGGGAAACATTAAAACATTGTAGTAGTGGTGAGAAAGGGTAGAAGAAGTAATTAATGCATAAATAAAATTGATTTGTGATGATTCTAATTATGACTTGTTGGTAAGTAGCATGGACAAAATAATTAATACCAACACATTCTTAGAGTCTTTTGAAAGAGAGGCCAATCAAGTTGCAGTGAAATACACACCTTACAATACTAAGGTCAATGAGGTGGTGAAATTTGACTGGCCAATGGATGAAGAATATCAAAAATGGGTGGACAAGCACTTAACCGAAGAGGAGTAAAATAGTGTCTTCTATTGGAAAATAAGAACTCAATGGTTATAGTTATAACTGATTATGGTTTTGTCTCCATAGTGGATTTTTGGTGCAGGTTTTGAGTTTGGAAAATGCAGCGGTATTCTCTAATGAGGGGAATTAACACGAACATACTCCAGGACTCGGTGATTGCAATCATAGTTTTGAAATGTCACAAAGCGGTCCAATTGACCGATGACATGTGTATTTTCTGGCCCGATTCTTGTTTGCTCCTTCATTCTCTATAAGAAGGATTTCAAGGCTAGAAACAAGGGTTGGCAAGTTAAATTTCTTGAGGTTGAGTCTAGGCATAGTTGTAGAGCAAGTTGTAAAGCTTGGTTGTTTCAATGTAAATGCAATTTAGGTTTTGTGTCATTCTGTAGTTGGTTTTTAGGTTTATGAAGGTTTGATGTTTCATAGCAGTACTAGCATTTTAATTATAATGATTCATTTTGAGTTCATGTCTCTCCTTTGTATAAGAATATCATAATTTTGAATAATATAATCAAGGTTTATTGCATTCATCTCACTATTGTGGTGTTTATGACCTCCATTTTGGCTTTAATTCAAAGAATTAATTAAAATGCTTGATTGGAGTTATAGATGGATATGTTTAAAACTGGATTTCGTAAGAAGTATTGGGTTAGGATATAAATTCATGATGTTGTAAGGAAATATTTTCAGAGATCTTATGTGCTATGTGTTTGAATGTGTCATGGAATTTTAAATGTTTGTGAATTTGACTCCCCAATGGTATATGGCACTGGTCTAAATCATATGTGTTTGTGAGGTTTTGTGTCTGCTTGTCTTTTCTTAGAGCTTGCTACCAAATTGAAAATTAAATGACTATCTTAAGTTGTGAAATATTGTTGTAATCATCTCACGCTCCAAGTAGTTGATACTATTGATGAAAATCCAATTCAATTAAGTATTATCCTATTTTTTTGAGCTATTAAATGGGATTATTAGTTAATTATTAATGTTTTTTTATAAGTTCGGTGTAAATATTATAAACACATTATAGGGACCACCCTCCTAGGTTTTGTAGAGCCCGAAGTGTAGGAGATTTATTGTTAAAATCCTTGTGAATTGGTCCAGGTCCTTCGAGCTGCCCTCGATTAGCATTGGAAATTCTATAGGTAGAATAGAAGATAAACCTAGTGATAGTAAAAACAATTAACACTCTCAAAACCCCTTAATCAATCCTATTAGGACCCCTTAGGCCATCTTGTTATGTACCATTAATCCATCCTTCTATATCTACCCTTAATCCATTCTCTTGCATCCCGTTTATTCATCTCCTAGTCTTTAGGTCCTATTGTTTATGGCTTAGGGTTTCTAGGGTTCATAAGATGTTTAGAATATAAAATCTCTATGGGTTAATATTTTAAGGTTCATCTCGTAGGCTTTAGGTCCTATTGTTTATTGTTTAGGGATTATAGGCTTTATTAGATGCTTAGAGTAACAAATCCATATGGGAAAATGGTTTATGGTTCATCTCCTAGGCTTTAGGTCCTATGGTTTAAGGTTTATGGTTTCTATGGTTCATGAGATTCTTAGAATAAAAAATATATATGGGTTAATGGTTTAAGGTTCATCTACTAGGCTTTAGGTCCTATTGTTTAGGGTTAAGGGTCTCTAGGGTTTCTTGAGATGATTAGAATAAAAAATCTATATGGGATAATGGTTTAAGGTTCATCTCCTAGGCTTAAGGTCATATGGTTTAGGGTTTATAGGATTTATAGGGTTCATGATATGCTTAAAATAAAAAATATACATGGGTTAATGGTTTGGGGTTCATATCCAAGTCTTTATCTCCTATGGTTTAGGTTTTAGGATTTCTAGGGTTCAGAAGATGCTTAGAATAACAAATCTATATGAGTTAATCATTCAGGGTTCATCTCTAGGATTTAGGTTCTATGGTTTAGGGTTTAGGGTTTTTAGGGTTCATGAGATTCTTAGAATAACAAATCTATATGGGATAATGGTTTCAGGATTATCTCCTATGCTTAAGGTCATATGGTTTAGGGTTTCTAGAGTTTCTAGGGTTCATGAGATGCTTAAAATAACAAATTTATATGGTTTAATGGTTTAGGGTTCATCTCCTAGGCTTTAGGTTCTATCGTTTAGGTTTTAGGGTTTCTAGGGTCCATGAGATTCTTATAATAATAAATCTATATGGGTTAATCATTTAGGGTTCATATCCTAGACTTTAGGTCCTATGGTTTAGGTTTTAGGGTTTCTAGGGTTTATGAGATTCTTAGAATAACAAATCTATATGGTCTAATGGTTTAAGTTTCATCTCCTAGGCTTAAGGTCATATGGTTTAGGTATTCTTGAGTTTCTAGGATTCGTAAGATGCTTAGAATATCAAATCTATATGGGTTAGTGGCTTAGGGTTCATCTCCTAGGCTTAAGGTCATATGGTTTAGGTATTCTTGAGTTTCTAGGATTCGTAAGATGCTTAGAATATCAAATCTATATGGGTTAGTGGCTTAGGGTTCATCTCCTAGGCTTAAGGTCCTATGGTTAGAATAACAAATCTATATGGGATAATTATTTAAGGTTCATCTCCTAGGCTTAAGGTAATATGCTTTAGGGTTTCTAGGGTTCATGAGATGCTTATAATAACAAATCTATATGGGTTAATGGTTTAGGGTTCATCTTCTAGGCTTTAGGTTCTATGGTTTATGATTTAGGGTTTCTAGGGTTCATGAGATGCTTATAGTAAAAATTGTATATGGGTTAATAGTTTAGGGTTCATCTCCCAGGCTTTAGGTCTGGTGGTTGAGGGTTTAGGGTTTCTAGGGTTTATGAGATGCTTATAATAACAAATCTAAATGGGTTAATGTTTTACGGTTCATCTCCTAGGCTTTAGGTCCTATTATTAATGGTTTAGGGTTTCTAGGGTTCATTAGATTCTTAGAATAACAAATATATATGGGTTAATAGACCCCTCTTGCATTCCCCTAAATCACTCTCTCAATAGCCCTTAATCCATCCTCTTAGGACCCATTAAGCCATATCCTAGGGTTCATCAAATGCATCCCCTTAATCCATGCTCTTACATCCCTTTAATTCATTCTATCAACTCCCTTAATCCACCCTCTTGAATCCCCTTAATCCATCCTCTTAAAAGACCCTTATGACATATCCTCTTGCATCCCCTTAATCGGCCCTCTTGAATTCCTTAAGTCACTTTCATTATTCCCCTTAAGCCATCCTCTTAGGACTTGTTAATCCATATCCTAGGGTTCATCACATGCATCCTTTAATCCACCCTCTTACATCCCTTTAAGTCATTCTATCAAAAACCCTTAATCTACCATCTTTCATCCCCTTAAGCCATCCTCTTAAAGGACCTTAAGTCATATCCTCTTATATACCCTTAATAGGCCCTCTTGAATTCATTAATTCAATCTCATCATTCCCCTTAATCCATCCTCTTAGGACTTGTTAAGCCATATCCTAGGGTTCATGACATGCATCCTTTAATTCACCCTCTTACATCCCTTTAAGTCAGTCTATCAACAACCCTTAATCCACCATCTTAAATCCCCTTAATCCATCCTCTTAAAGGAACTTAAGTCATATCCTCTTACATACCCTTAATCAGCCCTCTTGCATTCCTTAAGTAACTCTCATAGTTCCCCTTAATCCATCCTCTTAGGACTCGTGAAGCCATATCCTAGGGTTCATGACATGCATCCTTTTAATCCACCTTCTTACATCCCTTTATGTAATTCTATCAACTCCCCTTATTCCACCCTCTTCCATCCCCTTAATCCATCCTCTTAAAGGACCCTTAAGTCATATCATCTTACAACCCCTTAATCCACCCTCTTACATCCATTTAAGTCATTTCATCAACTCCCCTTAATCAATCCTCTTGGATCCCTTTAAGTCATTCTATTAACTCCCTATGAGGTCCACCTCTTTGATACATTTATTGCTTAGACTATTTTGAGTTTTAGTATTATTGACTATGTTTGGTGATACCATTTAGGACATGATATTTTAGATAATTGAGTTTTTATGATGGTTTTATTATGAATTTTAAACATTTGAATTCTTATGATGAATATATTATGGGTAGGCTACATGCTTAGTTAGCTTATTGTGATGGTTGACCAAATTTTATGCTAGTTACTGTGGTCATTCAATTTGGTTATGAAATGATGAACAAATGAAATATGTGATATGAATGAACCACATTGCAGTTTGAAATTAAGGTAAATGAATTGGAAATGATGTGATTAGTGATTTTTCCAATTATGATATGAGATATATATATGCTATGAGAAATTCTGAAACTTGAGTATATGAAATGGTGATTCAATTGTTTTGATATATGATTTATTTGAATGAAAACTTATGCATATGTAATGGTGATTTAGTTGTTTTGAAATATGATTTATTGGATGGATTAATGGGCGCATTGAGTGTGTAGGTACACTTTCCATGGCCAATGGAAATTGGAGGTAATTTTGGGAATCCTGAGTAATTAACTAGTGAAACTGATCTATAGTCCATATGAAGGGACTATAGTTCCATTTTGTAATGTATTTTATTCATAATGTTGTTTGTGAATGTTTGTAAGTGATTTTCCTTTCCATGTGAATCCACATAGATGGTGAGTTGTCCATCCAAGTGGACAAACTCGGATTTGAACTTTAGGGCACATTTTGGGGGTTGAAAAGTTATGTTTTTAAATTATTTTTATGGGTTTAAGGTCCCTAGGTCAAGTGCCAATGGGTTAAGTATTTTTTAGCTTAGAATGTTGTGTCAATTTCATGATTGGGCACCTTTTTTGAGGCTTTAAAGAGGTTTGATGAAATTAAGGTTTTGAGAAGTGGGATGCGGACTAGTCTCTTTCCATTCCCACTTCTCCAAGTTGACTTGGAAGCCTCTCAAGCTCTCACACATGTGTGAGCACACATGGGTGAATCTACTTGAGAGAGTGAATGGATGAGTGGAAAATGTCACTTCCCCATTCAAAGGAATTCAAACTTGAATTCCTATATAGAAAACCATGAACAAGGGTTTTGGGGGGTTCTCTTTTGCATTCTTTGTTTTGGAGTTATAATTTTGGTTGTGAGCTCTTGGATTTGGCTTGGGGGATTGGAGAGAAAGCTTGGAGGAGGAGTTGTTCTCTTTCTCATCACTTACATTCAAAGCTTGGATTGAGGTAGGATTTCCACATCTTTTTGTTTCCTATGTTTCTTATATTTGCATGCTATGTACATGTGGTCGTGTGTTTGAAATGTTTTCCCTTAAATTTTGTTTTGTGTTTTGTTTTGTTGGGAAAAAGGTTTGTAAAGGGATAGGCTCACCCAAATTTGGGTAGAGCATCCGAATTTGGGGATGGTTTGTAGTAGGAACCTCCATGGGGACAAGTTATCCCTCCTTAAAAAGGAGATGTAAAAAGAAGGGTATGAGTACCCCTATGTCTTGTGAAATGTGAAGGATGGTTTGGGTGGTTAAAGAGATGTGAAGGAAGGGATGGTTATGAAGGGTTGAAAACTTGTGATGGTTATTCATGGTTTTTACTTTTGAGTCCCCAAAATGGAGTGCATATCCACCCTCCATTCCCCATTTTGGGTTCCTAACAAACTCTTTGTTATGTGAAATTCCCCTTAGGTGGGTGTGTATATGTTCTATGAGTATTTTTTGTGTTAAATGTATTTGGCTTGCATTAATATACTTGGTTCCCAAGGTGCCTCCTAGGTTGGGGGTGGTTGGTTTTCCAACCAAAGGTTGGGAGGTGAGTACCCCATTGGCCTCTAGAGAAAGGTTGGTGTGTATTTTGTAGGTTGGAGCTAAGTATGAAGGTTGCAGATTTGAATTAAGAAACTCATGGAATAAGCATGTTTCTTGTGGATAATGTCGGTGTTAATATGTCACATGGAATCTATTGTTTTTTAATTTATTTTATTAAATATTGTAGCGATGAAAGGCTAGTGTAAAGAGCTTGTAAATAAATAAATATGTTGCAAGTATATAACTATTGTATGAAGTATTCCCTTACAGAACAAACTATTGCCTGATATAGTGTGTATAGATAAGCCACATTGTAGAAACAAACGAAAGAGAGGAATATGTTACTCTGTATTTTTCTTTTCTTTTCTATCCTTTGAAAAAAGAAATATGTATGTACATCTTCATATAGCTCATCTTCCATAGAAATAAAACTTGTGGATAGTTAGGTATTTATCTTATAAAAAAAGAAAAAAGCAAAAAATAAAGAGTTGTATTGTTCATTTGTGAAGTTTCAAATGTATATCTGTTGTTTTGAGAAAGCAAAATAACAAAGAAAAGTTTCATAGGTATATCTACTGTTTTCAGAATTAAAATAACATAGACAAGCTTCATATGTAAATTTACTATTTTTTTTTTCAAATAAAAATTTATTGCAAGTTGAGATTCCTTCTCTGACATTTGAATATAAATTATTTTGTAGCACATAATTTATGTAGATGTCTCTCTATTCTTGAAAAAAAATAAAAATAATAAACAGATAAAAAGTATTTAAAAGAAGACTGTGTTCAACTTGATTTCTTTCTAATTTTATGTTTTTTTTTGTTTATATACAAGAGGAATAAAATGGTTCCTTTTAAAGTAGCAGGCATTATGAGAAAGGAAAGACAAGAAAAGATAGAGTACTATGTATATCTGGCCTCTGAGTCATCATAAAAATAAGGCAGGAAATGTAGTATAGAGCACTGAAAAAATTTAATTCTTATGTTGCTTTTTTAAACAATTTAGAGAACTCCAGGGTGTAAGCATAGGAAAGTGCGAAATAATTAAATACAAGTTTAGAAAACATATAAGCACATATTATGATGTGGAAAAGATCTCTGTTACATTTAGAGAATGGTATACATAAACTTTGCCTAGCATAGTTCAACCCAGTAAACTTGCAGTAAATGAATGAGTCGAGAATACAAAAGAAAAATAAAATGTGTGTAATTGATTCTTTTAATATTCTCTAATTGAATAGAAGCAACTAAGTTTTACCCTCGTTTCCTTACTACCAACTGGGCTACGAGAAATGTTCAGTCAATGGAGAGGGGCCCAATAACATATAATTGATTGACTATGCCTGTGATATAATAGATAAGATTTGTACCTTACCTTCTACCCTGGTGTATATCTTCTAATGTCATATTTGAAAAGATATAAAGCAAATTAGGAACCCTGCTGCCTTGCTTTGAACTCCCTGTGTCATTTCCAAACCCTGCTGGTCTGAGTGCAACTCGTAAAGTTTGGTGGTACAAATCTTAGTCGCCAATCCCTGAAGGGATGAGGGTCACTCCCCTTTCTCGTGAATTGCACTCATGAGGTGCGGCCTCGGCGGGGGCTGCGGCCATGATCCCCATTAGGAAACACAGAGTTTTATTGAACCTATAGAATCATTCATTTTCCTAGCAAAACAAATAAACAAACACTAAGAAAAAAATTAAATAAAAATCCAAGTATAAAATTATGTTATCATCATTTGCAAACACAAGTTTGGGTAGTGGGACGAGTAGCAATCAGTTTCTGGGCATTTAGAGGAGACTCTCCTGCGATTTCATGTTAAATAGTGGTTCCCTTCCTGCTCGCGAAAGCCTGAAATTTGCCTCCCTAAATAGCAATGGTAAATGGAGAATAGTCATGTCGGTCCGTGAAATTTAGGGTTGCTACTATTAGTGAGGCGCCAAGTCTAAAGTTTAAAATGGACGTGAACCAAATAGAAAATTAGTTTATAATTTGACTTTCTAAATAATCTCTAAGTTCGTTAAAATACGCTCAAGTTTATCCTTTCCACGGTAGCTATCGTAAAGTGGAGAAATCTTTTTTTGCATAGTGATTTTGGGTAAGTAATAATGCTTGTCAAAATAATAATAATATTAAAAAAAATCATTCTAGCATAACTTCTTTGTGTCTGCTAACTACGTCTACCTCTAAACTAATAGGGAAGGAATTAATATTACCATCTTCTTCATGAACTATATTTAATTAATATTTCTTTGACATCGACATTTCCCCACGATTCAACAAGATCAATAGAGAGTTTTATTACAATGTGGCATGGAAAAGTAGGATTCAGTCATTATTACCAAGAAAGGATAAATACGTTCTTTAGTCCTTTAATATGGTATTAGTTAAGGACTTCGGTAAGCAGCTAGCCTACCGTTAAGTAAATTTCTATTAATAAATTTCATTTCCTTATCCTTGCTATGTTTTAAAATGTAAAAGGAGGCCCTCAATGAGACTCATTCCTAAAATAAAGAGAGGGAAATATACTCCTATACCTAATAAAAGATTCTATAACTTTAAATAAGGATATATTTAGGGGTATATATCACGTAATACTAGGAATTCCTTAAAAGATATCATATCCTTATTTAAATTCCTTCTCCTAAATTGATAATATGTAAATTTTTTGGAAATTAAAATGTGTTTTATTTTTATAAATTATTCCTTCATCTTATAACTTTTAAATTTATTCTTTAGAAAATAAATAAATAGATATTAGATACATATTAATTGGTTTTTAATAATTAAATACTAAGAATAATAATTAAACAATAATGGAGTTTTAATAATTATCGTATAGATTTTAAATATTTTAATTACTTGCATAACGAAATCTCGTGGTGAAATGTTCTATGTGGTTTTAGTAATATCATCTCTATGACTAAAAGGGGTAGGGCTAACAAGTAAAATAGTGTTCCATCATACAACCTTTTGGAATAATAGTAAAATCAATTGATGATAGTTTTATGGATCTCGAACCATGTGAGAACCCATACCATGGGGGTTTAACGAGAACATAAACTCTTATGCAAAAGTTAGTTGAGAGTATTGTAAACCGTGTGTTTGAAGTCAATCAAAAAAATTGTTTGTGTTTCCTTACCCCACTCTTGGGTGACATTTCGATGAAAATGTTGCATAAGCAATGTCATTCTATACACATTGTATGTACCATGTAGTTTATGGTTGTTAAAAGTTAGTATTTTGTATTATTGTTTAAAAAAATAAAATTCTTAGTTGCATTTTTGCCCTAGTGTAAATTATGGGCATTACATTTTTGGTATCAGAACCTAGGTTCCAACACTAGGAACTCTAGGTGCATGTGTTCACTATGTTAATATGTGTTATAAGATTATCATGTAGGATGCTAGCTATGTTGTGAAGCGTTCGCGGGCGCGGACGTGGACGCAGACGCGGTGTGGGGCGAGAGCGAGCTTAGACACCACCAGTAGCCCCACAGATTTCAGAGGTACCACAACATGAGACTTCACAAAAACTCAATTCCAATATCCTCCATGCATTAGAGGATTTTATTGGGGTTATTCACGCTTGTCTACGAGCGACAGAGGAGAGTCCTAGACTAGACCAGACACAACACTCAACCGAGGTACATAGGTCAGAGCACATAGAGCGTAGTAGGAGTCCCCCTCGCATTCCTAAGGAGTATAATGATTAGGGTGAGAGGGGATTAGTTCATCTAGATCCTCCACCACAAGTTTCCCATCCTGAGGTACCACATGAGGGTAGAGCATATCGAGATCTAGGGTATCCGCTTCATGAGTTGTTGCGACTAAAACCACCTAATTTTGAAGGATCTACTGATGGAGTAGAGGCTAAGTCCTAGCTTCTTAGCCTTGAGAGATGCATGGGACTATGTGCATATGCAAGTAATCTAAAAGCACATGTTGCAATTCTACTACTTCAAGGTTAAGCATTTACGTGGTGGCGCCAGGAGGAGCGCAAAAACCACCTATTCTTAGATACTCTCACTTGGGAGACATTCTTAGAGTGCTTTCAAGCATGCTACTTATCTGTGCATTTCAGATGTCGCATCGATGAGTTCCATGACTTGCATTAGAGGGTTTTATCAGTAGCACAGTATGAGAGCCGATTTTTGGAGTTGTTATAGTATGTGGATTATCTACATGATGAGAAGCTTCTCGTCAACTATTTCATTAGGGGTCTAAATGTGGGTATATCACGACCAATTTGCATGGCTAATCCAGAGAATCTTCAGGTTGATGTGGAGAAGGCCCTTATAACAGAGGAGATTCAGGGGAAATCTCAAGATGCACAAGAGTGGTTTCAGAATCGCCACCACACTCCACAGTCACATAGTTTTTGATGACCTCCCCTTCCTTTGAAGGGAGGATTCAGGCCTCAAGTTGGGCCACCTAGACCACCACAATAGAGTCAGAGGCCTAGGCCTCAACGGAGCTCACAAGGTGGCCACTTTAGGTCATGGTAGCCACAGATTCCTCGATGTGATTAGCGTTATCAGAGAAAAGGTGTCACCCCAGCACATTTACAATAGTTCTCTCAGGGTGGATTTAGTGGTTCAAGTAGGACTGGGGGACAACAACCTAGCAGGACACACTTGGTTCAGGTGTATACTCGAGGTCCTTGTTACGTATGTGGTGCAATGGGACATCTAGCTAGGGATTTCCCTCAGGGGCCTACAATTAGAGGACAACAAGCAGGAGGTTTTGAGCAGACAATGGGAGATGTGGGAAAGTCCCATATATTTTTTGTGGTGGTTGAGAACCGCCAAGCTGAGCTTCAGGCTACTATTATTGAGACACTAGGTATGATTGGTGATATTCATGTTTCTGTTTTGTTTGATTTTGGAGCATCTGATTATTTTATTTCCCCATCTATAGTGGAGTGTAGCAGGCTAGTGGCATCTAGGAAGGATGATAGGTGGGAGGTTGAGTTAGCTTCGGGAGCTAAGGGTCCTATAGATTCTGTAGTCAGAGATTGTCCAGTACAACTCAAATATTGGACTACTTTAGTGGACCTTCATGTTACTCCATTAGGCTCCTATGGAGTAGTTTTGGGTATGGATTGGCTTGACACACATCAAGCTAAGGTAGATTGTCATCATAAGGTAGTTGAGTGTGTAGATGATCATGGTATAGTAGTGGAGATTACAGGACTATAGAGGCCCATATCTCTTCGCATGATATTTGCTATGCAACTTAAGTGGTGTATGTGAAAGGGACGTTAGTTATTCACCATTACCATCAGTGATAGGACTGAGGAGGGGTTAGAGACATCTTTGGATGATCATCCCATCCTTAGGGAGTTTGCAGATGTATTCCCTTCAAGGTTGCTAGGTATGCCACCCCGATGGGAGATTGATTTTCACATAGACTTAGTACAAGGAGCCGAGCCAGTATCACGTGCACCATACATAATGACCACTCATGAGCTTAGTGAGCTCAAATTACAGTTGGAGGAATTTTTAGAGAAGGGTCATATTCATCTGAGTGTCTCACCTTGGGGCACTCCTATCATCTTCATTAAGAAAAAGGATGGACCCCTTCGACTTTGTGTATTTTGTATTATTGTTTAAAAAAAAAAATTCTTAGTTGTGTTTTTTCCCTAGTGTAAATTATGGGCATTACACTCCCCTTAACCCACCCTCTTACATCCCCTTAAGCCATTCTCTTAACTTCCCTTAAGGCATTCTTTTATGAATCCTTAAGCTATATCCTCTTAGGTCCGCTTAGTCCATCCTATGGAAAACATCACTTGAAGTTGTAAGGAATTTATAAGATCCAATTTTCCAGCTTTTACTTTATATTTTTCTAAATTCTTGGATGAATTATTTAGTAACATTACTTACATTAATTATTTTTTTAGGTTTTCATCAAGTCGGTCTACCATGTGATTTCCATTGTAATTTTATTTTATCAAGAGACTATGTAAATACCATTTTATGGTCTTGACCTAAAATTTGATAAGGTTTAATTGTATCTATCTGCACATATATGTTTCATTATGTTATATAGTTGTATTAACCATCTATATACACTGTATATGTTTTTTCAATGTGTGAACTTCAATAAACTCATTAGCCACTTTTTAAATATCTTGTTCCAATTTTATCTTATACAAATCATGTCTTGTATTTAATACATTTCATATAATTTTTCAATTGTATATAGATTGTACATTTTATACATACAAGGAGATAGATTTTCTTTCAATGATTCAAATATTTGCTAGAATAGGAAAATAGTTAAAATTATCTGCCCTTAATTTATTATGAATATGATCTAAACTATTTAAGGAATTTTTTAATGTCACCTAACCATGTGATCAATTATATATATGAAATTTTATTCTAGATAATAATTTATATAGTGTGTATTACTTGAAAATTAGCTAAAATATCTATACAGGTACACATGAGTGCATATAATCATCAAAATGAACATAACATTATCATAATTGAATGCATATATATAATCATCATATTAAAGTCAACTGATATAAATAAACACAAACATGATCATATTAATCAATATAATGTATGTGAAATAGTCCATGAAATAACATGTTCAAAATTTATATGTCAAGTCCAACACATATATTTAAATAACACTAGAGATGTATAGTCCATAAAATTTAAAACCATATAACTATTAGGGCAATCAATCAAATAAAATCTCCTCTTTTCTCCATGTGGACTAGATTTACTTGTATCATGTTGTAAAAGAGTCCAAGAAACTTGAAATTAGATTTAAAGTTAATTAGAAATTTTGATATAATTTAATATATAAACTTGATAAAAAAAAACTAACTATTAAATATCTTGTAAATATAGTAAAAATGAATTTTATTATGCATAAATTACCATATGATCATGTGAACCTACTCAAAAATTTTGTTCAATGGGTAGGATAACTATTAATCGAGAAGGTCCAAATTCTTGATGTACTATATCCTGCATATTCATATAAAGAAAACAATATGTTAAAACCGCAAATATATATTTAAAATGTCCCTAAAAATTATATAGGATATTTTGTAAAGTTTACAACCTCAAATGATATGACCTCATGATCACACACCTAATATTTCCCATGCATAAATGTGAATGATGTCTCAGGTGCACCTACCATGGGTATCACATGAAATCCTTGCATATAGATACAACAATGTATAGATCATTCACACGTGTATAAATTTAAATTAAATTAGATTTATGATGTGTATTTAATTTAAACTTAACAAAATTTTGAAAGAGCACACTTGAGATGATGATAAATTAGGAGCGCTCACCACAACTTGTGGCTCGTCAGTACTCAATATTGAATGACCTCCTTGCATCTGGATATAATATATCATTTAACACATGTGTACCAATTCCAATTAAATTAGATATGTCCACATAAATTAAAACATATATTGGTTTATACCTAACTAAAAGGTGAGCCCACTTCTATAACACTCGAAATAAAAACACGGTCATATTGAGATACAGGCATCATTTCATCATGCATCTACACCGAACACTTCTTGAATTAATATTATATTATATATAATTTGATTTTATTATTTAAATGAATTTTGCACATTTCAAATAAATTATTTAAATTTACCTAATTTTAAAAGATGAACATACCTGTGTAGGATGATCCTCAAAATATTGTAAATCCATATATGACTCTCTCCTAGATGAATGTAGGCCACCTAAAGTGGATGCCTGAGTATTCCCATAGCCTAAGACTCCATGCTCTGTATTGCTCACTTTAGCTACCACATATGTAGTTTGATGAGTGAGATGTCCTGAAAGAGAACTCAATGCTCCTAATGTCGACAACATCGTCTGTTGCTCAAATGCAGTGGGACCATGAAGAGATGGATGAGAAACAATAGGAGTAATCGAAGCATGTAGTTGAGACTTGAAACATACTCCTAATCTATGTTGGGGAATGCCACCCCCAGCTCCCTGAAATGACATCATATCAAAATAGTTGGGTTTTAAACCCAACTCATACTCAACCCATAACTTTCTCAAAATTTATAGGGGCACCTCACAATTTCCATGTGGTGGAGTATCAAAGACCATCCACCATCTATCCCAAAAATTTGCAGCTATCTATGGGGGCCTACACCATTTAATTGAAATTCATTTGTTTGTGGGCTAAAGAAATGTTGGAAATTGATTTGTTTGGTAATTTTAAGGTCATTTTTTTATTTATAGGACAATCCATCTACGTAGAATTGTCTCCTCTGTTCTCTCCATTGATGCAACCTATCTACGTCTGCATCAATAAATCGAATAAAATCAACAATAGATTGCATTGAAGATGCAAACCCTATGAGATGGGGGTGATATTAGGCTCCTTTTTTATCAAATTTGTATTCTCCTGAATCACATTTAGGTTTTCTCTAATTCTCTCTCTTAATTGAGCTTGATCTACTATGGGGTGTGGGGGGTTATGAGGTGGGGATTATGGAGGTGTGGGGGTTTTTTGTGGTGGAAGACTTGGATGTATGGGATATTGAGGTTCTACATCATCCATAAAGTCCTCTAGGTTGAATTTAGGCTCCATATGAACAATGAAATGGAAACAACATGTTAAAATATTATAAAATATGTATCAACAAACTATTTAACTAATACATACACAATTTTAAATCTATTTAAATCACATTGAATATGCACAAATTCAAAATTCATTTTCAATTGAAGACACGTTCAATTTATAACATTAAAAAATCCATGGCATGTACACAGTAAATTATACAATTAAATTCATACATACATGTACCCTCAAGGTTAAATTCAAGCATGTTATCTTCTAGTAACCATATGGTTTCATTCTCCTTCCAAGATTAAAATTGAGTCCAATGTGTGGTTGTTAGTTTCAAATTATTTGTATTATTCTATCTTTGAATAATGAATGCCATACCTTACTGATGCTTTTTAGATGATTCTATATGTATGTCCTAACCTATGCATTGATTTTCAATGAAAGATGCCTCTTAGGCATCATGTAACTCATCAAAGAAAGAATGAGGGGAAGGCTAAGAACCCACCTATGAATCCTATTAACATGGTCCTCAATTTATTGATCTTTGTAGAGATATAATATAGTAAGGGGCCCTCATCAAGAGGCATCTATGTGTGATCTAATTTTTAAATTAATTTAATAAAGAAGGTGGATGTAAATCTATGTGTAGATTGAACACATTTTTCAAGGTGTTGTAATGACATAGAAATTGAGAGATTAGATTAACATGTATTTGTGGGTAACTACAAAGTATTATATTTTTTAGCAAAGAGGTACCATAGGACACTTGTAATAAATTGGAAATATTACTACAAATCACCTACAACCTAACGGTAATGTAATTTCTTGTAAAAAAAGGGTCAAGTTAGAATAGGTGACTTATATCATAGAAAGGATAGAGACAATTGCAAATTTTATTTCAGATTTAGAAATTTATTAAATCTTAGATTTATTATGAGATGTAAATAGTAGGAGGTAAACTAGTGTTTATGTTTAGTTTGTTTAGTTGTGGGGATGGGAGAGCAATGTTAGATAAATTTAATAATATGAGTAATGTTGCAAATATGTTAAAAAATCTAATAAAATTAATTAGGTTTAGATAGTGCAATGGAACAATTAGTCTCACATCCCCTACTAAATAGTTCACAAAAATGATTGTGAATGATCTTATTGTGTCAAAGACCTACAATATGAATGGTTCATTATTAATACCAACTCTAATGCAACTAAAATTGAAGATAATTTTCATACCAAGGTCATGCAATTTTAATAAAATCTTACCTACATTACTTAAAACTAATTATTGAACACCTTTTAGTACTTTTTCAACTAGGTTCCAAGAAGAATCATCAAGTATATATCTAAAATATTTCCATGATAATTTAGATAAATATGTATACTATAACTAAGATACCTAAAATATGTAAGGATGCAAGTTATTAATTTTTTTGTAAATGTGGAAAGGGTTCATATGTTGAGTTGTATAAGTCTTCTACATCAAAACTTTCTAGAGGATGACATATTTGTCATAATTCATCTAGGTATTTTATGTTATTTACTTTTAATAAATGGGGTGGAAATTATAAATAGTTTTGAGTTAGATCTATATGTCATTGGTTTATTAAGTGAATCCTCTAAAGGAAGGTCATAAAGGGTAAGTGCAAGAAGTTGAGTCCATGAAATATGGAATTTTTTTCCTTAAGCAAAAAAATGAAATCGACATTGCAAAAATGGGATCCTGATTTTAATAAATGGGATCCCATTTTAAAAAAAACGGGATTCCATTTAGCTTTGGGATCCCGAGCCTAAATTCCAAACAAGATTCCATTTTAAAAAAATCAAGATCTCATTTGTAAGAGGTTTTTGAACCAAAAGACGTGAAACAAGATCCCAATTATTACAAAATGGGATCCCGATTTGTAAAAGGCGAGATCCCATATTGTAAAAATTGGGATCCCATTTTGTAAAGTCTGGTCTTTGGAGTATATGCTCAATGTACTACCAAATTGGAACATCTTTCCAAAAAGAAATACATGGTGCTGCCCCATATAGTAGTTATTTATCTATCTAAAAAAAAATTCAAGATGCCATTTTAAGATAATATTTATTTAAAAAAAAAACTCAATTCATTTAGCATGGGATTCCGAATTCTCTAGGATGACAACGATTGTGTAACGACTTCCAGGTGCACCTCCACTCCAAATTTTTTGTGCTTTTTTCATTTTTCTTGAATTTTTTAATACAATAATATGTTGTAGCATGTGTTTTTTAAATTTATTTACCATTTTATGAATTTTATTTCCCTGTAATAGTAGAAGCGATGATTTTGAGAAGTAGATGAAAAAATGCAATGAAACCCGAAAGAAATTAAATAGAAAGAAAAAATCAACCTTAAATTGTATGTTAAGAAAAAAAATTAGGTTTTGAGACTTAAATCGTTCAATGAAACCAAACAAAATTGCATTTGAAAACCCTAACTGAAAAAAATAAATAAAAAATTGGATTTTAAAACCCTAAATTGAAATGAAATAAAAAATTGCATTTGAATTTAACCCTAATTGATTTTTGAGACCCTAAGTTCAAATCAAACGAAAAAAAATGGATTTAAAAACCTTGATTTGAAATGAAACAAAAAAATTGCATTAAAAACGCTAATTTATTAGATTGAAACCCTATATTGAACTTAAACAAGAAAAAATGCTAAAACCCTAAATTGAAATCAAAGAAATTATTTTGCATTTGAAAATCCTGATTTCGAGCTCAACAATATTCAATAATGGAATAATTTTTTTTGCATTTCTTAAATGTTTTAAATTTCATTTGAATTGTATCGAGAAAACAATTTGTTGAACTTTACTTTCATTGTTAAATTAAAATTAGATTAGAAAACAATATGTTAAAGAATAGTTACAATTCATAAATTATCAATGTTTGTTTCAAAATTTAGTTAGCAAATTCCTAGATCCAAGTGTACAATCCATTTCCAATTTTCACTTAATTAGATAGTATTTTCATTCAATTCTATTTTATGTTTTGACCTCTCTTAAACCTTGTTTCCATTTCTTGTCAATTAATTGTTAATTAGGCTTCTAGTTTAGTCTAAAATATCAATTTGCACTACTCACCTAGACACTAAGAGAATCTAAACGTTTTTATTTTAGTTTCTTTCAAATCCAAAAAATCCAAAATAAAATAAGACTCAACATTAACTAATTTTATTATACATTTTATATCATAAAATTCATTTAATTATAAAACATTAATGAGACAAATGTTAAATAAAATAATCTTATATTCAATTAATAAAATATCAAGTTAAAAGATACATAAAACTCAATCTTAATAATACATAATTATGTGTTTCTATTACAAAAATATTCAATCTATTCATAAAATAAAAAATTGTTCATAAACTAGCCGGTATATTACCCTAAACCATAAATTAATGTCTTAAGGGGTCAGGTAATATTAAAATTCTTAAGGGTATCAAATAAGTTATGAAAATTTGGTGAAGTTTCCCAAGGCAACCAAATTTAACAATTTAATAGGATCGTACAAGATTATAATATGAATGAGATTTCATGATCTAGGTAGGTCAGTCCAAACAAGAGCTATCTCAATCAACTGTTCCACAAGAAAATAATTTTCACTAACATGCAAGTCCATAATTCCAAAGGCCACCCAAACTTCACGCTAAGCTCCCTGAACCCTAAACCTTGAACTCTAAAATCTATACCTTAAACACTAAATCATTCATTTTATCCTAGGACCTTAAAATGAAATTTGGTTGCCTTAGGTAACTCCACAAAATTGTATTCCCTTAAGCCATGTTGTTTTGTCCTAGGACCTTACTAAATAGATCCCCTTAAGGCATCCTATTACTCTAAACCCTAAATCCATCATTTTTTCCTATGCCCTTAATGAAATTTCATTGCCTTGGTCAACTTCACCAAATTTTATTCACTTGACCCATGTCATATTGTCCTAGGACCTCATTAGACATAGATCTCCTTAAGTCATCCTATCACCCTAAACTATAAACTGATGTATTAAGGGTTCCTCATATGACATTTATTAATGGGATCAAATAAGTTTTTAAAATTTGGTGAAGTTGCCCAAGGCAACCAAATTTAACAATTTAATAATACCTTGCAAGATTATAACATGAATGAGATTTAATGATCTAGGTTGGTCAATCAGAACAAGAGATATCTCAATCAACGTTTCCACAAGAAAAATGTTTTCACCTACTTGCAAGTCCATTATTCAAAGGGCACCCAAACTTCACCCTAAGTTCGCTAAACCCTAAACCTTGAACTCTAAAATCTAAACCCTAAACACTAAAGCATTCATTTTATCCTAGGACCTAAAAATGAAATTTGGTTGCCTTAGGCAACTCCAAAAAAATTAATTCCATTAAGCCATGTCATTTTTTCCTAGGACCTTACTACACAGATCCCTTTAAGCCATCCTATTACCCTAAACCCTAAAGCCATAATTTTTTCCTAGGCACTTAATGAAATTTGTTTGCGTTGGGAAACTTCACCAAATTTTATTCAATTGAGCCATGTCATTTTGTCCTACGACCTCACTAGACATAGATCCCCTTAAGCCATCCTATCACCCAAAATTAGAAACCGATGACTTAAAGGGTCCTAATATGGCATTTTTTAAGGTGATCAAATAAGTTCTGAAAATTTGGTGATGTTTCCAAAGGCAACCAAATTTAACAATTTATTAATACTGTGCAAGATTATAATATGATTGAGATAAATCATGATCTATGTTGATTGATTTACAGTTTAGGGTGATAGGATGGCTTAAGGAGATCTATGTCTAGTAAGGTCCTAGGACAGAATTAAATGGATCAAGTGAATAAAAATTTGTGAAGTTGCCTAGGACCTTAATGAAATTTGGTTGCCTTGGGAATATTCACCCAATTTATTCACTTAATCCATGTCATTTTGTACTAGGACCTTACTACATAGATCCCCTTAAGCAATACTTTAGGATTATAATACTTGATCATGCACGATTATACTTAAGCCAAATTTAACAATAATAATATTGTGCAATTTTATAATATGAATAAGATTTCATGATCTAGGTTGATCGATTTATGGTTTAGGGTGAAATGATGGCTTAAGGGGATCTATGTCTAGTAAGGTCCTAGGATGAAATTACATGGCTCAAGTGAATAAAATTTGGTGAATTTGCCTTAGACCTTAATCAATTTTGGTTGTCCTAGGAATCTTCACAAAACTTTATTCACTTAAGCCATGTAATTTTGTACTAGGATCTTACTACATATATCCCCTTAAGCCATCCTATTACCCTAAAACCTAAATCCTAAAATCTAAACCATAAACCCAAAAGCATTCATAAATTGTCCTATATTAATAGTTGATTGTTTTTTCATTCAAGAACATGCCTTAGACATAAATAGGTCTTACACATTAAATAATTTGTATTAAATTAGGCCATTTACATTTAATGGTTTAAGGGTATTTACTAAACATGTATCTTACATTTTAAAATTACAAATCTAATGCAAGTTCACTTATATCAAGTAGAGATCACATGGATCGATTCAATAATATTCATAATCCACCTCCATGCAATCCATCTCCACAACCTTCACCTCCACCTCCACCCACTCCACCTCATAACCTCCCACCTCCACCACCTGAAATGGATGGTGCTTTCTTACAAGCATGAATCAATGTCAGTGTTAGAACCATCCAAGATCAAATCAACATTATTCAAAATGAAGAATGTATCGAAGCACCTTTGTAGATGTTTGCATCTAGGATGCAAAATGTTGTTGATTTTGTTAGGTCTATGGATGGGATGGTTATATGCAGGATCATGATGGGCCAAAAAGTGGCGATATGTAAGTGATATGATGTCCTATGTGGCTGATGACTTTTTTCTACCCAAAATTGATGAAACAAAAAGGGTTTTTAGAGGATATTCTTAGCTTTCCACCATTATAAATTATTCTTTAATTTTAATTTAGTAAATATTTATTATTCATTTTCTATTTGAATTATGACTAAAGTCCTAATTGATATGCTAATTGAAAAAAATCTATTGCTTTCAAATGGTATCACATTTTTTGAATCTGAAACATGTGTCACATTCTATGTTTTACATACAATAACATTAAAAAAAAAAATGAATTTCATGAAGTTTTGACCAAGTTAAGGTGCTTAGACATTAAATTTCTTAGATTTTTTAAAAGTTGTAATAAAAAATTCATAATTAATTATTTACTTTGGAAAAAATTACAAAAGAATATGCATCACATCCGAACATGAGTCCTCTACTTATATATAAAATATTATTAAAAAAATATTATCATTTTATTGTGGTTAAGGTGGTCAGACAGACACCTACTTCTTATTTTTTCCCTGAAATTTAAGTACTATTACATTGAAATTTCAAATTTTCACCAAATAGAATTAAAAATAAAATAAAAAAATCTATTAGTTTAGAAACTACATTCATTTTTCTCTAGATTCTATTGTTATATATTTTTGATATAATATAGATAACTTATTCAAATTTTTACGTCAAGTTTCCTAACTCTAATTTTTTCAATTTTCATTGCCACTTAAGGGCATATTTTTTCCATGATGATCCTTTACATACCCAAATCTTAGATGAGCATCAACAATGGCTCGAGAAGAGGAGAACCTTTTGATTCTGAAAAGGGAAACACAAAGAAATGAAGAGGTGTAGTAGAGAGCCACAACACTTTATAAATTAAGACAATGATATATTATAGTTATATGAGTTTATGAATTTTATTCGATGGATATTTTGTTTGATGAATTTATGAATTTGGTTAGATGAATATTTTTAGTGACATGAATTTATGGTTTTTGTTGGATGGATAATTTTAGTGACATGAATTTATGAACTTGGTAGAATTTATGAACTTATACTGATGAATTTATAATAGTATATATTTTATGACCATCTACTAGATTGTGATTTCTCCTGATGGAAAAATGTAATATATATATATATATATATATATGTGTGTGTGTGTGTGTGTGTGTGTGTGTGTGTGTGTGTGTGTGTGTGTGTGTGTGTGTGTGTGTGTATTAGAAATAAAATGAGTTGTTTGTGATTTTTTCAAGTTTATTTTTTAGTATGTACATGTATTAAAATTGTATATTTCTTGATCTTAAATTTTTAAATTTTTATGTATGTACATAGTTTAGTTGAATGATGTATACATGCAAATTATGCATTGTATTTTTAATTTTAAATGTATGTACATGATTTTTTTTGAAATTTGTATGCACATGCTCAAGTTTAATAAATGTATGTATGTGTATGTATATTTATGTACATCCTATTTAAAAAAAATTATATGTGTGTTTCAAATTAAACTATTTCTTGTAATTTTGTAATTTTGTATGTTAATTTTGTATAATTTAATGTAGGTACATTTATATCTAGTATCATGGATCAGTTTTAACATTGATGATATCCTCAATCCAAAACCTCAACCACCTCCACCTCCACCTCCCCCTCCACTCCCTACACTTAGTATACCACCTCCACACCAAGCTCCAGCTCCCCATCCACCCCCTCCACTTAATATCCCACATCCACCACCTACTGGATCTGGTGAGGCTTACTTTCAAGCATGTATAGATGATCAAGTGACATCCATGAAAAAATAAAAATAAAAAATCTATGCAAAATCAAGCATTGATTCCACCACACATGAGATTTTTTCCATCTGCTATGCAAAACGTTGTGGATACCATTAGGACTATTGATTCTGATCTAGATGGGAATTGATGGAAAAGAGAGTAGATGAGATAATTTTATGCAGACAGTCTCTCCTATATAAATAAAATTTATACCTTAAAATAATAAAATCCCATCTAGCCCCTTACTTTATCGACCTTGTTACTTGGTAGCTCATTCCTCCCAATAAATCTAAAATATCCATGAGGTGGTTTATACTTCCACATATGAGTGCACATTTTTGGGATCAATGGTATATGGTATTTGACAGTCCACCACATGCTAATTTGGAGGTCCTAATGTATATTCTGAGGAAACTATATGTAGAGTTTGTTATGGGGAAAAACCCCAATTATTTTGATTTTAAATCATTTTAGGGTGTTGGTGGCAACATGCCACAATAGAGGTTAGGGGTAAGGGTTGATCCCCAATGTCTTGTTCATGTGAAACCCCTTGTTATTCCTCTTGGTCCTGCCATTATCACACCTATGCATCAATGTGCGGTGGTATTGATATTAGGATCCCTTAGTAGGATTGTAGGAGACCTTGATCAACATGCTTCTGCAATCGTAGGTAGGGAGTATAGAGATGATGGTGATGAAGGAGTTTTTTATGGATTTCGTCTTAGTACCACTCTAGGAGTGTTGAGACCACAACTATGTACTAGTTTCCATCAATTATGTTATGACCCAATTAGGCCACAACTAATTCAGGTGGATGTGGAGATTCTATTAGTTCAATTGGTCACCTTACTTCATTTGTATAATTTCTTACTACTGACCATCAACCTGAGGACACTGCGACACAGGTATAAATATGCATCTACATGTTGAATCTATAAGAATTTTAATGGATGTATATATTAAAGAAAATTTTACAATACATTTTAACAATCAAACTAATTGGTGTATCGATCACACTAATGATGGGGCAATCATCCACTCTATAAGTAAATACATTGACAACAATCCTAATCAGAAACCCTAATGGGGTATTTAAATTTCAATTTTTTTAAATTATATATGAAATAATTTTTAACTTGATATTTAAATTGTATCATTGAATCATGAACATATGTTTTAAATATTTACTTGGTTTAGGTGAGTCAATCGACTTCCACATCGATTCCACCTGAGGGATTGTCAAGCACTCCTCCATTTTCGAGTGTCACAGATCAAGGGTAGGTACATTTATATTATAAATTTTTTAACTTACATTAGTATAATTATAATAATGAATTTTTAATTCAATATATATCAAATGTGCATAGACACTTGTAAATATTATAAGCGTTAAATGTCTACATATATGTCGAGGTTGATATGACAATGAGAATGGGAATTGAGCAAACATTAGATGTTGCAGCTACTCGTGAGGACTCTGAATTTCAGGTTGTTAAAAAAAATATCTACACAAAATGTGCAAACTTGAATATATATATTTTAACCTAATTCAAGTATGCATGCTTTATATTTGATCTTGTAGGACTTGGTTACTACAACTTTTTTCCATGACTCAGTCATAGTTACACCTCTAGAAGGACATGTAGATCAAGGTCCAAATTTCATGGTAATTTTATTTTTATTTTATTTTTGAAGTCAATTAGAAATTATATATTCTTAATAACTTTAATTTTAAATTAAAAATTATATATATATATGGCCTAATACATGTTTTAAATTATTTTTATTTTATAGCATGAGACACATCTTGTAGTTGAGCATATACAAATAGGTCCTAGAGTAGAGGGTGCACAACCTCAAAATACATTACAATTAAAATATGATAAATTATAAATTAAATTGAATTAGATCATTTTTAATTGTAGACTTGCAGATCTAATTTCAACTTTATTTGTCTTGTTTATGTAGATTGATTAAGAGAATTTATAGGTTGGTTTAGGTGCACTAGAGCATCTAGACCCATATATGATGGTAACTTAATTTTATGATGAATTATAAATTAAATTTTCATTAAACCATTTTTCATTGTCTAACATATGATTTCATATTTCTCTTGTACAAAGTGTTTTAGGTCATCCACGTAGTTTGCACAATCTAAAGAGGTCTCTTGATTATAGAGACAATACATGACCTAACCATGAATTTATCGGTTATAGTTGATTATTTCATGGACTAAATATTTGGTTTATCATGTACCATGTTGGACTTTTTACATGGGTTGAGTACTTTGTTGGACTTTATTTCATGTGTTGTACTCTAATGGACTTTATTTCATGCACTTAATATATTGTAAATGATGGACTTTATTATTGTACAATTTTAATTTACACATGTACATTTATGCATTTATGTTCATAGTCAAGACATTGGTACATAAGACATTAATGTGAAAATAAATATAAATATGAATTTAAATTTAGAATTAATAGGACATTTTAAAATTTTTACTTTACAAATTTAATGATCCATGTACATGATATACATGGTATGCACATTCAATAATTAATGATAATTATTCAATGAACTTATTCAATTCACGTCCTAATTGGATGTCTTAAGGGGTCTTGATAGGATGTCTTAAGGGGCCGTAATACACAAGTTACATCTAATAAAATAAGAAAAAATTATAATCTACAAACAAAAGCAATCCATTTATATACCACAAAGGATGAAATTGTAAGAAATAAACAATACCATACAAGATTAGAGAGAAAAATCATTAATAAGTTATATAAACTAAACATAATCTGTAAGTTATCTTAAGGGGGTGTCTTAAGGGTTCCTAATACGACATCTTAAGGGGATCAAAGAAGAGTATAATAAAGGAAAATCAATGTGGTATACATGATGTAGAATTTCCTAAAAAACCAAAAGATATATTAGTCCATCAACCATTTCATTGAATTCTAGTCAAGAATTTTTATGTTCATGGACATCTAGTTCAAGAATAAGTCCATAGAGATAGGATAGTAGATATTTCTCACTTGGTACTAATTATTTATCCCTTCTTTCTATGATGAATAGTGATCTATATTTATCCTAACAATTAAATGATGAAATGAAACACCTAAAAATATTTTTAAAGTCTTCTATAATAGAACTTTATCTAAGTGAACATTTTTTATGGCAACTCATAAGTTCAATTCATTTTTATTAACAACCCAAATAGATCAATTCATATCCTAGGATCTAGGTCCCATGGTTTATGGTTTAGGGGTTGTAGGGTTCATGAGATGCTTAGAATAACAAATTTATATGGGTTAATGCTTTAGGGTTCATCTCCTATGCTTTAGGTCCCATGGTTTATGATTTAGGGTTTGTAGGGTTCATGAGATTCCTAGAATAACATATCTATATGGGTTAATAGTTTAGGGCTCATCTCCTAGGCTTTAGATCCCATGGTTTAGGGTTTAGGGTTTGTAGGGTTCATGAGATTCTTAAAATAACAAATATATATGGGTTAATGGTTTAGGTTTCATCTCCTATGCTTTATGTCCTATGGTTTATAGTTTAGTGTTTGTAGGGTTCATGAGATGCCTAGAATAGCAAATATATATGAGTTAATGGTTTATGGTTCATATCCTAGGCTTTAGGTCTCATGGTTTATGGTTTAGGGTTTCTAGGGTTTTTTAAGGCTCATCTCTTAGGATTTAGGTCCTATATTTACAAATCGTGCAAAATGTTAGAGAAAAATTAAGAACATAAAAGTCCTCTTGACCTCATGTTCCATAAAAAACACTAATTTATAAGTTTTCTGAAACAAATAATAGCATCCAACACTAATTTATAAGTCGTCAAAACAAATAATATCTTCAAACACTAATTTATAAGTTGTCAAAATAAATAATAGTGTCCAACACTAATTTATAAGTTATCAAAATAAATAATAGCATCCAACACTAACTTATAGGTTGTCTTAAGGGGATGTCTTAAGGGGTCCTAATACAACATCTTAAGGGGTCCTAATACAAAATCTCAAAATCATGCCTAGAATGCAGTAGGTCTTCATGCCACCTTATATAAATAAGACACAAGAAATATCAATGAAATCATTAAAACATACATATTTTAATTTATATAAAACTATCTATATGTACACAACTCAAGTACTTGTATTTAAAATTATTCCACACATTTGTGTAGGTTGAATCAAAGAATCCTCTACCTTTTGTTTCAAAGTATGAGATCAATGTGATGATGGCTTAAGGATACAAAAAAGGATAATAAATCAATTTTAACTATTAATGTACAAGCACTATCAATATGTAATCAAAACATGTATTTAAATATAATTTGACTAGAATAATTGTACCTATTTTTACAAAGTATTCCATGTTGTCTAGGTTGAATATGCATGGACTCTCCTTTAGTGATTATGGCTCAAGGATCTATAAAAGGAGAATTTAAATCAATTTCAACTAACAACACACTTGAGCAATATGAAAACATGTATTTTATCTATTTAAAAGGATAATATAAAACTAAAACTATATTTAACTATATTTACTTATTCCATTGTACCATCTGCATCCTCTCTTTTTTGCAACACATCTATGATTGTATCATGATCTTCCATATAAATTTTCCATAGTAATTTATTTGTAGTTCTTCCATGATATCGATCTAGTTTTATATTTGTTGCCACCACCAAATGTGAATAGTGTATAATAATTTTATGTGTTTCATAATCTTTGAATGCAGGTAGACCATTCTTCCTTATCAGGTATTTTCATAGCCAAGTTCCAATAGGCACAATCGATTCTATTGAAAAAAATGAAAACCATCATCAAATAAGCTCTCAAAAATTTCTTAAGAGGATCAAAAACTTGTTCTAAGAATTTTCTTACGGCCTGACCAAATACTAGTTATCAAAATTTTCTCAAGGGGATGTCTTAAGGGGATCACCATACCTATTGGATAATTATAGCCATCATCATCTTCTCAAGGTGCTATTAACTTATGTTTAGTCTCCACACAATGAGCCAGCCAATATTTTGTTTCCTCTTCATTTCCCTGAGGTGCAACAACAACATACACATGTCCTACAAATAAAATTTCATTTAATTTAACTTGCACGTATCCATATAAATAATTTAGTATTACAAAATAACTTAATAAGTGAAATCATCATAAATAAATTGAATTAAATTACCTTCTTGTACAAGGTTTGAAACATAGTCATAGTCTTCAGACACAAACACTTGATTATTTTCTTCAATAGTTCTTTCATATTGATTGTGTGCTTGTGTAGGTGTCAACGATCTTCTCTCCCTCTTCAACCCATTTTGTATTTTTACATGATTCCCAATCTCTTGAGATACAAAACTATCAAAAAAATGCAAGCTCCCTTGTCCAAATATTCCATGTGATTGTTGTCGAACTCCTAAATGAATGTCATTTAGTAGATCCATTGTTTGTCTCAAAGTCAACTCTAGGTAAAATATTATCTTCTTAAAGAAACCTAAAGAATTGATGAACTGTAGACTACTCACTCAAACTAGGTGTAGATATTCTTCTATTGCACCAATCCACAATGTCACGTGCAATTTTTATTTTACTGTATCTTCAAATTTTAATTGTTCTCTAGCAAGAATCCTTTTGACACACACACCAGATCCATCATGTTCTCCTTTACCATGCCCAAATTCAAATAAACTCCATATATAATAGACATTAAGCTCCTTGTGAACCCTACTTAACCAATATAACATTCGAGCATTCTTGAATTGCCCCATACAATTATTTGGCCATATGAGGTGATATGTCATATGGATTCCTCTTTCTCTTAAATTTCTATAAAATATATTGAAATAGTATTAAACAAACTCTAATGAGTGCAATCAGTTGTCACTCAAATAAAAATGATACTCCCTCAAAAAATTTCTATCATCCTCTATTCTATCATCTAAATGTCTAAAAACAATATGGATAAACATAGCTACTCACTCTGAATTATAATACTATGATTGAATTTCCTCTTGCAGAGCTAGAGTATTAATTTTCCACAAAATCAACCACCATAAGTAAACTACCAATCGAAAATGTGTTTCTACATGCGCAAAATTGGCCATCAAACCATCCAGCATGTTGATAATGCATGACATATTTTGGTACAATCTTATTCTTAAATTCTAATATGAATACATGTACACTCACTTTTTTTTGTAACTAAATCACAACGGTTTCCAATTTTTCCATCTTTTAGAGTATAATTAATATTCTTAAATATTTTAACATCAACTAACTGTTTTTCAAAATCATTATCAACACTTTCATTCATGAAAAATCTGAAGAATGAAATATTTCCACAACTAGTGCATTGTCCAGAAATACAAGAACTTGAATAAAATATTTTTTCATTGGATCTTTCAAAGAATAAACTTGATATAAACTCCTCTACTATTTCAGGTGGCATATTCATACCACATTCCTGCATAATCATGTTAGTATAAAAATTAAAATGTATATATCAAAAAACATCATAAAAATAATGAAATTGAACATGTGTTTTACAACAACAAGATATTTGTTCTTTATTAATTTTTACATACCATGGTTTATAGTTTTCAAAAGACCTTCAGCTTGTTTTAATATTACCAAGTAGCACTAAATCATCACAATTTTTTTCATAAAATTCAGATTGTGTTGTATCTAATAGGTGTTTTGGATGAGGATCGCGAACTTTGGACCCCACCCTTAATTTTAAAACATATCTAGCATTAGATGATACCTTAATATTATCATGCCAATATTTTTCAAGAAAATATTTAATTTCAACTTTCAATTTCATATCAAACCTCAGGTGTCAACCACCAAAACTCCAACATTGTTTGATAGGATCATTTTCTATACTTTCTCTTCTTATTTTCACTCTTAGCAATGTTTTAGGATGTATTTTTAAAACTTCACTAATATTGCTTACCATTATTTTATTTAAAGCTGATTGATTAACTATAGCGATTGTTATAGCTCTTCTTGTTGCATTCTTATCTTTAGACCTACTATTTTTTCCAATAGACTAAATGGCACTAGAAATACTAGACATATCATGTTTTACTGATTGATATTTTCTTCTTTGTTTAACAAAAAATCCTAACTTTTTCGTTATTTTTCTCATTTTTCACATTCTCATTAATTGCATCATTAGTTGACATTGAACTGAAATTTTTTTACAATAAATAAATTGATTGTATAATCTATTAGCATGTGTTCTTATTTTTCTCTTAGAAATTTTACCAGGAAGATTATCCAAAACATCACTTTCAATTTAAAAAAGATATATTCATTTTCATTTTTATTTTTATTTTTATTTTTATTTTTATTTTCATTCTCATTTTTATTTTTATTTTTATTTTCATTTTCATTTTCATTTTCATTCTCATATTCATTTTTATTTCCATTTTCATCTTCATCTTCATTTTCATTTTCAATTTCATTTTAAGGATTTTCATTTTCATTTTCATTAAGAGGATTTTTATTTTTGTTTTCAACAACAAAACAATTTTCATTTTCATCAAGAGGATTTTCATTTTCATTTTCAATTAAAGTATTTTTATTTTAATTGTCAACAACAATTTGACTCGAATATTTAACTCTACAAATATTATCAATACCAACATTTTAATATCTAGTCTCTTGTAAATCTCTAATAAACACAATTTCCATGAGGCTCAGAGGTGGATTTGAAGACGTACTTGGACTTGTGCCTATTGAAACATTCTCCATAGCATTGGAAAGGATATTTGAAGACATACCAAGAGTAGTTTGTATATTCATATTATTTTCTACGTTCACCTCTTGCAAGTTTGCATCATGTACATGCATGTCTCCTCAATATTTTTATCTTCAATAGTTGTAGAATTTGATGATTCACCATCATTCATTGATTGAATTATTATTCTTCTTTCTCTTTTTATTTGTTTCTCCTTCTCTCTCTTTGCTTGAATTTCTTTAGGGGTCAATACCTTCCTACCTTTCCTCTTATTCTAACATTTTGATCCCATGATTGAATTTTTTTGATGTATACACAAATGAATTTCAAAAACTTGAGAGTCTTCCTTGTTTGTTCCTCCTTCAAACAAGTAGAAATTATTCAAAAAATTCCATTCCTCCTTCAAATAAGTAGAAATTGAAAAAAAATTCCTATTCGTCTTTCAAACAAGTAACATTTGAACAAGAATCCTCTTCCTCCTTCAAACGCTTGTATCAATTAAACAAAATTCATCTTCCTCCTTCAAACAAGTAGAAATTGCACAAAATTTCTCTTCCTCCTCCAAACAAGTAGCTCAATCAAACAAAATTTCTCATCCTCTTTTGAAAACATTTATAGGGATTCAAAAAAAATTCTCTTCCTCCAAACAAATAGAAAATAAATAAAATTCCTATATTCCTCCTTTGAAAACAAATAGAAAATGCACAAAATTTCTCTTCCTCCTTCAAACAAGTAGCTCAATTATACAAAAAAATTGATCCTTCTTTGAAAGAAACTTCAAAAAAATAGAAAATAAATAAAATATCTTCCTCCTTTGAAAATAAATAGCAATTCAATAAAAAATTTACCTCCTTCAAACAAGTAGAAAATCAATAAAATTCTTTTCTCACACTATCCCAATGATGCATCCTTTCAAAATTGAAACAAATCCCAACTTGAAGAGCTTCAACAAGACAAAAGATGATAGAAAATAGGGAATATGATGCATTCGTCTCTATAGAATGATTCTCAAACCCAAAATATCCCCTTTTGACGGTAAAATTAAAAATAACTGTAAAAAAAAACTAGGGATCCCGTTTAATAAATGGCTTCCCGATTTATAAAAATCGGGATCTCGAGTTAAATAAATCAAGATCCTGTTTATTAAACAAGATCCTGTTTCATTTTCCAATGGCTCTGCTATTAAATTTTCAATGGGTGAATTATAAACGATATCTTGCTTACTAAATAGGATCTCGTTTATTAAAAAAAATGGGATCCCATTTTTAAAAATTTCAAATTTAGTCTGAGTTTCTGCTTTGTTGATAGGTTTGGGAAATGTTTTGGGGATACAAACCTAAGACCTGGACCTAGTTTGACCTGCAAGTTAAAGGTCCGTTTTGCTTTCTGGTTTGGACAGTGTGTCCTTGTTTTTGCTTTGATTTATGTTTCTGGATATGCAGGTACTTTATCTTGTGTGTGTACTTGATTGCTATTTACGGAGCAATGAACTATTGTGTGTGATGTGATTTGGTTTATCTGATGCTTTAGTTATATGCTTTAATTGGTGTTAACATGTTAGTTGATATAACATTTAATTCCTTATGTGATTATTGGAATTATGACGGTAGTGTCAGTTTTGATGAGTGTATTGGTGAATAGGATGAGTTCGCATCACTCGCTTGCGAGCGCCCTATGAATATGAGATTTCTTTTTCACGGTGTGTACTATATGCTAGATATACTATATTATGTTTATTTGATTTCAGCTTGCAGGTACATGACATCGACTCCATCTAGTTTCACAGGTCTGAGCATTTCGATCCAATGGTTAAGTTGAAGGGAGATAGTAGCTAGGTAATATGTGTCAAGTCTACACCCTAGCCTTAGTGTGTCGTCAGTCATGTATGTTGAGTCATTGTTTGTCTTGCTTTAATGTTATTTAATTCTGAAGGATTCTTGATTTGGAAATAGATGTTTAGAATAATTGCACTAAATCATGTTGATGGTTATTTAATTTAAATTATGCAATGTGGATAAAAGTTTATATTTAAATTAATTAATTATGGTTAATCTATTTAATTAATTAAATTTAATCCAAAAGGATGAATTTAGTTATTAAATAATTAAATTAATTAATTAAATGTGATGCAAGAAAATGAAAGGAAAGAAAGGAATTAAAATTAATTTTGGAATTTAATATCAACTTGTGGGAATTAAATTAGAAATTATAATTAAATGTTTATTTGGGAAATTAGTTTCTATTTTGGGAATTAAATTATTATTTGAAATTGCATTTTAAATTGAAAGTGGGTTTTTGAAAATTGAAATTAAAATTAAGATTGTAATTGTCAATATTGCATGCAAAGGATCAAATTTGGGTTTTTAGGATATTTTTGATTTAGGACTGAATTGCATGGTTAATTAAGGAGAAGAGATTATTGAAAATTCATTCATTCTGAGAGAGGATTTTGGAAGGAAGATATTGGGGAAAATTGCACAGAGAAGGGTTTGAAGAAATTTTTGGCTGTAAAATTGATTTGAAAAAAAAAATTCTATAGGAGTTTGGTTGTGTTTATGGATTGGTTGCTTGACTGGATTCATGGCACGGTTGAATAGAATTCGTGAGGTCCTTGGAGGAGGCTTTGCATCAGAAATCCAATTTTGCCTATAGCTTCTTGAAATCAAGTTTTCTTCTATGTTTTTATTGTTCTTGATTGCTTTTAAAATAGTAGTGATTAAAGATTTGTTTGTTAAAATCGGATTTAGAAAATAAATTTGTTATGAGAATAAAGGAAATAAATAAATTTAAAGCTTTTGTTTTTGTGAAAATTCTTGAGTGAAAATTGTGAAAACTTCAGTAGAATTTAAGTTATTTGAGGAAATCGATTGTTTTGTATTGGAATCAAACATGGAGGTTGAACAATACATTTAGATTGTTTTTAGAAAATGTAACCTCTGTAGGAAATCAAATTTATTTTGAAAATCTCTGTGGAAATTAGCTAGGAGAAACCTTGGGAATTTAGAAACTTCGAGTTTTAATTTTGATCTTTTTTTTAACTTTATTGTTTAAGAATTTGAGAAAATGGTTTTAGAGAATTAGTCTTAAGCCTCCATGAAATTTGAGATTTTCTGAAAAAGTTTTATAATTTTACATGTAGGTGAATATTTTCACAAATTTCTCCAATTTATTTATTATATTAAATCCATTTTTATATTTAAATGAATCTATATATATATATATATATATAGTTTTTTTATCTTTTTTATTAAATCGTTAAACGCCACTGTACGGACTGGTAAATGCAAATGAAAATTAATAATAATAGAAAAAAGGGAAGCGAATTTAAGTTCATTCACTATCTGCATGTTTGGAATAGTGTTTGGGTAGGGGTGGTATGCACACCCCACCGCCCCCATACTTTGGAGGGTGCGGCTATCCGAAAGAGAGCGCCCTCCACTAAGTGGAGGGAGCGCTACCTTTGGGCAGCACAACCCCCATTGGGGAAGCTACCGCCATATGAGTATTGGGGCGGGGGTTTGGTCACAGCCGACCCCTCCCCAATGTCATTAAACTTATTTTGTTTAATTCTATTCTTTCTTGAACCTACGAACCTCAATCTGCCCCCATTCAAATGAAATCCAGAAATAATATTAATTATTTTTAATATTTAATATATGTGTTTATATTTTGGTAATGAGATAATAAAGATGTACTTTATTTTGAGTGAATTAATTGGATATTCCTTTTGAAAAAAAAAATAAAGAAAGATAGAAGCTAGATATTTAATGTTAATGTATTTGTGTATATATAATTAAATATATTCAATATATATATATAATGTATATATAGTATAGGAATATATATATATTTAAGTATATATTTAATATTTTGTTTTATGTTATATGTTGCATGTAATTTATTATTGCAATGGTGATTTAAAATAAATTAAAATTGGAATGCATGGTTAAATAGATAAGCAAAAAGGATATTTTTGTACATTGATGAAATTGCATTGCTGGATATGTGAATGATTATATATAGTTAAAATATTAATTTATATTTAAATGTATATATTGTAGGTATATACATTTGAGTGAATAACTAATATTTTATCTTATGTTAATTTTATGCATGCAATTTAAATTGAATGAGAATTTTAAGAGAATTGATTTGCATGTATGGATGAATGGATAGAGAATGACATTTTTTATAAATGGAGGAAACTATATGTATCACTTAGAAAATTGAAAGATATAAGAAAATCTTGAAATGTTTATGTTACATGTATTATATACATTAGAATGCATATTTAATGGTTTGATTAAATGGATGTATGAAATATAAGTTTGGAAAGGGGAAACTATTGGATGAAATTAACATAGTGTGTTGTTGGAAAACTAGAAGAAATATAAGGTCTGGTTGGGAAATGGAAAAGAATTATTGTAGAGGATTTATGTTAGTTTTAAAAGAAAACAATGGATTTGATTTAAATTATTTGAACTAGTCTATCCTTTATTGTAAATTTAAAGGCACTTATTTAGTTATTTCAATTATTTTTGAAAGGGAAATAGTTTATTTTATTGTGAGTGGAATTTGAAAGGGATATGGATTTAGTATATCCAAAAATAGTAATTTCCTTGTGATTGCCTTAAATGTTTTATTTTCTTTGTATTTGTAAAAGAGAAGTAAGTCTAATTGTTTTGGATGTCCAGTAATGAAAGAGGAAATATGGTTATATGATTAGTTCAGTTAATCTAGTTATTGTGCCTTTGACTTTGTCAACGTATTCTATTGAATGAATATGGATTTAAGGAATCCAAATATTAGATTGATTAATTACTTGAAAGCTTTTGTGGCTATGTCATCATGATGCATTTTGGGATATGGGATTATGTGTTAGTCCAAATTTGTAAGTCTTCTAGAAGATTTTAGAGGATGAGGGTTGTCAAATCTTTATGTCAACCAGTTGTTTTCCCTTGGGTAGTGCATGGTGTCTTTTCAGTATTTACCCAGTTTCCACGAACGGGGATGTTTTGTACCTCCTGTGAAAGGAGTGGACTATGTGTGTTGTGCCTCCAAGATGTTTGGAGTGAGTTCTTTTATTTGTTTCCTCCTTGTGTTGGAGTGGTTTTTATGCCTAGTTTGTATGCACTTTTGTTTCCCTTGGTGGATTGTTTGGGTGTGTGTTGTCGAATAGAAGAGTGGCTTCTATTAGGCACCAGAGCCCAAAGAGGTAAATTGGGTAACCTTCAGGAGTGATTTAAACAAGTGATAATTAAAGTAATGTACTTAGAAGATTAGGACTAACTTCTCACTAATCAAGATAACTTTACCTCACTCATAGACACAAGGGCTTGTTTAGACTTGGGATGAGTGGGAAGGCTTGGAATGGCAAGATCAACTATCTTGTCCATATGAGAGGTAGTCGATTCTACATAAGTGAGTATGATGGTCGAGATTCAGTTGAGGTTACCAGAATAACCGTGGCTGGAGCCTATGAAGGATGCCCAAAGGAGATCTCATTAATACTATGCGATGACACTCTATCTAGGACAACTATTGTTTATTGTTATATGTGTATGGTTCTTTGAACATACTTGATCTATTTTATGTCTGGAAGCAATGTGATCTATGTCAGTGATGTGAATGTTGTACTTGTGTTTTACTGGTGTTGAGCATTTATTTGATTATGTTAGTATGTGTCAGTATGAGTCTGCTTTTGGTTAGTGGTCGTAGATTCTTTTTCCATGTTACCTTGTTACTATCTCCTAGCATGGGGGGTGGGCCTTCGGGTACCACTTGGTTGGGTGGAACATGCACCAAAACCGTTGGGTCCCCATTTATCGTCAGTACTTGGTGGTGAGACATCTAGTTGGACAGCTCGCGGTTCTTGTGTTATTTATGCATTGTAATATTTTAGATTATATAAGTTATTTTATCCCTCTTATGTTATTGGGTGGACTTATGTAATTATAACACATTTATTCTATTTCCTCATTCTAGGAATGAGTGATGTAACTTTTGGAGTAAATGTTTATGAGATTGTATCTTGGATGATTATCTTATTATGTTATGTGGTATCCTTACGATGTATGATGTTATTTCATAAAGTATATAATGCTATGGTTATATGTAATATGTTTGTTTTGGTTTAAGTAATCCTAACCTTGTAGCTTTAGAGGTTGTTGTTAATTAGTAAGTGAATGTGCATGTTAAATGCACTTTATAAAAAAAAATTGGTTCACTTAAGACGTTAATTGCAACTTCCTTTAAGGTTACTTCATGGGGCATTATATTTATGCTTTGTTGATAGGTTTGGGAAATGTTTTGGGGATACAAACCTAAGACCTAGACCTAGTTTGACCTGCAAGTTAAAGGTTCTAGCAATGTTAGAAAAAAAATTGACTTTGGGCATACATTTGAAGGTTTTTTTTGTAGAGTTTTTTGACGAAATTAAAACCCATTATAGATTAGACAATCTAGATTCCAAATATGTAATATTTTTTACAATTGGGTTATTATTTTTTATTTTTCATTTAATTTATGATTAATCAAGTCCATAAACTTGAATTATTAATATTTTGTAGTATTTTAATAACTTTTTATCAACATAACATTTTTACGAACAGATTGCATGAAAGCATACCTCAAAAAATTCTTTTCAATTTAAAAAATAAAATAAAAAAGTTTAGGTCATGTTATGTGTGATGTACACGATGATTTTTTAAAAGACCAAATATGCTCAATAAAAAGTTAACAAAGAAAAAATATTCAATAAAAAATTACAAAAACATATGGAAAGCATGCTTGAATGAGTTAAAAATCTTTTCCCAAAAGGATTTAGAACAAATATGATTATTTAGGTCAAAATATGGATGATATACACATGCATGGTATGGTAAAAAAAATGACTTTTAAATAGTGGTTTTTAGAAATGCCTATTGAAAGTCAATTTGTATCATCTAGGTATTGACATAAATTACATATTTGGAAACTAGACTCTGAGTACTATATTTTATGATAGTGACTCTTTTCAAAATTCCATTTCTAAGTGCTTCAAATTTTAAGGTCAACTGTGTCAGATTCTCTAAATAAGGGAAAACACTTCTGCTAAATGGCCAAAAAGTGGACTCAACTTCTTGTGACCACCCTAAACTTATTTTTCTAGCTCTATCACTCGATAATTTTAGAAAAAATTGATGATATACATTAATTGAAATATTAACAATACTAAGGGGAAAAACAACAAGATTCAAGATAACTACTCTTAACTAGGGTTTTAGGTTTTAGGTTTATAGTTTAGGGTTTAGGTTTAGGTTTTAGGGTTTAGGTCCTAGGATTAAGGGTTCTAGGTTTTAGGTCTATTTTTTTGGAACCTAGGGTTAGGGTTTTCATTTCTAAGTTAAATATGTTCAATTTAGGTTAAATTCTAGTTAATTTAGGTTTATTTTTTATACTTTTCAATTTACAATGTAACATTTTTGGTTTCGCTGATGTTTTTGATTTTTTAAATGCAATTTAAAAAGTATAGAATATTGAATGTAAAACAAACAAAATAGACAAAAACTAAATAACAGTTACAAAATAGAAATGCAAGATATAAAGAAAAAAAAAAATTCAACCAACTTGGACGTTATTGAGGTCAATTGTGTCAACAGGGGGAGGTGGCAGTGAAAAAATGGTTGAAATGGGCCCTCTAAAATGCGTATGTGATCTATACTCTCCCTCAGGTGCAACCAAATGAACTTTGAAAATGAATTAAACAATTCGTCAATTTAAAAAATTACATAGCTTTAAAAAATGTAAATTCATTATGAACGCATACACGTTCTTAAAACGCGTACACATTTTTTGCTACATACCCAAATCTGAACACATATGTGTTCGGATTTAGGATCGGGTACCCAAACCAAAGCACATACATATTTTTTAAAAATGTGTACATGTTTCTTGTGATTTTTTTTGTTTTGGTCAAAAATTCCCCTCTTCGTGGACCCAACTTCTTGCTTTTACCTGGATCAAGACCTATAATGGTTTTTCTTTCCCTATGATGAGATCGACCACTCTTCCCTTAGAAATAGGACCAAAAAAATTAGATGTTTCATTCTCCATCATTTCATAGTCAGACCGATTTCATGTGAAGCTACGCCATCCATGAATTTTCTCCATGAAATTTGTCCATTCGGTTGTGCATAAATTCTTAAAGTTTCCCTTTGACAATGAAATATTCATCATCCGTAGTGGCTTTAACCCTTTATCCTCTAAAGGAAACTTTTTCTTAGATTCATTTTTGCTTGAGCCTATGGAACCTATAAAACCACAAGAATACTTAATTTTCTTTTCTTATCAAAAGTTCAAGGAAAAGAAGATAGAAAAATTATCCCTCTAAAACATGTCCCCACCCACCATGAAGCCTACTATCCTTGATGATACCATGTTTGAACCTAAAAAAATTCAAATAATCAAGACCAACTTAAGATACAAACTTTACCTACCTCCTACAAATGACTAAGACACAATGAAAACAACCCCGTCACACCTCCTCGAATAAAAAAATTGTAGAAAGTCAAAGAGCAAGTGGTTGAACAACCTTCTGTGGTTCTTGCTATCATGAGGGATTGCACCCAAATGCAAAGCTATAAATCTCATTAATCTTGTGTAACATGGAAATAATTTCAAGCCTATAGATTGCTCATAATGAAAGTGAATCTCTAGATTATGGGCTCATTCCTTAATGGTTTTTTATAATACTAATGATTTATGCAGGAAAAGGGATAGAAGGCTAAATGGAATACAAAAGTGAACTAAAATGATGGTGATGTACCTAACTATTGATGAACTTGCAATCTAATTCACAATGACCTTTCAATTTTTCTATTTGCAAAACTAAATATGGACAACTCAATCACATAATTATTTCATATAGAGGCTTTGAAAAAATCATCCTTTTCAAAGGAAAAGCAATATTTTCACAACTAAAATGATAAATCTCAATCACTTGCATACTGTATAACCTATAAGTTTAAACTTAACTACATACATACACCTATGAGAGAGACAAAAAATTAGAGGTTTCCAAGTTGAAACATAATAAATTCCTTATCAAATCAAACAAAATGACGATGCCTAAAATCTTGAAGGATAAACTTGATACTATTGAAAGGTGAAAGAAAAAAAACTACAATTGATAATATATGATAACCTGTAAGAGCTATTGTAAATATCAAACCATAAAAAAACTAAGTTACAAGGTAGTATCTTTCCAGAATGCAAAGGTAGAAAACAAGAACTAAGGAAAAATACTAAGTCTTTTCCAATATATATAAAATATGATAACTACAAGGTGCCAAGAGGTGGAACTAAAGGCCAATTGAAAGTTAAAAATATCTCTGAAACCCTTCTCACAAGAAAAGAAGAAAAGCATCGAAAAGAGGGCCCACAACTAAAGAAAACTAAACTCCAAATTTTTGAAACTCATCCCCTTAATGTGCATGATCAAAAGACCTTCAAAACTGATGTATAATTGAAGTTATGTCTCAAAAATATCCACCGTTTTCTCCATTTTATCTTCGCATGTGTAGACATGGAAAATGATCAAGTTCGATTCGACACACTTGATCCTGATTATTAATGGCATTTCCTCCTAAATCATACTCTCATATTTTCATCATATTTTTTCTCTTAATTTAATAAAACATCGTTTATTTGATTAAGTCTTTCTCCTCCAGTGATTAAATTAATCAATTTAATTTAATTAACCTTATATTTTTGTTTAATTAAATAAATCATTTTATTTGATTAAAGTCTCTAAAGTCCTCTTATTAAATTAAATAAATTAAACTTTATTTGATTTAATCTAACATTATCCCACTTAGTTAAATAAATCAAAATCATTTATTTAATTAAGCATTTCCTCTCAATTATGATTTAAATCAATTTATCAATTTAAGTCAAAATTGTCAAATCATCTAATCCCTCATTAAATTAATCAAAATCTTGATTAAGTTAATCCCTATCACTAAAATATTCTAGAGAATGTAAGTTGCACATGAAAATAGATTTAATTCATTTATTAAATCTCTATTTTCCCTCACATGACATCAAAAGGGAATATTCCCTCAAATTTGAATTCAAAAAGTCCAAGTGGACTTGTACATCCAACAAGGCATTCAATCCTCTTATATTTCCTTGTGGATTGATCCAAGTGGCATTTATTTCATTCCTTTTTCCCTCTCACATGTCATTTCCCAAATTTCAAATTCCACCTAATTGCATTTATTGGCACTTTGGCCAAAATGTGCACAACCATCAACCATTCACATCTTGACAAGTGGCACTTGGCCATTGGATGTTGAATGATCCCTCATTTCTCTATTTCACTATCTCTTCCATTTTGAAAATCTATAAATTGGAGGCTTCTCTCCCCATTTTATCATTCACAATTCAAGCAAGTATACTATACTTCATTTCATCAAGAATTTTGAGTTGAATTACTATACTCAAAATTCATCTTCATTTCAAATATTTCATGCAAGGTTACTCTCTTGAATTGAGAGCCAATCTTGTTCACTCCATTGAAGTAGCTAATCTCACCATCAACAATCATCAAGCTTACAAACATGAATTGGGAAAGAGTTGATTTCGACATACCAATCAACACCAATTCCCCCATGGAATTGATAGTTGTTCATTAAAATAGGATTTTTTACTTCCATTTACATTGTTCTTCACTTGTTTTCCTATATTAATGTGGCAATCTAATTTCAAGGGGAATCCTCATTTCACCTTGCACATTTGATCTAATGTTGTGTCTATTTGTTTCTTGTGTGCAGGTCTAGAATTGAAGCGGTTCACATTCTCGTGCTAGAAGGAGGGCTTTCTTTGGAAATATCACGCATTCCTTGAGCTACTTCGGGTTCTTTGTTATGCTCTCAGGATGATAATATTGGTTACCAATAGTCTCCGATTTTCTTGGCACTATTTTGTTCTATTAAAGTTCTTGGGCTGATTAAAATTGTAAACTTTAAGGTTTGATTGTTCTTTCTTGTTAAACTCTCGGGCTGATGAATTTTTTATACTTTAAAGATTTGACATTTGGTTACTATCACATATTTTCCTAGTTCATTGTGCTTTTAATTTAATATTACTCATGCTTTTTACCACCTCGCCATAGTTTACTTTGCATCTCCTCGTGCTACAACAATGTTCTTACTTTGACCACCCCGTTAAACATCTATCTCCTCACCGCTCAACCACGAATCCTTTTCCCCTAGCCCGTGGTATCACAGTGAGAGCTCTATCTTCTCTACCGCCTTATCACAGTCTTCATCTTTTCCCTGGTGGTACAGCAGTTCTAACTCTCATGGTCCTCTTTGTTGTTTACCTCATCACCATGGTCTCCTGCCTAACTGCCAGTGGTAGCGCGGTAGCCTTCCATCATCCCAACCGCGTCACTGTGGTCTACCACCTAACCACCAGTGTTAGCACAATAGCCTTCCATCATCCCCACCATGTCATCAAGGTCTACCACCTAACTACCAACAATAGCGTGGTAGCCTTCCATCATCCCCACCACATCACCACAGTCTTCAAATTAACTGTCGGTGGTAGCGCGGTAACCATCAATCACCCTCACCGCACCATCATGGTCTCTGACCTCACTATCCATAGTACAATAGTAAACCTATCATTCCACTGCCCCCTTTGTTCACTATGCTACTGCGAGATCCTTTCAGACCATCTGTGATGTGGCGGTCGCTATCTTGACCGACAACGCCTATCATTTACCACGCCACTGCGTGGACTGTTTCGACTGTCCATGGTATAGAGGTAAGGGGTATAATGACCACCCTTAGCCACCAACCATGGTATCATAGGCCATAGTATAATAGTAGAAGGGGTTAATTTATGAAGTAAGGCAGTGGTATAAGGAAACAAATAAATTAAGCATTATAAACGGGTGGTAAAAAAAATTATATAAAAAGGTGGAAAAATTTTCTTAACTTATGATTAATGAATTAATGTATGAGAAATTTTGTGGATTATTTTTGTTCATATTAATGTGCTATCTTCTTTTACAGGTTGATATTGGAATCAAGCCAAGGCAAAGAAAGATTGGGGAAATTCACAAAAGCATTTTTTAATGCTTATTGAGCTAGATTTTCTATTTTCTTTCAAACGATCTCACATCTAATTTTTTTGGGTTTAAAAGTAATCATTTTACTTGATCCTTTTGGATAAAATTGAACCTTAGACATTTATTAAATTTCAATTTGGGTTCTAAAAATTGAACAAGGCAACTTTCACACTTCAAAGTTGGTGGTTTAAAAATAACTCATCTTTTCCTTTGAGGGTTAAAATGAGCATGTGTACTTGATGTTTTGTAATCCTTTTCACAAAGTAATATCATTTAAAAGGCATATGCAATTCTCTCCCGCCTCACGATGATCTTGAGAATCAAAAGTCTTTTTGTGATATTAAGTTGTCAAGAGTATTACCTCCACACTTCATTTTTGGGTTTAAAAATTTAACAAAACATCTTTTGAGTTTGAGTAGACTTATTTTGTGTGTTCTCCCTTTGTTTCTAAATGAAAGTTGATTGAACTAAAAATATGTTTACTCACTTTTTTTTATCTTAGCGAGCCTGCCTTGTGGGAAAACATACTCACCCAAGGGAATGACCCAACTGGTAACACACTAAGGACAAGTGTATTTCCAACTGGGATATAAAAGTGGGTATTGGAACAAAAGCTAGTATCACGTGGTTGGATCCGACGAGAAGGGAAGAAATGGTCTCTCGCCACATGGGTCAGCCTCCACGAACAAAAATAATGAATTTAAACCCTTGTTTAGAAGGCCAAATCCTTATCTATTTTGTTGGTGCAAAAGGTCATGTCCTTTGAAGCCACCCCACGTTATACATGCAGTTTTTTTGTAGAGATGAAAAATATGCCATGGGAGATTCATGGGTACTGATGCTTGGTTGATCCAAGAAGTGTGTTCCATGGAGGGGAGCTAGTATGTTCAAGCATCTAGTCATCCACATAGAATATGCGTAGCTAGATTCGTCCAAGTGGGAACCCAACAAAATATCGTCTCTTCATCCTAGGGTTGTACATGTGCTTGGAAATGGAAAATACATTGCTTGGTCCTCAAAACAATTGAAAAACAAACATTCACAAAGAGCTCCAAATTTCAAACCCCTTGGAGGAAAAAAATATCTTTGACAAATTTAAGTACTCTTGCTTTTCCTAGGGATGATATCCTTAGAGATTTCTAAGTGCTTGGATTTTATCATCATTTTTTTTTACTAAGGTTAAACATAGCAGAATTTTTTCCTAATTTCCTTGATTTCCACATAATGGACCTTGTGGGATAAAAAGAAAGTGGGACATTAGACATACAATTTGAAACATAAATCAAGAATGTGCTTTTGGTAAAAAATAATTCATTAAGCAAGATAACCAACAACTCAACCACACGTGTGCTTGTTCTCTTTTGAGTCTTATGGTTTTCATGCAAACATATATATTTTGGTTTGAGTTACTCTTAGGGAAAAGCATGCTCTTCAAAACCTTGGTCTTGTAAACAAATTCCTTCTTAGGTTCATCTAGGATCAAGTCAAACACTTCACCCATTTGAAACATCAATCAAATCATATCTCACCAACAACTTTTGGAACCTTGTAAACATCACTTACGCTATAATTTTAGGGAAAATTAACATCACCTTGTTTGACTTAATGCACCTAGTCAAAATATCAATCTTCTTGAACAAATTTTCCTCTAGGATAACACAACTTCTTGAGGTCTACTAGTTCTTGATCACTTTGATTGGATCAACACACTTAGCCAATTCATTCTCTTATGTGAGTTTTCCCTAGGATAACACAACTTCCTAGGGTGTACAAGTTCACCATCATCTTTTTATTCTTAACACACCTAGTAAAACTATCCTCAAAATCAAAATAAAAAAAAATCCTAAATTCTAGCATTGATCCAAAGTTCCTTAAAGTCCAAACATCCATATCATTTCATCCTCCATCTCATCATTGGTCCTAAACCCCTCAAAGGTCAGTAAGGTCAAAATACAAGAGGAACATGGAATATAAACTTGACTCATATATCATGAATAATCAAATTCAACCAAACTATCCAAGCCTTACAATGCCAATTGATTTTCAAAACTTTCATTTGTACAATCCATACATGTGATCATTATCTCCTCCAAATATCAATGGTATAAATGTGAGCATTCCCAATCTAAATTTTGGAACACCTTTCCCTTTGGTAGATTTAAATCAAAGTCAAAACTTAAAAATCTATCAACCAAACAATCAAGGCATGAGCCTTCCCCCTTTACCAACCATCAATCAAAAAAATTCAAGCAACACCCACTTCATAAGTCTAAGCATCATATCAAATCCTCCCATTTTTCCATTGATATCGCAACAACCAATGGAAACCATTCAAGAAACCCAAAAAATAAACACCATTCTCAATCTACAACCACCACCACCAAAAAACAACATGAAAAATTCATTCTCTATCATCTTGTAAGCCGCTCAACAAGTTGCCTGCAAAAAGGAACTCCAAAACCAACAAGCTGCACAAGCCCAACAAGCCGCACAAGTTGCACAAGCGGCTCAAGTAGCCCAAAAAGCACATACGCAAGAACAATATCAAGAACTACTACAAGAAATCCATTAGAAAGCATACCAACAAACCCTACAAAATTTTTCAGGCACAACAACAAGCTAAACAAAAAGCTTTGTTGGCACAAAAACAACTTGACCAACAACAAGCTTTGTTGGCGTAACAACAACTAGACCAACAAAAATATTTACGGGAAAAATAACAGATGGACCAACAACAAGATTTTTTGGCACAACAAAAACAAGACCAACAAAAATATTTATTGGAAAAACAACAACACGACCAACAAAAATCATTGTTGGCTTAGCATCAAATGCAAGAATTACTCACTCAATAAAGCTTGCAACAGATTCCCACCAAAATTGTTTAAAATAATGATCAAGATATGTACATCGATGAAAACCTTGAAGATGTTTCCACCTCATCCAATAATCAAATCAACATACGTCAAGAGCCATTTTTTAGTTATGATCAAGACCCCTCCTACAAAGATCTATTTCAAGGAGTGTTGATATTATTTGATCCTATTGACATAATCCAAAATCCATCTACCAATGATCATGTTGACAATGTCTCTACATCACCTAACCAGTTAGAGGACATATCTCAAGAATGTATTCCAAAGAATAATCAACATCTATCACCAAGTTCTAGCAATGGTCCTTCCCAAGACATATTGACATCCTTTGACTTCATGGTTATAGATATTGAAGAAATCCTCAACTCACCATTTGATCCAAGTCCATTCAAAGATCAGGAGTATTTTAAGCCACTTTCCATGCCTAATAAAGACATCCAAGAATCTCTTGTATACAATCCATCCTTTGAAATCGACCCATGTCAAGAACTTAATCCAAAGCATGTCAAAAGCAATTCCAAAATCATTCGAGATCAAGAATTTGTATCTCCAAACTACTGCAATGATAATGGGAACCCTCCTATCTATACAAGATGACCATGTCCACATAGCACATAATCCTCCATCTACCCATGAGATTCTTTCTTTGGATGGACACATAGATGATCGTTATTCAAAACAAGAGTCTCATACTCTTACTAAGGAACAAGAGTCTCCTACTCTTAACATTTCTACACATGATCAAGATATAAAGAAATACAGAGACATATCAGAAACAAATCATGAAGAAGGCTTATACAAAAGTTGCGAATTAGAAATATCATGTGAAAGCATATCAAGAATGAATCATGAGTAATATTTTTACAAGGACAGTGAAGCATCAACACTTCCTGAAGAAGCATTACAATCTGATATTTCATAGGATCAAGCCGAAGATATTAATCAAGAAGTCATCCCACATATGGAGGATCCTATCACTCATAAACTTGGATCACTTACCTTTCTTAGGGAAAGATACCTCATCAATAAGGAAGTTTCCACCTTTGAAGATCTTCCACAGAGTAGAGAAGGAGTAGCACCTTGTTTCCAAGGTAAACCATATCCTATTGCAAATAAAATGTTTCAACAGATGAATTATCAAGGTATAGGACTAGGCCTACATGAAAAAAGTATCCTATAATTGGTATAGATTATTGGCAATCCTAAGCATCAAAGCCTTGGTTATTCGAGAATCAAGTGATATAAGCATATCAGTGATACTCCCACAAAACTAGGGGCAAATTCGTCTCAAGCAAACGTCAACATAGGGAGCACAAAGAATCCTTAAGATGAAAATAATTCCAATACTACAACCAACCACGTCATGAATCTTCATCCATCTATCACCCCTTGGATGAATTGGGACCAACATCAAAATAAATATTTGAATCAAAGCATGAAATTTTTCATCAAATAAAAAGATGCTAAGAAGCATATTGGAGAAATCAAATACATATGGATACCAAAAAATAAAAATAAAGATTATCCCTATCATACTCCTTTAGTCAAAGAAACTATGGGGAAAACTAAAAATGGGAAAAGTATCCATCAAAGATTTCCACAAAGGAAAAAACAAGCTTCTCAAGTGACATACAAAGTGTATCAAATAGTTGGTCCTAAATCCACACACACTTCCGTATCCACCCATCGTTTCTCATCTTCCCAAGTTTGGAGAGTCAAAGGCTCCAAACTATCACCTAATCCATCTTATACTCCTAAACACACTCCATCCACACCTCCACACATGATATTTAATCCTCAAATTGACCATGTGTTGTAAATGACCCTTCTTCATAAGGATTCAAAAGGCACTCTTTTGTGATGTGCGCATAAAGATGAAGTTAACTCTAGTATCAACAAAGTAGATCAAGAATCTCAAAATTTTCATTCAAGTGCATGTATCTTGGCAAATAAACTTCTTCAAGTAGGATACTGATGGCACGCTATGATAGAAGCATGTACATCAATAGAACCAAGTGGTTCAACATGAGGTTAAAATCTCTCAAAAAGTTAATAAAAATAAAAAATTAGAAAATGGATTGAAAATAGTAAAGATAAAAATCATCCTCTAGCGAAAACCACTTCGGTGGTCCTTTGGATAGGTCCCATGATGAAAACATGGCAAACAGGCATTGTGTGTAGAATCGAGCGTCTATGTGTGCTAGTTCAAGAGAAAGCATATTATCACATCTAGAATAAATCCAATATTCTAGCCATATCATTTGTTCATCTATGAACCATTTATCCAATCCATTTTCATCCATCTGCATCCATATTCCAAGTTATCTTGATCTTGAAAAAGTTTTGTGTACACTTTACACTTTATTGTGGTAAAAATATTGACATGGTTCATTTTCATTGATCTGATCCTACCCAAAGTTATCTGAGCCTTGAAGCATTATCTGAATGAGAATTCCTCTATTCAAACACTTATCTTGTCATAAGATAATCCATGGAATCATTCATATGCTAACCATCCATCCACCTATACAAGATTCCACCCATGCAATTCCATATAGTGCTAGACACTGGGGGTAGATATTTGCATCTTGCTTCGGGAATAAATCTTGATATATATCCTTCAACCTATGTAGTGATCTGAACATTTGCAAACGTGAAATAAATTGGTCAAATAATTTGTGAGCATCAATCCTAATCCCTATCCCATGGCATATTTTGATAGCAAGACAATGTTCCTTATGAAGCTTTATATTTCATTAAACATCAATCCAAGCAATCCATATCAGTTGCATCTAATGTGTACTTCAGCATCACATTAAAGTCATCAAAGCTATTTTGTTCCAAATCAAGCTTCATCAATATTGATCAGTCGAATCCAATCAATTTTCACCTTGTTTGACTTAACACACTTAGTCAAACTATCATCTTCTACATGAGTTTACTCTAGGATAATACAACTTCCTAGAATTTACAAGTGCATTATCATCTTATTTGACTTAACAAACTTAGTCGAGTTATCCAATCCATCGTCAAATTGTTTGACTTAACACACTTAGTCAAACCATCCTCTCTTGAACAAGTTTACTCTAGGATAACACAACTTCCTAGATTTTACAAGTGCATTATCACTTTGTTTGACTTAACACACTTAGTCAAACTATCAATCCATTGATCTAATCAATCAACCATAAGCTTGGTTTTTAACAAAATCTCAAAATAGAGAACTGATATCATGACATATCCATATCCAAATCGTCAAAAATATGTGAAAATTCAAAAAAATTTGAAAAATCAAAATCAATCAAAAAATCCAAAAACATGTCGAAAATCTCAGAAAATCTTCAAAAATTTCATCATCAAGTCTTGTTAGTATCTTACCTTGTCTGAACTACATCATCTTTGAGCTTGAATGTATGCAAGGTTGATATTTTATCATCCCTCGAGACATCTTAGGTCAGTACTTAGGCATTCATCGCATTGGCAATTTGTTTTCCCATCTATTTTACATCTTAGGTAAGTCCTTTAGGTGTCCATCACATTGGAAATCCGTTTGTCCATGTTTTTGACATTTAGGTAAATCCTTAGGTGTCTGTCGCATTGGCAATCCATTTTTCCATATTTTTCACATTTAGGCGAGTCCTTAGGCATCTGTCACATTGACAATTTGTTTGTCCATATTTTTCACATCTTAGGTCAGTCCTTAGGCATCTATTGTAATAAAATGGCAACCTTTTTTACCATCTATCTCATCATTGAGTCAATTCTTTCATTAGTCAAACTATGTGGTCTTTCCGTATATAACGTAGGCAAGGCTAATCTATGGATCAGCTCTCGAGACCCCTAAGATAGGTCTTTAGGTTAGTCTCTTTACTGTAAATCTCAAAAATACCAAAAACATTTGTAAAACATCTTGAAAATACCAAAAATAGCATCAAAATTTTTGAAAATCCAAAATGGTGCACCCATCTCATTTAACTTTCACCCACGATAGTCATCATTCCTAATAAAATGAATTTTACCCTTCGCCCTTTGGTGAGTTAGTTAGAAGAAATTCTAGTACATTCAGAAGTAAACACCCTAATCGTCAGAGTCTCAAAAGTCTAGATCAATAAGTCAACAAGTTGATCAACTCAGAGTATCAATATCTTATCACTCAATCAGTCCCATCAAAACCCTAATCACTACATCTCCTAGGATGAATCCTTCCCATGATGGAAATAAGAATTAGGTACCTAAGAGTTGTTTAGCCTTGGCTAGCAGTATGAAGAATATTATCTTGTTTATTTTCTTTATTTGGTCTTTATTGGCTTATCTTATTTTGCGCTCATTCCAAGGACCTCTCGATGATGCCTAAACAAAATAGGTTGCAGAGAGAAAGGAATGGGGCAAAGATAGTTGTCTCTTTTATCTACTATGCTTGTGGAATACACTTGTAAAATAAATTCGTCACATATTCTTTTTTTGGTTTGTGGAGAGGATGTTTTAGATATCTTGTTGACCACATAAGAAAGCTTCCTTTCCTATGTTTTTGCCTAAGGTGTTTAGAATGTTTGAACCACATCCTAAATGAAGTATGCATGCTAAGTGCAAATAACAATAGTCTTATTTGATTGTCAATTCAGAGTCCATCACACTAGGTACAATGCCATCCTGGTCCTTTATACCTTGATGAATTGTACCTATGTGTGTTACCAAACATAAAGTAATTGGTCCTTTGAAAATCCCAACTCCTTGTAAGCAATACATCATCAATCATCATATTGTGTGGATCCTCCTTCCATTCTTCTCATTCTTCTATCTTTACTAACATTTCTATCTAAAATTGGTGTGTTGCTTCAACCTATACACGAGACTACCCATAGTCGATGATTGCCTATGCATCATCAAATTTGTCTACACCAAAGAATTATCTTTCATCACTTGATCAATAGGACCACTCCTCTCGCATTTTATCGCGATATCAATTGAGAAATTAACATTTTCGTCGAATCTCTTGAGGGGGAAATCTACTAGCGTAATTCTTCTCACTAGGACAATAGTGGGCATCCAAAAAATTGAGAGATTTTTGACTTTGATCACAGCAGTTTATTCTTTGAATTAATGCAACAAGTACATTGCTTCAAAGAGGGGCAAAATGTAGACATGGAAAATGAACAAGTTCGGTTAGACACCCTTGATCTTGATTATTAATGACATTTCCTCCTAAATCATACTCTCAACTTTTCATCATATTTTGTCTCTTAATTTATTAAATCATCGTTTATTTGATTAAGTATTTCTCCTCCAGTCATTAAATTAATCAATTTAATTTAATTAACCTTATATTTTTGTTTAATTAAATAAATCATTTTATTTTATTAAAGTCTATAAAGTCCTCTTATTAAATTAAATAAATTAAACCTTATTTGATTTAATCTCACATTATCCCACTTAGTTAAATAAATCAAAATCATTTATTTAATTAAGCATTTCCTCTCAATTATGATTTAAATCAATTTATCAATTTAAGTCAAAATTGTCAAATCATCTAATCCCTCATTAAATTAATCAAAATTTTGATTAAGTTAATCCCTATCACTAAAATCTTCTAGATAATACAATTTGCACATGAAAATAGATCTAATTCATTTACTAAATCTCTATTTTCCCTCACATGGCATCAAAAGGGAATATTCCCTCAAATTTGAATTCAAAAAGTCCAAGTGGACTTGTACATCCAACGAGGAATTCACTCCTCTTACATGTCCTTGTGAATTGAGCTAAGGGGCATTTATTTTATTCTTTTTTCCTTCTCACATGTCATTTCTCAAATTTCAAATTCCACCTAATTGCATTTATTGGCACTTTGGCCAAAATGTGCACAACCATCAACCATTCACATCCTAAAAAGTGGCACTTGGCCATTGGATGTTGAATGATCCTACATTTCTCTATTTCACTATCTCTTCAATTTTGTAAATCTATAAATTGGAGGCTTCTCTCCTTATTTTACCATCCACAATTCAAGCAAGTATACTATACTTCATTTCATCCACAATTTTGAGTAGACTTACTATATTCCAAATTCATCTTCATTTCGCATATTTTATGCAAGGTTACTCTCTTGAATTGAGATTAAATATTGTTCACTCCATTCAAGCAACTAATCTTGTTGGAATGATGGATACACAGGTTGCCTTGATGAAGCTGCAGACTTCAATGGAGGACCTTTTCCAAGAAGAAATATTCACCAACACAGAAAGTATGATAATGACATTCAAAATAGAGATTCTATTATGATGATCTAGATTGATTTACAAAGTGTACATATGCCTAATTAAATAGGCAAGATATAAACCTAGAATGCAAAGGATGTTGCCAAGTGTTCAAATCACACTACATGTGACAATATGAAACCCTAATAACCTACCTAGGGAATGATAACAAGATGGAGATAAGTTCTAGAAAAGATAACTCATCTTCTAGAAGGGAATCTTATCTCAAAAACATTATTAAATGATTAAAAAGTAACCTAGGACTAATATGATTAATTAATGCCTAAGTTAACTTATGCTAGTGTAATAATCAATTAATTAATTACACTAACACCCACCCATAAGTGCAACTTAGGGAGGAAATGAAAATACAATGATTATGCATGATGATGATGGGTCCTGGTTGATGTCCATATTAGGTACCCATGTACATAGGATGAAAATGAAACTAATCTCCCACAAATAGAGAAAAGAGGAAAAACCCAGTGGGAAGAAAACCCCTCTCCAAAAAAGGAGATGAAATGCAGAAAGGTGATGATTGGAGGACTCAACATCATCCCCCCAAGGACAACAATCATCACATGGATACAATACAATCAATGGGCCCCCCATAGGAGGGAAGAGAGAGACTATGTAGCCTCCCAAGAATATGTGATCACCTGCAACAAAGGTAAGTGTATGTAGACAAAATATGATCCAGTGTCGACAAACAACTTGTCTCCCTTTTGGAAGAAACAAAACCATGTAGAGATGCAGGGTAGCTTCCCATTCCGGATAGGAATTGAAGGAAGGAAGGATGTATATGAATGTTGATGATGTCTCTTAAATCTGCTCATGTGTCTCCTTGCCTGATGAAGATGAAGATGCCACAACCCACTTAGGTACATACCCAATCAATGTAGAAGGTGACAAATCAGGACAAGGCAGAAATTGATGCTCAACATATCCAAAGACGGAAATGTGATGGTCCTTCCATCAAAGGAATAGATGGAGACTTGATTGCCCCCCCATAATGAAGTGTCCTCAAAACCACTGAGAGAAGACTGAAGCCAATCCAATGGTAGATGCAGAAAAAACTCTGATGAAGATGGAGGAAGTCTCATTTATGAAATCTCTGAATAGAGGAGTGATATCCCCTCAAGGATGTCCTGATGAATGATGATGATGGAAGCCTCAATCAATGACTCTAGACAAGGAATCATTGAATGTGAAGGGATACCAACTATCTTTGATGGAGAAGAAGAATTATCTGAAGCAACATTGCCAACCTCTTTTGAAGATTCAAGGCAATCCAAACAAACAACTTCCTGCATAGCAATATCATCATGGGTTACTTGATCTGAAACCTGACATTCTAAATCATGACCATCAAGGAAGGGTGGAGTATCTGAATCTCCATATATCTCCCAAATCTTAGTCCAAAGGATGTGAGGACTATCACAATGATCAATAGATTCCAAAACATCACAATCAACATGCATTGCAATCACTGCTAAAACATTATATCTGCTGCAACTCCAAGCAAATTTTTGAATACCTTGTCCTGGATGGGGAACCATACCATACAAATGTGGCAACAATTCAAGTTTTTCGAGATGGTGGATGATCCCATCTCACCATTGTTTATGTTTTCCTGTGTGCAACATAGTCAAAGAAGGATAATATGCAAGCCCCATAATGTACAAAAAAATTTCTCCAAAAATACAAAGACAATGACCTTCAACAACAAATAAAAACTTCCAAAACTGATATGCAACTGAGGTGATGCAACCCAAATAAAAAATTATTTTCCCAAGCTTCAGGATATCCAAGTTATTGAACAAAACCAATGCAAGAGTACCTAGAGCTGAAATTGATCAAAGTGAATGGACTGATGAAAATAGCTCTAAATTACCTTCCTGATGCTGCTGGAATCATTGAATTTTGATCAATGGTTGCAAAGATATGAGCCTTTATGTCCAAACTATAGGGTTGACTTTAGTTGACTATAGAACTTTCTGGAAGAAAAATTTCCTAGAATGGATGTCACCACTAGAAAGAGCACTAAATTCCCTTTCTGATGGTATCTCATTTGTAGATTTTCAATACCTTGGTGAAAAGATATGATAAAATGAAAAAAATGCCTAGATGAGGCACTCTGCAGGCTAAACAGGTGCCAAATTTTGGCCCTCAGGCACTGGCCCTAGGTCGCTGATGTGACCACAGATGTAGCTGGAAAAAAAAAATATAGGACCGTCACCAGGTGGAGTGCCAGTGGAGCGGCAGCTAAGTGGAGGTGCGCAGTGCCGGGGCGGCGCCGTTGGGAATAGGCAGAGCCGTCGGTCACAGATAGGACTGGGGTTGGCGATGAGGGCTCAGCAGAGATAAGTGATCACGGATGGGAACAGTTGTCAGAGGATGCATTAGTGTCAATGACGGGATCGGTCGACCGGATGGATGTGACAGCTGTTGGAGAACGGGCCGGTGGAAGTGGTCGTTGATGGAAGCACAGGCGATGTGACGGCTGATGTGACTAGCGGACGTGATGGCGAGCAGGATGGAGGCAACTAGAGGAGTCAACGCTGATGGACGGGCCTGTTTGATGGGATGGAAAATGATAGTCGGTGATGATACAAAGGACGGTCGACAAATAGTACCTTCCTCTGCAACAAAATCAATGCAGCCGACCAAAACTTTTTGCAGACTTTTTAAAACAAACAACCCCAAATATATATTTTTTGAATAATTCCTTTATGGTAATTCAAAAAATAAAAAATAAAAATGCCGATGAATATTATCAAACCCTATAGTCTATGGATTGGAGAAATATGATGCCGACTTAGGAATAAAATAGCAGGTCGCCCTAGATTTAAATTTTTGCCCAAACTATAGAAAAATTAGCCCTTTTTTGGAAATAAAAAATTCCTGCAGATCTAAAAAAATTTTGCCATGATGGAGGACTGAAAGGGAGGATATTTTTTTCTACAAATGTGTACGGATAGTACAAAATGCAAAAACCCTAGATATACCTCAAATGGCTAAATGTGTCCAAATCGGAGCCAAACTTTCTTGATCCTGGGATGAACCTTCACTGGAACAACTCTGATACCATGTTGGAATGTTGGATACATAGGTTGCCTTGATGAAGCTATAGAATTCAATGGAGGACCTTTGCCAAGAAGAAATATTCACCCACACATAAAGTATGATAATGACATTCAAAATGAGATTCTATTATGATGATGTGGATTGATTTACAAAGTGTACATATGCCTGATTAAATAGGCAAGAGATAAACCTAGAATGCAAAGGATGTTGCTAAGTGTTCAAATCACACTACATGTGACAACATGAAACCCTAATAACCTACCTAGGGAATGATAACAAGATGGAGATAAGTTCTAGAAAAGATAACTCATCTTCTAGAAGGGAATCTTATCTCAACAACATTATTAAATGATTAAAAAGTAACCTAGGACTAATATGATTAATTAATGCCTAAGTTAACTTATGCTAGTGTAATAATCAATTAATTAATTACACTAAAAAATCTCACCATCAACAATCATAAAGCTTACAAACAAGAATTGGGAAAGGGTTGATTTCAAAATACCAATCAGCACCAATTCCCCCATGGGATTGATAGTTGTTCATTAAAATAGGATTTTTTTACTTCCATTTACATTGTTCTTCACTTGTTTTCCTATATTAATATGGCAATCTAATTTCATGGGGAATCCTCATTTCACCTTTCACATTTGATCTAATGTTGTGTGTGTTTGTTTCTTGTGAGCAAGTTCAGAAATGAAATGGTTCACAACATGATATGCTAACTTCACTTGTATTTCTTGCATGATTTTGAGAAAAAGAGAACCGTTTTATTGGATATTAAAGATAATCAATTTTTGACTATTTTAATACTTACATGTGATAGTCCTCATTACATAGTAAATATTCAGGTAAATAATAAAATATTACCCTTAATATTTAATTTCATAGTACTTTTGTCAAAAAATCATGTAAAAATACATAAGTACTCCTTCACTACAACATGTAGTAATATCATATTCTCCTATAGCATTCACAAGAAACACATGCCTTAGTTTCAAAGTCTTCAAAATCAAATGATAAAGGTAATATCATCACCCTTAAATTCATAGGCTCCATTAGATGATTAGGTCGATTAACTTAATAAGTAAAAACCATGGCATCATTTAGATGAAATGATTTTTCCTTAAAAAACAATTAAAAATACCCCATCATCAAATTAGGGCATCAAGTCAAAAAAAATTGAATCCTAATCACTCATTATTCTTCACTTTGCACTTTCTGAAAGCATATTGTTGTGCCACCATGGTTGATAGGGTTTTGAGCTTGAAATTCACCATTCAAGTTATATCTGGGTGATTCTCTAAGGGACTTTGCAGAAAAATACATGGTAAGTATTACCTTGTAAAAAATCTATGTATTTCTCTCCATTTTGATAGAATTTTCAAGATTTATAGCCACAACCATAATCAATTTTTTGTTGTATTTTGTTCCTCCATTCTCTATTAATATCTTTTATTCATTTTATGCCACCATTAAGATCGTGTTTGCTCGGACATGGAGTCTTCAGGGTGAGGGTTTTAATGTACTTCCTTCACATCAAACTTAGGTATGAAATCCAACATTTTAAAATCTGTATTTCTTGTTATCTCCTATTTATGAAATTGCTCGATTTGAGCTTTTTTGAGTGCAAGATAATACCGATACTCATTTTCTTTTGTAATAATCTTTATGGTTTCCTCTATTTCTGCAAAAATTCAACTACTGCACTCTCTATTTATTATTCTCACCATTTCTAAGGGTTTTCTAGCTTCTCATAACTATAGTTGTAGCAAGATATTCTAGGTTGTCTTCATTTATGTGACAAAAGGCACCATATTATTCATTTTTCCTCCTTGAAAGAATAGATGCGGCCTCTAATTTTTTTTTATATTTACTTGAGTTGAATGAGCTTAGGGTTTCTCCATCTCTCCACTAGGCCATGGCTTCTCCATATTTGTGTTGAGGGTTCATTCTTCATGCAGGCTGCAAGGTTTTATTTAAGCATTCTAGGTCTTTTGCTAAGGTGTTTTGGCACTATCATTTTCTCAATCACTTTTCAATAGAGGCCTTGTTGCCTTAATCCCTATAGCTACACCCTTGATTCTCCATTTGCAATTGATCCAATACTAGTATTATGTAGAAACACCTTAATAATGATATTTATCAATCTCCGTAATTCATTCCACAGGTTGAGATCTTCATTTGTTTAATATAAAGAATCACAAATTTCTTTTATGAATTTTGTATTTGTGTATTGGACTTGGATTTTTGTGATATGGAAATTTTCTTCTTTATTTCTAAGTTATTTAAATTAATCATAGATATATGATTTAGAAAAAATTCCATTGTTACATTTGAAGTAACTTTTTCTAAATTTTCAATTCTTCCTTTTGATGTATAATATATCCTCTTCTTTGTAGCAGCTTGCAAAATGACAATTGATTATAAACCTTGTATTGATTGTTCCTATTGTACAAGCATAATTAACTATGTCGTTTATCTTTGTGTTCAGGATAATAACATTTTGATGATTTCTCCCCAAGTAACCTTAAGGAAAGAGACCTTGGAAACTATGAAAAAGGCACTAGTTTTATTATCTCCATTTGGCATTGACGTTGTATGAATTTTCTATACCTGCACATTGAAGTTTGTCTCAATACTTGTTCTTTATAATTTTGACAGTCCTCTATCGATGTCCATCTCTTGGAAGATGATGATTTCCTTTAAGCTGAAATGTGCTTAACATAATGTATCTCATGGTATTATTGAATGAATCCTTATCCCTAGCCCTCTCAAGAATTAAGAGGGAAGCATGTTGGGATCGACCATTGTGGGAGCCCATTTTCCACCACACACTAATATGATGAACATGATAGTAATGCAATTATCAACTTGTACTTGCAAAATGAGAAAACATGTTAGATAAAAACAATAAAGTTTAATGATTTTCATGATGATTAGATCCCATTTACTAATTTTTCTTGGATTTTTACACATATCAGATAATTAATAAATTGAATTGATGCATCATAGCTATAGGTTATATGTTTATTCGTAAAAAAATATGACAAGTTTTTATATCCCAAGCTCTAACAAAACTTTTCAATCAACTATAGATGCTTCTGAAGACTTGGTACGAGAGGGGCTAGAGATAAGAAGACCAAGTTGAATATAGGAGGATCAACACCAACATTTCTAGGAAATGACATATATGAACTATATTTATGTGTTTTTCTCTTTAATTAATCTTCAGATATATAACTCGCTCTTTATTTTGTATCAATCCAATTTAGTTATTCCCATGTCTTGTGTGGGGAATTTTGGGAACTTTTTTAATATTCAATGAATAGACAACAATATTGTATAAATTTGCATCTCAAAATGAATGAAATACAACATATTATTATGCAACTCTTGTAATCTCTTTATATTATAAAATATTTCATAATAAGAACTGAACTTCAATCTAAAAAATTTAAATGCAAATGATAATAATTAGTAGAATTTAATGTAGTAACTTTCACCTTAAAAGTAATTAGTTGTTCCAACTATAACAAAATGAGCTGAGGTGAATTTTTTGTTAACGGTTCCTTCTATTCCTCCCCTTAGAGAAGAAAAGAAACCTATGGTTGATCAACCCACTCTTACACAAATGCAACTTGTAAAAGAAATCGGGGTGCTAGAGAGTGTAGAAATAGATGTTTTGTCTTTGATTGTAGGTTAAATGAAGAATTAAACAAAGAAAATGAAAATCCAAACTTGACTAAATCAATGCATGACTAGCCTCCCCCTTCACCAAAACAAAAAAATCCAATGCAACAATCAAAACAGGAGTTGAACTCTTCTATGGACATCATCATTCGACCTCCTGTTGTGATCCACTTGGATGATGATGATGAGGTTGCTAAAATTGATGAAGAGGTGCATAATTAATTGAGTACATTTTTTTCCTTTTCCATTATCCTAGATGACAATTCTCCTAGAAAGAGTGTTGAACCTAGTGATGGATCTATTTTGACACTTTTTATTGTCCCTTTGTCTAGTGTTTGCCTTTTGTATACAATGAACATGATTAGGAGGTAGATGACTTGATTTAGATTGAATTTATTGGGCCTTACTAGTCTTTTGCACTTTCAATTTCTTTTGTGTGGTTGCATGTGTGTTATGTGATCCCCCATGACATTATGTTTGTGGCATTCATCTATTTATACCTTCATTCTTCTCTATGTCATAAATCTTTTACTTTGTGCTTTGTCTCTTTTTCTCTTTTTTCTTTTGTTTTCCTTTTGTGGATGATGCAAGGTGTCTCAAAATTCATATCTCTTCCATGTTAAACAAAAATCATTTCCTTTATATTTTTCTTTATCTTTTGTTTTCCTTTTGGGGATGACATAAGGAATTGAGACATTCATGTCTCTTCCATGTTTTTGATTAAGGAAAAAATAGGTTTTGAAGGGGCCCCAAAACCCTTTTACAACAAAGAAGAGACATATGGCACAAGAAACAGTACCAATTAGAGAATAGTAAGCTGCCAAAAAGAATATAAAAGTGAATGAGCCCATAGGAAACACAACAAAAAACTAGGAAAAACTCACCAAAATTCCAACCACTAGGATAGATTCCTCAGGATGTCCACCACCTCTTTCTCATGATTTTTCATATTTAACATTGCTTTCTTTATCTCCTAAATGTTAACAGGGACCTTTTCAGTCTTCCTCTTCAGATTCACTCTAGTTCTTTTTCTCAGATCAACACCTTCACTTGGCTTTATTCTTTCTCAACATCCAAATCCACAACAATCCTTACCTGATAAAAATTCTCCAAATTTTCAACCATCATATTCATTGTGTTCGCAATAGATTTTAAGGCTTATTTCCATCACCATTTAGATAAAATCTTTTATCTTCTTAAGATTTTCCTCCATAGCGAAAATCTTGTCATCATGGTTACTCTTAATTTGTTGAAGATATTAACCTATTTTCTTGAGGAAATCCACCATGTACTTATTTTCTTCCTCAGTCCATAAATCAGTGGCCCTTTCTCTATCTCTTATTATTTTGTCAGTCATATCAGGCCTTTCCAACTTGTTGCTAATAGACCTTTGATTCAACTTAATTTTCTTAATCTCAAAAAACATCCATCTCATTAGTCTGAAAAAATCCACATACCCATTACGAGCAATAACATGTATATCAATAGGGAGATCATGTTCAACTTTGAAGTAATGGTCATCAGCCTTGAGATCACTAGGAAAATGAGGTCTATCCTCTATATTAGTGGTAGGGTATCTAGAATATTCTGACTAATGGGATGACTAATAATCATATGGATTAGTATCATAGGAGGGATCCTCCAAATCCTTTCTTTTAAGCTTCTCCTGGGGGGGAGACTATACATTTTCCTTTCACCTTAGATTTAGCCTCTTCAAAACCCAAGAAAAGAACTTTAACTCTACCTTTATAGGTCATAGAGAAAGGTTTATGAGGGCCAATAGCTTTAGACTTATGTTTTCTACTACCCTTCCCCAAATCCTTTGAAGGCTGATCAATCTCATCCTCTAAATATATTTCCCATTCATCCTTAGCAGAAATAGAATGGGGAGAAGGGGATGAATGGGACAAACCTAACATAGATTTGAAATGCTAAAATATTAAAACAAGTAATCCCTGATGAAGGATAGGGTATCTAATAGGGTTCAATCTATGGTCATTAAGGCTAGCATTCAAAGAGGTGGAAAGATAGAAAGGAAAAGAAATCCTTTCCTAATGCCGGAAGTGATTGAGGAACACAAAATGGTAGCCAAATACCCTAGTGTATCTTCCATACAAATTAATTTATTCTATGATCACCTTCAACAGCTCCCACCATAGAAATTTAATATTCATGGAGTCGTAACTTCTTTTGGAAACCTTGTGTAGGTCGTATTTTTCCTTCTCTATCTTCAGAAACATTTTCACAGCCGGATCTAAAATTTTCCTATCCCTATACAACATGAGACCCTCCATGGAAAGCCCTATTACCTCAACAATTAATTTCTCATCGATGGAAACATTTCTCCCAAAAAAATTAACTTTTCCATTCTTTAATTCCTTGGAAAAATACCTAGTGACATTCTGGTCCCATCCATGGAGTTTTTCAATATAAGTGGTGATCTCACTCTTCTCCAATAGTTGTCACACCTTACTATTATTCCTCCGTTCCTCATAGTCCATCAGTTCCACATGGCAATGCTCACCACCATATTGATAGGGTTACAAGCCCACTTAGAAGACTCCTTAAAGCCAAAATACCCAAAAAATGGTTGAGGCACAAAATATCAGAGTAGCTATTGATTCTTTGGTCCTTCGACCTTTGATATGAAATAATTGAGCAGAAATTATGAGATTACATGAATTGAGACTCATATCCCATAATAATTAATTGATAGGGGAATTTGAAACCTCTCCATGAATGCTATCATACCTCAATAAGTCTATGACATTAGCCTCTAGCTTGTAACTCCTTTGCCATGTAATTTTTTCCTTGGCCTGAACTCCCTTGTTAGCAAAGAAGTCTACCACCATGTTAATTTCCTGGTAAGCATGGGAAATGAAGCAATTTTCAAAAGAGCTTATAATCCACTTGGATAGATTAATCTAGCTCTCTATGGTCCATGAAGGCTTTTGGAGGACCTTAATGCATTGTATGATATTATTTGAGTCCCCTTCTAGCCACACATTTTTGAAGTTCAATTAATGGGTAAGATTTAAAACTTGGAAAGATCCTATGGCTTTATCAAGGTGGTTGGTTGGGGTGCCCAAGGGGAGTGCCACCACATAAATAAAAATGCCATTATCATCCCTTATCACTCCCCCACACCCGGCATGCATGTCTCTTCCATGTTGACCCAAAATCCTTTTTCTTTTTTTTCACTCTATTTGTGCCATTCTTCTAGTTCTATGTGTATTTAGGAAATGATGAAAATTATGAGCTCTCTACAAACATTATAGCAAGAACATACCACTCCCAAATCCATAGATCCATTTTGTGTTTAGTATTTTAATTTTGGGGGAAACCCCTCTCTTTTCTTTTTGTTTTGCATGGCGTAGCTTTACTTGGAAATATATGACTTGGCATAGGGCTTTCCAAGTTAGCTCTCATATCTTTTATATTTTAATTTATCATTTTCTACTTTAAAGTAGTTTTTAATAGCATGATGTTTAGCAATTTATTTAAAGTGAGGGCATACATTGGCATGATTATTTTCATGGTTCATGGTGCAGTTTTCTTACTTTATACGATGTATTTTTTTCTTTGCGGATGACATTGGGTGTGGTGTCCTTCAGGAGCATGATCTCTCTTAGAATATTACTTTCCTCTTAGTGGCTTGATGCAACACACTGCATCCCCTAAGCTATGAATTTTATGTTCTTTGATTGGTCCTCTCTTGGATACATTAGGCATAATGTTCCCTAAGTTAAGACCTCTCATGAACTAATCAAGACTCCTTTGAACATTTCTTATTTGAGTTTTGCATTACATGGACACCTTGCATAATATAGATTGCATGGCTATAGATCCATCTTATTTATTCAGGAGCTCCAAGCATACAAAGTTTTTCTTGTCTCATGAAGCTTGAAAACCATTTTTGCATGGCACCTTATTAAATTTATCAAGAGGTATAGCTTTTGTATGGTTTGAGTTGGAAGCCCAACTGAGGCATGAATTTCCCCATAGTCACTCATGTGTGTGTGAGTGCATACCAGCCATGAGTTTATGTGTCTAACCCCCTCAGGAGTTCTCACCCAATAGATACAAAGGAGTTTCATTGCCTTAGAGTGAGTATGTATTTTTCAAACAAATAACCTAGATCTGATCCACATTGCATTGGATAAATTAGTCGAAGATTGATCTACCTTGTTTCCTTTCCATGTTATGTCGTTGTGCCTTTGACAATGCATTCTTATGCTTTTTTTTTCTCTTTATATCATTTTCATGCACATGTTCCTTTGTAATTACGTTGGTTTTCCATAATACCTTGGTCATGATTGTCCTATCCAATGAGCATTGGTACATTTCAATCCCCCTTGATTGTTGTTGCATTTGGCTTAGTTTAGTGTGAGTTGGAGGCAAGTTCCTTGTCTCACTAAAGTGGGGGCTATATGTATTGATAAAAAATGGTCCCCTTGACTTGGCCTTAATTTAGTGAACTGTGATATGCCTAAAATATTCACATTAGCTCTTGGATCCTTGTGAATTATTGGATTTAAATGGTACCTTGCTAAAGTTTATTGAATTGTTGTAACACACTTTCACACTTTTCTAAGGTTTTATTAATTAACTAAACCTAATAAACCTCCTTTAATTAAAATAAACATTAATAACACCTTATTTTAAAGTGTTGTAGAGTTTTGTAACACATTTCATAATTTTATAGGGTTGTCATGAATAATTTGGATTTATTATGCTTTAATTAGCCCTAGTTTTCATCAACAAGCCTCATTTAATGTATCTTTTTGAGGATAATCTTGACACCAATCATTAGCCAATCATAATTCAAGTGTTTCACATTTTAATGTTCTAGATTTAGTGATTTGGGACTCATTTTCCACCTTGGGTGAATGAGTCCCAACTAGAACTTTTGATCCCAAACTTGGTTTCACACATTTCTATCCATTTTAAAAAAATTTCCAAATAAAATCCTGGTGGGACTCATTCGTCACCTTGGGTGAATGAGTCTCATGTGGCCCAATATCAAAATTAACTTAAATATTTGGCAGGATTTTACTCTCCTACATCTAGTGTTGAAATTTTGATAATTCTTGCATAATTAAGTATAAATACAAGGTTATTTCTCTCATTTTCACCCAAGCATTCAAGTATTCATCCTTATATCAAGTTTGAGTTGACAAGAATTCACAAGAGCATGGAAGCATATATTATCAAACATTTTAGAAAATTCTTCAAGCATCAATTATCATATCAAGGACTTCATGCATTATGTTTATTATTGTGCTAATAATTGTGATGTATGGTTTGTGATTCAAGTAAGTGTTTCATTTAAGATCTACATCCATTGCAGCCATCTCAAGCATATTTGCAACACTTTATTGAAGGGTTTGGTGAGTTGCAACATTGTCATCAATTCACTCATCTTTCTTCATTCCTATTTGATTTCATTTCAAGGTTTAATTACCAAAATGGGTTTGACCATGGAAAACCCCTATACACTAACCCAAATAAAAATTTCGTCTCCTTTTTGTGTAATTTGTAGGGCTAGGTGGCATATTTCCTAAGGAGCAAGAATGGAGAAAATTCACCAATCATTTAAAGTTATCAAATTTGTCATAAATTCTAAGAGAACTGTGGGGAGGACTTGCAAGTTGCATACCAGATATTCTAATCCATAAACCAATCAAGAAGGATAGATTCGATAGAGAGGAGCAAGATAAACCTTTGAAGCTTCAGAAAATCCCAACTGGATTGATTCGCCACTTTTGGTGAATGATTCCCTATTTCAATCAATTTTAAAATATCTATAGTTTTGAATAGCCATTTGGTTGATTCATTTTCTTATATAGTTTTCCAGAATCTAGATTGATTCACCTAGCTTGGTGAATGAGTCTTAGTCAATAATAAAAGTATAAATTATAGTATTTCTAATCTCCATCCAGCCATTACCAAATTTCCAAGTGCATATCTTCCTTTCCATAGTTTTCTATTTCATTTCATTCACTTTTCTGAGTCATTTCTTAGTGCATTACATTCAATTAGGGTTTAGTGCATCTTTAATTTCTTTATCTTTTCCAAATTCTTACTTGGTGGTGAACCCCTTATTAGTTTGTATTCAACCCCTAGGAAAATTCTATTACAAAATTTATCTTTTGCATTGAGATCTATAGGGTTACCCTTGAATGAAATTGGAAAAGTGGGTGTTCTCTATGTCTTAAAACCTTATGCTATCACCATACCACATATTCATCATTTCAATTGTTTAGAACCATAATCTTGAATCTAATATTGAATCAACAATGGTTAAAATTAAAAATGAATATTGGAAAATGCAAAAACTGTAAGAATTTTAGTAATTTTGACAAAGGGGCAATGCAAAAATGTCGATGTACATAAGTAAATACTAGGGAATTACTCTTTTTATTTCCTGATTCTACTAATTATTCTAACGTGCTCTTTCCAGGGTAGTCTCTTAAGAGCCCTAAAATCCAAAAATTATCAAACTTTGATGAAGTCATTTTGAGAGCTTGTGGAACATAGGAAGGCTTTTTCTAGAACTACAAGTGGATATTGAATCCCTACAAACTAACCTCTCTGAGTTTGGGTCAACACCACTTGTGTGTTTCAGTGTCAAATGCATTCTTGCAAAAATTATTGGTGGAAAGTAGTGAAAAAAATGGAAAAAAGTGTCTTTGTGCATATGGAGAAAACCCAATTTGACTAACATGTCAATTTGTGCATTCCAATGCTAAAAAATCTTTCATTTTGTTGCCCAAGTCCCCCTGTGATTCTTGAGTGCACTAATCTACGATAGTCTTGAAAGTGTCATAAGATAAAAAAAATGCAAAATTATTTAGTTTTTAATATTTTGACTAATGAGAAGTGTGGAAACTCCAATGTAGTAGGTAAATAGTAGGGAAAGTCTCTTTTCCTTTCCCATGTCACATGATCATTTTCAAGAGCTCTTTTTGGCATAGTCTCAAAAGTTCCTTAAGAGAAAAATATGCAAAAAGAGTTAATTTTTCAGTAATTTTAATGAATGGGAAGTATGGGCATGTATAGGAAGGTAATTAGATACTATGGAAGGTATTAATTTATTTCCCAAGTCACATAATCATTCTAGGGTGCTCTTTCTAGGATAGTCTCTTAAGTGCCTTAAGGTCAAAAAATGCCAAAAATGTTACTTTTTTCTTGTAATTTTGATGAGTAGGGAATGTGGGAATATCAAGGTAGGTAGTTAAATACTAGGGAGGGTCTCTTTTTATTTACCAAGTCACCCAATTATTTTGAGGTGCTCTTTCTAAGGTAGTCTCTTAAGAGCCCTAAAAGCCAAAAATTATCAAATTGTAACAAAGTTGTTTTGAGAGCTCATGGAACATAGGAATGATTTTTTAGACCTACAAGTGAATTTTGAATTCCTTCAAACCAACCTCTCTTGGTTTGGATCAAATCAACACCATTTGTGTGTTCCAATGCAAAATGCATTCTTGCAAAAAAATTCAGTGGAAAGCAATGTGAGAAATGGAAAGAAGCATTTTTTATTTTGTGGATAATGCATCGAAACCAATTGTAGTAGCATGTCAAGGTGGGAAGTCCAAAAATATGAAATTCCTCCTTTTGTTTCCCAATTCCCCTTGTGATTCTAAAGTGCACTAATATTGGTATTCTTTAAATACCATGGAAATCAACTAATCTGGGCTAGGCAAGATGGACACGTTGAGGTAGGTAGGTAAATACTTGGGAATTTATATCTTGAATAGATAAGAATTATTTCAATGTATATCTATTGAGATGTAAATCAACTAGAATTTAACCCAAGGAAAAAGAAAAGAGAAACAAACTGAGAATTTTGTAGTAAAGATGCACCTTGTCTTCAAAAGAACAAGTTGGGTCTACTTTTTTGGCCACTTCTTGCCTAAGATTTATTTCAATATTAATAAATCTCTAATATATGGAGATCATGCATTTATTGAATTTATATGAGTTCTTTCAATGTATATCTTTTGAGATGGAAATCAACCAAAATCTACCCCAGGTACAAAGCTAAGAGAAACAAAATGATAATTTTGTAGTAAAGATCACTAACTCATTTGACTACAAAATATGATGAAATGTTTTGATGAAAGATGTATAATTATATGCATCACCGAGTACCTATGTATTTAATGTGAAATTTTCTTTTTAAATTTTTTTTATGCCCGACGTTCATCGAAATTGCGACACTTTATGATTTTTGTCACTATTTCAACATACACTTAAAGTTAACCATCCTCTTCCATCAATTTGTGGCCTAACATATGGTTAACCTCCTTAATTTTTGGGCCGATGGGTATATGGTTAGCGTTTGTCGGGGTTGCGACGAATGTTTTTTAATAAATAAAAGTGATTCCAATAATTTATCTATACTTGCAACAGTGTTTTTCTATACTTGCGAATTTTTTATACTTGCAAATTTTCTATACTTGTGACAGTTTATGGAGGTTATAGGCCAAATGTTTTTGGTGAAAAATATCAGAATTATTAGATTTTTTACCTGTCTATGATTAAAAATTATTGTAGTGTGAGTTTGATATTTTTTCAAGATCTAAATATTCAAGCTTGGTAAATAAAAATCATGTCAGATAATATTAGTGCAAAACAAATTGAAGAGAAACTTGCTAGATTGTGGGCTATATTGAAAAGAAAGGGTGATGGTAAATGTTATTGTCCTTGCAATAATAACAAGGGTTTAAAGACAAAAAGACTTTTAATCACAATAGTTGAGAAACATTGTAGGTAGCATGGTGATGCTGAAGGGGGGCATGTTTATCATCCATTGGCAAGTTGTTCATTATATGTCTTTATATTGATTGAATTTGTAAATGTTTATATCATTTTATTTTATTTTTTATATAAACAAAATCACTTGATCATGATCATGGTTTATTTGTGTTGATCATTATTATAAAGGTGGGGTGCCCTAGGGCACATGATATGGATTATCACGACCCAAAGAATGTGGTTTTGCAAGTGAATGAACATGGAGCTATGAATATCGAAGATGAAGTTAATGATCCTATGGAAGAAGATGATCATGCACCAGAAAAGCATAGTTGAAGATGATGGTACAAATACATTGATCCATGACACATTTAGTGGTGCAACTGATCATGATGATCGAGATGACTTTGATGATGTTCATGATTTACCTATACTTGAGAAGGCATACGAGCCCCTTTATGAAGCCTCCCAAAAAACTCTTCTCTTTGTTGTATTGTTGTTGATGAGCTTGAAGGTTATGAATGGTTTATCCAATATAACAATCTCATGAATATTAAGGTATGCCATATATGTCATCTTTTTTCATCTATTTTTGTTTTTAGAACTTCATCACTAGTAAATAAAGGATGAAATATGTACCATTAATATTCTTTATATTAACAAATTATTTTTTTGTTGTAAATTGATAGGTGAATTTTTGTTACCACCACCAAATATTTTAGCTCGTTCATACCGAGATTTATCTGCCATTATGAAAAATATTGGGATGGAGTATCAAGCAATAGATGCATATCCCAATGATCATATTATATATCATAAACAACATGAATTTTCAATAGACTTCTCAGAATGTCATATCAGTAGATATCAAACATATCAACTAAAAAAAAAAGGTGCCTCACAAGGTTCTTCATTATATTCCCATTATTCCATGTATGCAATGATTATTTGGGTGTGAAAGCATAGCACAATTTATGGATTTCCATGCACATAATAGAAGTGGAGATGACATTCTTTGAATGCTTGCAGATGGTTTTAAATTTAGGGACATGGACGAAAAATGGCCACACTTTAAAGAAGAACCTCATAATCTTAGGCATTCATTGGCAGAGGATGATGTCAATCCATTTGGAGAGCTAAGATCTATTTACTCGATGTGGCCTATTTTTGTTATCAATGATAACATTCCTCCTTGGATGTCAATAAAGAGAGATCCCATAATGTTGACAATGACTATTTCAGGTATTTTTTTACATCAATTTTCTTTAACGTAGTAGCATCTCATTTGTCTTATTTGTTGCATAATGACATATTTTTTCATTTTATATTCATGTACATTAATTTATATATATTGCAGTAAAATTTCTATAATAATTATGTAATGTTTATGTTCATTCAACTAGGTAAGTACCAAGTTAAAGATATGAATATATATATCGAGCCTCTTATCGACGAGTTACTAAAGTTATGGAATGGCATCACTATGTATGAAGTCTCTAGACCAATAGGACAAAGATGATTTCAATTCCATGCAATGCTTTTATGGACAATTCATGATGCCCCAAGCTTAACACATTTTTGTGGTATGTTATAACGTTCGATTGTACTTTAATGATATTTAAGTTTATGAAGTAGATATCATTCATGTTTTTAAAATAATCTATTCATTATATATAATTATAAAAATTGACATATTTAATCCAATTATATATGATCTTGTAGGTCTTCAAACAAAGGGAAAATTTGCATGTCTAGTTTGTTGTCCAAAGATGAAATCTCATCGTTCAACAAATTTAGGAAAGGAGGTGTTTGATGAGTATACACACTTTCTCCACAAAAATCATAAGTATCGAACTACTGAAAAACATTTTTTCAATTGAAAATAAGAGACTACATCAAAACCACAAAGAATGACACCTCACCCATGGAAGTTGGAATATAATAGAATTAATCATCAAGGTTATACATCAGATCAAATTTTTTATCTATCATATATGATATGTTTGGAATTTCTATTTTTATATTGTGTTTTGTTTACTCATCTTGGGATTGATAATGATTTTAATTGTTAATTTTTTTAGCTTATGTGCTTCATGAAGGTTGTCAAGTCATTAATGGTTAGCTTCCACAGGGACTGCAAAGTTATTCCAAACAATTTAGTAGGTTTCCCTACTATGAGCAGCTACAAATTGTGCATTTTTTTGATATAATGCATATCAAAAAGAATATAACATAAACATTATGGAAAATATTGGATTGAGAGCATGACAAAGCAATTTTTTTCAAAATTTGTAGTGACATTCAGGAAGCCAATCATGGAATGAAATTTTTCATTCAACTAAATAGAAATGGAGACCAAATTAATATAAGTGCCCTTTCTTGGTTATTAACGGAGCAACAAATCAATAATATAAAAGAAGTCATACAAAAAAATTGATTTCCAATGGGATTTGCTAAGAACATAAACAATATCATAACAAAGAAAGGTGAATTTGGGTCAGGGATGAAAACACATGACTGACATACCTTCATTAAGGTAATTATTTTGGTATATTATATATATATTTATATACTGGATGTAATTTTTAGTGTATTATGTTTACTAGTTTTGGAAAAATAATGAAAGAATCATTTTATAATTGTTGCAGTACAATCTACCTCTATCTCTCCTAGACAACTTCAAAAACAATGTCAAGCAAGTTATATATGATCCTAGAAAATACATGAGGTAAGTAGCGATATTTTTTCAATTCGTTGTATAGATTTTATATTTTCCATTTGTTTTACTTGTTATGTAATATATTGTATATTTTTGTTAAATCTCGTTAATATATTTGCACCTTGAATCACTTGTAGATGGTTATCATCTAAAGAAATCCATAAAGAAGATATAAATTATTGGAGGAGAAAAATTCCTCTTCTAATGTTTGAAATGAAAAAGTGTTTACCTTTGATATTTTTCAATGCACAAGAACACTACCTCATACACCAAGTCGAGAAGATTGAATTGTGTGGACCTATACACACAAGTTCAATGTGGATGGTTGAGAGGCACTTAAAAATTTTGAAGGCTTTGTTTAGACAAAGAGAAAATTCTGAGGGTTCTATGGTGGAGAGATATATGCTATAATAGACCATGGTGTACATTACTAAATATCTTCCTAATTTTTTAGAAAAGATCCATGTAGATCACATTCGGGATCCCAACTCCATTAAAAAATTTGAAGGGGATTACCTGATGGGGAAAGGTAGATTCAGGAAAGTGAGAGGTAATTATAAGATGGTCATGGAGATTAATTAGAATACATTTTATATTGCCTTCAATTTCTTGAAAAGAAACAACAAAGAATCACTCCAAATGAAAGAATCTTCCACACACAAATAGAAGAGTACTCCTATTGTATTACTCCAGAAAATAAGTCTTTCACTGCTGAAAAGTATTAAAATCTTAAAAAGTGTTGATGATCAAATATAAAAATTCGAATTTCATATATATAGGAAGAAGACCCAACATAGGTGTCTCTTCGGATTGTCTTTGGGAAAATAATTAAGATACTGATCTTAATTATAAGTCATTTGTGAATTTCATTATTTTTTTATACAGTTGGTTGAGAGTGGGATGCACTACATTTGTACGTCGCAAATAATCTTGATTGGATGATGGTATGGATTGAATGATTTCAACAATCCGGTCGTGCATTAACATGGGAAGGTGTGGGTTCATTGGTTAAAGAATCTCATCATAATGGAGGTTCCATTGTTACACCAAAGGAAATTGATTTAGAATATGGTTTAAGAGATTAAAAAGTATGTACAAATATATTAATCACCCATATTATTTAATTATTTTCAACTATATTGATATATGTATATATGTTGATTTTTTTCCTTGCACACATTCGGCCAAGAATAAATATGTTTATCAACTAACAATGCAATAATTTTTACATGTTTGACATATTGTAGGTGAAACACCACAAGACTATGTGGTGCAACGGTCTTAAATTGTAAATCAAAAATTTGGATGACATGAATAAAACTTTTGATTCTGGGATAACTATTGTCTTTCAGGTGACTAATGTTTCATCTAGAAGTGACATACATCCAAAATTCTCAGAACATTGATACTATGGAATTTTGGATGATATACTTGAGTGTGATTTTAATTCCTTCAAATTAGTTTTGTTTGTCATCCAATGGTACATGCTACGATTGAATTAAAATGATCTTGAGAGAACTGTTATTGAACATGATAATGGATTTACCATGGTTAATACTAGGTTGATCGAGCAAGCTAAAAATGAGCCATATGTTCTTCCAAGTCAATGTGAGCAGGTACTTTACTCAGAGGTTCCAAGTAAACCAGGTTGGTTTTTTTTGTTAGATATGATCCAAGAGGAAGGCAGGTAAAGAATAATGTGGTGGAAGAAGAAGATACCAAAGAACTAGAAGATGATGTAGATGATGATCAAGATCAATAGTTAGTTGATGATGTGCCGAGCGAAGATTTCAAAGAAGAGGAACTAGATCATGATGATGTAGGATTTAATGTTCATGAAGATGATATCCGTGTGAATGATGACATTATCAAAACTGATATCAATGATGATGATGATATGACCAATCCTTACAATGTCAAATCTGGATTGGATGATACGGACAAAGAGTTGGATGAAGAAGAAGATCAATGACATTGAAATGTATGAGTTATGCAATTATATTATCTATTTGATATTGATTTTTTGATAAAATTATATTTGAATTATATGGTTACATAATTAATTCATGATGTTTTTAATTTTTATGCCATTACATAATTAATTCATGATGTACTTTTTAATGTTGTTAATTCATGATGTTACAACTATTGTATCTCTCCTAGAAATTTTCATATGATAAAATCCTAATTAATCTATGAATATTTATGATTAGATATTATTTGATCATATCTTTGGTTATTTCATTCCCAAAAAATTAGTGTTTCCTCATGTTGACCCCACATAGTGACATGTGAATGGGGCCAACATTGATTTTTTTTCAATTTGTGATTGTATGGAGTGAAACTTGACATAGTTATCCTAGACACATGCATTGATGATATGGGAGAGTTTCAAGACTCAAACATGAGGTCATGCTATATAAAGGAATCTCTTCCTTCCTAATAATACAAGTGGGCTTATTATTCATCTCTTTCAGATATTGTTCTTAGCATTTCTTTGGTTAATGGTTTCAAAAGATGAGGCTCTCTGAGCCTCACCTTGTATCTATTACATATCACTTTGTGCATTTTCATTAGCAATGAATATTTAGATGATCTTTAAAAATCTCATTGAATATAAAGATGATAATAGGAAGCTAAAAAATGAGTATATTTTTTGTGGAACTAACGACAAGGTTTGTCACTCTAATGCTAAAACCAAGTCAAATTAACCCCTAAAACCTACTAGAAAAGTCAAAACATGCCTTTCTTTCAAATTCACAAGAACATATAAACCTTTTGAAACCACACAGGTGATCCCCCAATACTAGTTTACAATTTTTGGGCAAACTAGACATTGAACTAATTTTTTTAACTAAATCTTCACTTTTAGGCTCCTATAGCGGATAAACTATGAGGAATTTGAAGATGATGCAAAATAGTGATTTGTGAAGTTTTTTCAATAGATTATAAATATATTTTTTTCAAACATTTTGGAATTAGATTGCAAAATTTTTTTCATCTCCTTTGAAAGCTAGTTTTTATCAGTAAATAACATTTTTAAGGAGTGATGCTCACTATATAAAACAAAAAAATTTTGTATGAAGGTTAAATTTTATTTTATTTTGAATTTAGATTTTTAACTATGATATCTAACTAGTTCATTTGGTTTCATAGTGTTTTATTAAATATTTTTTCCTTAATCAAGTTTTGAAGTCAAAACAATTACAATTCAGACATAGGAGAACTATATACAACATAACTTTTTCTATATGTATCAACATTCAATTTTTTTTTTAATGGATCAAGGACATCAATACCCAACCTGAACATAATTTTAATTTTTTTTTTTGATAATATTAGATATTTTTCCACATGTGCAAAACAAAGAGGTTGATTTTCGGTGAAAAATATACATTCACAAGAAATAAGAAATAAATATAATAATCATATTTAATTTAATTAAAATTATACATTTTTTGAAGCTTAAAATAAGGAATACACAATTATAGAAAATAAATTTTAAATTAATTCATTTGATCCCTCAAAAGGTAAATCCAAACTGATTTTTTCTTAGCATTTTGATAGGTGTAAAGGAGACTTTGTTATAGGTATGGTTTAAAACTAGTAGGATTATATCCAAGGGGGCTTGGTCTAAGGTGGTTTGATCAAAACAATTGGAATCCTTCAAACGGAATTTTTCAAGGTTTAAATAATTATATTTGGGTATGTGCAGGATCATGATGGGCCAAAATGTGGCGATATGTAAGTGATATGATGGCCCATATGGCTCACGACTTTATTTTTACCCTAAATTGATGAAATGAAAAGGGTTTTTAAAGGAGATTCCCAAATTTCAACCAATATAAATTATGCTTTACTTTGAATTTAATAAATTATTATTATTCATTTTCTATTTGAATTACAACTAAAGTCCTGATTGATAGGTTGATTAAAAAAAATATATAGCTTTCAAATGATATCACATTTTTTGAATCCAAAACATGTGTCACATTCTATGTTTCTCATATTATGTGATTAAAAAAAAAATTGAATTTCATGAAGTTTTGACCAAGTTATGGTCATACATATGAGTTTTATATTTTTAAAAGTTCTAATAAAAAATTCATAATTAATTATTTACTTGGAAAATAATTATAAAAAAATATGCATCACATTGGGATAGGATTCCTCTACTTATATCTAAAATATTATAAAAAAAAATTCGTTAGGGTGGTTAGACAAACACCTAGTTCTTATTTTTTGCCTAAAATTTAAGTAATATTACATTGAAATTTCAAATTTTCACCAAATAGATTTTTCTTTTTTTAAAATAAACCTATTAGTTTAGAAACTACATTCAATTTTCTATAGATTCTATTCTTACATATTTTTAAAATAATATAGACAAATTATTCAAATTTTTACGTCAAATTGTCTAACTTTGATTTTTTGAGTTTTCATCGCCACCTAAGGGCCTATGTTCTCCATAATGATCCTACACATACCCATTTTCTAAAAATATGTGATTTCTGCAAAAATCAAGATCTACAAGAAAGTGTAAATCACTATTGTGGTAGCATCGACATGCATGTTATGAAAGTGTATGGTAATCCTACTTATAGTAGAAGTTCACATGATAAGCTAACCAATGGCACTATATTGGAGGATAAACCCTCGTATGGAACTAGTTTAAGAGGTAAGTGATGCCTCTTGGTAGAATTTTGAGTCTTGGATTAATCCATAGTGCTAACATTAGTTCTAGCGTTCTTCCCTTGGTGTTATATTTATCTCTACAATTTCCCATACTTGACCATTTAATCATCCCTTTTCCCAAGCTATTTCTATCATAATATAAACTTGGTCCAATCTCACACTAGCCCCTTAGGTAATTATCGATTTCCTCCAAGTTGAATTGAACCTTGAGGTAATTATCTCTTAACACATTCCTTGACAAGAAATTGACTCATTTGGATATATATTTTGTATGTACACTATATGATGAAATAACATATATATAAACTATATATTTTGAATTTTGGCCCCACACGGGTAGGATCACGACATAGCATACTGCATCGAGACCCTAACTAGAGAGTTACAATGAGAACCAATAAATCCAACCCCTAAGTGGAGAGTTGTGAGACTTGACTAGATGAGTGTTGCAAGGCCATTGAGTCAAGGAGGAAGATGAGGAACCATTTGTTAGGAGGAAATCCAGACCGAGAGGTGAGGGCACTCAAAACGGGAAAATCGACCAAGGGACAATGACTGTACATGATTTTTCCCCCACATTTAGAAATCTTAGCATATTTTTTCTACTATAAGATTGAAAGGAATTCTCACCACATAACAACACATGAAGTTCAGTAGGGTTAAAATTTATAAACTTTGATGAAATAAATTTATATATTGAAAGACTGAATACATCACTTTTTAACTCTCTACATGCTCTTACTTCTATTCAAACAAGAACTTTATTAAATTTAAAATATTGTCTCCACAACACTTGGGGTTTCTTTTGAGTTAACAAGACACATTAGTGGTTATATATTTCCATTTATCTATAGTTATTTCTACTACTCTTGTCCATGTTGAGCAAGGGAACAAGATTTTGAGCCTCATGGATGACTAGGCTGCTTGTAAACTTTTACATGTGTGAAAATTCATCTACACAATTGCAAATAAAACAAAAAGGAATTTTTAGGTGTCTAGTCATGAAATTCATACATAATAAAGGTATGGAACATAGAGGCTACATTTCATTTCATAAAAAATGATTAAATAAATGTGTGAGAGAGGGGGGCCACCAACTACAAGGCCCCAAGTCATGAAAGGCCAAGAGCGGAAAGGCTGCCCTAACTAACCTTAGTTTAAAGGGTAGTTAGGATGACGAGGATGAGAATGATGAGGAATATGCATCCATCGATCACTCTACAATATTGAATGTTGGAAGGAGACCAAGTGAATCAGCTTTTGGAGTAAGATTCATGCCTTAGGCAACTCTCTATCAGAGGAAAAAAGCGAAGTTCTAGGATGACAGCGTAGTGCGCTGGTGTCTTATAGCTGCACTAGCATTTGTATGCCTAGAGAACCGGAAAGACAAAACTCTAACTAGAAGGGAGACTATCAACCTAGTATAGAGGTGTTTAAAGTGATAGAACGAGATTAATAAAAGAGAAATTTAGATATGTATACGATAAAAGAAATGTATTACCACTAAGGTGACAAAGATAATCTCGTACAATTCTCTCCTCGCTAGCCATCTCCAAGTTCTCTCCACCTGTACACAATAAAGGGAGAAATTTTTTGGGTTGTATAGGGGCCTGCCTCAGTCAGACCCCTATCTTGGTGTTTCCACCTCCATAGAATGCCATGTTTGGAATAGTAGAAATAAACGATAAAGAAAAGAGGCTACAAGCTACGTAAACACAAAAAAAATATAAGTAGTACATGGTTACATAATCAAAATCAAGAGGATAGATTAGAGGAGCTTACCACCTCCATGAAAAGAACTCAAGGCTCATGGAGGGGTGAATAAGATGGACTCAAGCCTCTGTTTCCATGGTGTCTATCTTGTGCTTGCCCTGTTGGAGTGATGGAGTAGTTGATTATTGCAATAGAGTGAAAGAATGTTGCTATAAAGATTGAATGGGTGTTGAAAGAGTCAAGAAAATGTGAAATAATGAACTCAAGATCTCATAAAATTATACTGAAGAGTGAATATTATGAAGAGATGGATGAAAAATGACCATATTCGAGTCAGCCAGCTAAAGAGGGATGTTACTCTTCGATTTCCAATAGAAAGTGTAATGCCTTTGTAGTCTCTAGTTGCAGGAATCTACTAGGAATGTAAGAGCACTGCACAAATGTCAACATGTTCCGCAGGCATCTCTGAAAGAATGGCCCCCATCGACACAAACCAGGCACCAAGTGGAATGCAAGGAGTAGAATTAAGTGGAATTAAGCCTCCGATTTTGATTTTATAAAGTGTTAAGGGTCAAGAGGTAATTTGTGCTAGGGGTGCAAATTCAAATTGATATATTTTTCCCCAAATTTAGCGAGCATGAGTACTGATGAGTTCTTCGATAAAGTAGAGTAGTAAAGAAGTTACAAAGTAATAGATGTATACCTAGACTAATGAGGAAGAAGAGTACAGTTTGGTGAACTCAGGAGTGTAGGAAAGGACTTCATAGTTCCATGGAACTAAACATATGAAGTATGAAAGTACCTTACAGGTTCATCATCCTGCAAGGGTGGTATTCTTCAAGAAATATCACATGAAGGAAAATAGGACAAACACCTTAATGCCCCATAGGCTTGTAAGGAAGGTAGCCCCCAAGAACTCTCACATGAGAGAAATTGAGTGAAGTGCCTTATCGACCCATAGACCTACAAGGAAGGTATCCCCCAAGAACTCTCACATGAGGGAGATCGAGTGAAGTGATTTATAGACCCACAACCCTACAAGGAAGGTATCCAAGAAGTCTCACATGGAGAAAACTGAGGAAAGGAGACTCCGCAAAGCCAAAGGTGGTGACATGTTTACTCACAGATAGAACACATCAGGAAGTGGCCATACAGGCCACTAAATGCAGATTCATGTAGACCATCAATAAGTTGTACGACTTTCAAAGGGCTCCCTTAGGAATCCTTCAAAAGGAAGGAGGGTCCACTCAAGGGATGCACTATTTTAAAGATTAGGTATAGTCTAGCTACCCCCAAGATAGAAGTAAGAATACAAAGAGGGTCTAGTCGGACTGCCCTTGGACTAGAGGTCGAGGTATGAAGCTGGTCTAGTCTGGCTACCCCCAAGCTAGACACCATATAAATTTGTTGAAACTTTCAAAGGGGTCCCTCGAGAAACCAATATGAAGAGGTGGGGTCCACTCAAGGGACATGCTATTCAAAAGCTTAATGTCTTCCTTTTCAAATTGATTCATCATCAAGGAATCCATTTGAAATATGTTCACTTATTCAAGGAATTCGAAAGGAAGGAGATGTGATCATGCGAGGGGAAGACTAATAGCATTCCCGCTTCAGAGGAGGATTTCCAAGTCCTTTCTTTATGAACCCTTGATGAAAGAAACATGTTCCGCTAAGGTTTCAAGTTGAAAATGTAATTCTTTGAAGGAAGGGTCTTCAAGAAAAGATTCATTTGGAAATAAATACATTTACTAAACACCAAATAATGTAGAAGATGCATTGACAAACACAAAAGGGAAAACTCAAGAAAATATGAGAGAAAGATAAAGTGAAAAGTAAAGAAAACATATCATGCACAGAGGGAATAGGGGGATCTGGTTACATGGGGTCATATTTGCCTTTATTTATATATATTGGGTAATGATGGTAAGAGAAAAATGATCACCAATCCCCAACTAGATAAGGAAGAATGCATGAAAGATAAAGTAAAATAAAAAATTGGGTCAACATGGAAGGAGGCCTAAATTATCCCGATGCTTTGAATCATCCCCAATTTATCGAAAGTTAGTCACAAACATGGAAGAATGATGACACATATAGAGGAAGATTTAGAACACAAACATCATGCCTGTATCCACATAAAAATAAGGTTGATGAGCGTCATCTAAGAACATGTAGCATGATCACAAGGGAAGCACATGTGACAAAACACACACATATCTAATCTGAAGATCATGAGGAGGGTTTTCCCGTAACACTAGTAGACTAAGAGGTTGTCAGCTTCCCACTCTAGATACTCAAAGGAAGGAAGATAGGCCTACAATGGTGTAATATTAAGGGGAGGAGCATTTGATCCTCCTACAACAAGGGCCAAAGAAGAGGGACTTGTAAGGTCTCTATCACTTAGCTCTTGTGGGTCTAGGGTTAACGACCTAGTTAAGATCACTGATAGGGTAGGGATTTCATCCACCAAGTTAAACATGCACCTGACTAGAGTATGATGTTTCACCTTAGTGCATGGAGGATTTTTCACCTGAGGTTTACTGCTAGGCTCAGTGAGAGACTCAAAAGAAGTGAAAATATCAGGGGAGGCTAGGATTGGCTCCATTACTAAGATAGAACAAGTCAGTTTGGGGCAACCTTTCAGAGAAGGTGGGCTCTTCTTACATCCTCAATTATTGGAGGGGCCAAGCTCTACCTTATTCTTTAATGAGGGAGGTGAACTCCACACAAATGAAATAAGGAGTGTCTAGGAAGAAGTGGAAAGAGCCATAGTGGACACAACTGAAGTGTTCACCATGTCCACAAGCTTTGGGAAAGGCAAGACATCCAAGACAAAAGTCAGCAAGGGTGGGTCCACAGAAGGAGTGATGAACACTTGCACCCTTCCAGGCGCATGTGTACTCACATTGAGAGCTAGAAGAGATTCAAGGATAGGAGGGAAGGATGAGGACACAATAGGAGATGCGGTCTTCTCTTCATCCTTATTCTGTAAGGAGGTTCACTCAACTAGAAGAGCCTTTTGTCAACATTTACGCTGACACACAAGGTGGTTTCTATGACTCTTCACACCAGAAGTCAGAACTTATGAAGGGATACAAGGATCCTTATCAACCATGAGATTTTCATCCATGGTTGTTTCCAGTGAAAGGGCATACTCTTGAATGGGAGAAGGAGGGGTAGGTTCAAAAGTGGTAGGAGGAGTTGACTATACCAGCTCAGAGGTGGATCCTTTCCTATTTATGGGAATAGGAAGAGGTCGAGGGGTGAACTCTCTTTATGAACCTTTATTTCTACTATAAAAATAGTACTAGGGTCCTAGAGACCCATTAGGGAGATCCAATATCCTAAATTTGGGCTTTCACCAAGGAGGAATCATCAAACTTAGCAGGTAGAACCTAGGCTTGTTCACCCAATATTCTACCCAAGAGAGTGCAGTGGACGAATCAGCTCAAGAGGGAACAAACTTCTCCTTTCCTTTCTGGGAGGAGGAGGTAGCTAGTTTTTCTACCATGGGAAGGGTCAACTTCAACTATCCGTTATCCCTAGTTTTGTACTTCACATAGTTTTTGGAAAGTAGGTTTATTGACTGTGGGAGTGGACCAACTGGAGTGGGCAAAAATTGATCCAATGAATATCCTCCGTGGGACACCATAGGATGATATCCAGTGTCATGTACTACATGCATGCCACCTTCATGGGAAAAATTAAGGCAATATGAATCACTAAGGCGATCCCATCCATGGAAGCAAGCCAAGGTATGCCTAGCTTCACTCAAAATAGGTTTGACTCGGGGATGACATTGAAGACCTTGTCTACACTACTAGATTGAACTAGGAGGAAAACGTTATCGATCCATATGGTTTAAGAGAAATTCCCTCATGCATGCAAATGATGGAATTTTGTTGGTCATATTCCTCCCTTTGTAGGGAGTTTAAGAGTAATGTTTCCTTCATGATGAAATTCAGTCTACTTGCGAGGTCGACTAGGACCCCTATCACAATGTTTCCATTGAGACGAGTGGGAATATAAAGTGGAGAAGGCTTGCTATTTGATGGAATGTCTTGTGATGTAAATGTTACATCTGACGAGCTAGTGACAAGATGAGTAGAGGGAGTAATAGTAACCATGTTAACATACGCCTCAGAGGGAGAAGTAGAATCAATGGGATTGATAACCATGTTAGCAGAATGTGATGGAAATGGGTTTGTGTATATCTACAATTCATTGTTAGCTTTCACCACTGATTTTTTTGTAATTTTTTTTCCTCGATCAAGAGGGATACTACCATCCTCTATGCAATCCTATATGACATGATGCAGGTGCATACAATTTTCAGTATTATGTCTGTTAACTTGATGGTATAAACAATAAGTGTTTTCTTCATACCAACTAGGGTATGTTTTTGTAATTGGCTTTGGAGGTGGCAGGGTGAGGATCTTATCCTTCACCAACTTCTACAAGATGGAAAATTAAGATTCTGATAGCTTCATAAATTTTTAGTCACATCTAAGGCCATTGTTATCTATAATAGGTATTACATTCGCAACAGTTTTACCTCTTCCCGAGATCGAAACGATAGATCTTTCTTCAGAATGGGAGCACGAGGGTGGACCCCAAAATTGAACCACCATTTGTTGGTACTCTTGTAGAGCTGAACACAAGTGTGCGAAAGGAGGATACTTCATGAGGGAAAAATTCTCTTGCCAAGGCCTTTGTAAGGTCCCTATGAAGACCTTTTGTACATCAAAATTGGGTAACGAATACAAGATCTATGAGAAGAGTGCTTGGTATTGTTCTATAAATTCTAAAATCTTCTCATTGTCCCCTTGTTTGCATTTGACAAGGTTTGAGAAGATCATCTTCGATCCGAGATTGGGTTGGAACTGTCACAAGAACTAGTTGACAAGTTGATCGAATGTGAAGATGGAATTATTAGGCAAAGAACGGTACCAATCTAGTGTTGTATCTTTGAGGGACCAGGGAAAAAGTTTAGCCATCAATGCATTGTGATGGAAAAAGTATGTGTAGAAGGAATTAAAGGAAGACACATGTATCTATGGGTTCCCTTTACCACCTTATTTTTGAAATTTTGGAATCTCCATCCCTTGTGGGAAAGGAGTGTTTAGGATTGCAACCAACAACGGGTCATTTCAAAAGAACGGTTGGAAGATAGATTGGGTCAAGGCTTGGGAAAGGTTTTCCAAGTGGTTATGCATCTTCCCCATATTCTTAAGAAGAGTATTTAGAATAGGGTCATTAGGAGACATAGGACCACGATAACCACCACCAGAGCCATCGTCATGACTACTGCTAGAACTGCCACCAATACCATCGCCACTGGTGTGACTTCCATCGATGCCACCCTCGTGACAACCACCAGAGCCACCACCAATTCCTCCACCACTAGTTTGATTTTCGTTGCAGCCACCACTAGAGCTGAAGCCACCATAATGACTTCCACCAGCATCGCCTCTACCAATGCCACCTCCACCTTCAAAATTCATCACTACCAAAGCCTCTACGCATCATTCTGCCAAATCCTCCACCACTAGAGGTGACAAAAGGGGTGAAGTAGAAACTCAAAGGGTTTCTAATTACTTTGATAGTATCTAAACTTTCGAAAGTAGAGGGTATATTAACCGAGGGGACTTTTTTAGCCATATACATGGATATAGGAGACATTGACATCCCCAGCTTCCTCTCATGCTCCTTGAAGAGGACACCTCGTATTCAGTGAATAAATCTCAAGGGGGCACATGATTCAGCCAAACCAATGAGATTAGCCAAGAGTTCCATACCTGTCCAATAATTTTCCACCATGTATCTTATTTCACTAGTCACTTTACTAGCCCTAGCCAAGTTTGGGTTTCCTTCCAGGTGATTTTATAATGCACCTAACCTCTTACCAAGACTAATGACATACTTAGAAGGTATATGGATGGAATCATACTCATCTATAGTTGAGGAGTTTTGTGACATAGGAGGATTAGGGACGTTATCAGTTTCATCAAGAAATCTAGATTCGCCTCACTCTACATGCTCCTATGTAGAGAGACCAACCAAAGACCTAGATAGAAGGCTAGTAGTGAAGCTAGATGAGACCTTCATCTTGTCCATTGAAAGGTTTCATAGAATTCTTCTAACAATATTCCCATAGGTCATAGGTTGGGTCATGAAGCTCATAAAATTTCACAACACACTAGGGTACAACGATCAAGAGGTATATGATAAAATGTTCTAGATACCAACAAATGGATAGACATTAGTTCACGTTAGGTTCACCACAAATGTGAGAGAGGGGGACCACCCATTGCAAGGCCCTAGGTCATGAAATTCTAAGAGAAGAAAGGATTCCCTAACTCACCTCAATTTAAGGGGTAGTTAGGATTATGAGAATAAGAATGATAAGGATTATGCATCCATTGATCACTCTACAATATCGAATGTTCAAAGGAGATTAGGTAAGCTGGCCTTTAGAGTTAGATTTGTGCCTCAAGTAGCTCTTTTTATGAGGATGGAAGCGTAGCTCTAGGATGAAAGTGTGGTGCTCTGGCATCTCATAGGTGTGTTGGTGTCCGTACGGCTAGAGAACCGAAAAGGCAAGACTCTAACTCCAAAAGGGAGACTATCATCCTAGTCTAGAGGTGTTTAAAGTGATAGAATGAGATTAAGATAATAGAAATGCAGATATGAATATGATAAAATAAATGTACTACAACCAAGGTGATGAAGATAATATCGTACAATGATCTCCTCACCAGCCTTCTCCAAGTTCTCTCCACCTGTACATAATAAAGGGAGAAATTACATTGGGGTTGTATAGGGGCCTACCTCAGTAAAACCCCATCTTGGTGTTTCTACCTCCATAGACAACCAAGTTTGGAATAGTATAAATAAATGATAAAGAAAAGAGGCTACAAGATACATAAAAACAAAAAAAATATAAGAAGTATATGCTTACTCAATCAAAAGCAAGAGGAGAAATTAGATTAGCTTACCACCTCCATCCAAAGCACTCAAGGATCATGCAAGAATGAACAAGAGGGAATCAATACTTTTCTCCATGGTGTTTGTCCCGTGCTCACCCTGTTCGAGTGATGGAGTAGTGGATTGTTGTAATAGAGTGAAATAATGCTACTAAAAAGCTTAAATGTGTGTTGAAAGAGTGGAGAAAATGTGAAACAATGAACTCAAGATCTCTTAAAAATTCTCTCAAAATTATTTTGAAGAGTGCTATGGATGGAAGAGTGAAGATTAGGAAGAGATGGATGAAAAATGACCATATTCAGTTCGGCCAGCCAAAGAGGGACATTAATCTTCAACTTCCAATTGAAATTGTAATGCCTCTATAGTCCCTGACAGAAACACCCCCATTGACACACAAACCATGTGCTAAGTGGAATGCAAGCAATGGGCTTAAGTGGAATTATGCCTCTGCTTTTAGTTTTCTAAAGTGTTAAGGGTCAAAAGGGAATTTGTGTTAGGAGTGAAAATTCATATTGATATAGAAAGAATAATAAAGTGTGACATAACTGTACATAGAGGGCAACACAAAATCCAATAGTGTACTTTAAATATGGAGTTTACTCATTTCAATCCTAGCGCTAAATTTGTAAACAAGAGATGAAAAAAGGTAATATTTAAATCTAGATAGGGGAGAAGGTGGAATCTATAGATTTTCAAGATTAAGTGCCATGTCTGTAAACATAGACAAAAAATTTAGTAAATCTAATAATGATAGTGAATCCTTTGACTTCTATTATTGTGGATAGCCAGCTTGTAACCTATATAAATGGTGATGGTGAGATCCTATCCAGGAATATTGGTCACATTTAGATCAGACTAAAAGAAACAAGAGGAGAAACAAGAATTTTATGTGGACCTCAACCCAAAAATAAGAAAACATGAATATCACACCAATCTCTTGATGTTAAAATGGCCCTCATTCCATTGGCCAGCTATCAATATTTAGTCTTATCGTATTGTCAAGAATAAGAATATAAATTATATGGACTAAAGCAAGCACCCAATGCTAATATACTTGTACTAATGGCTTCACCATGAATCCTTCATATCATAATTTTTATATCACAACCATTGATATGGACATTTTGAATGTGACACCTTATGTGAATGATCTAATTGTCACTGCTAGTGCCCTACATATTATTGATGACTTTAAAAATAAGTAATTACAACCCTTTAAGATCTATCTTCTTCATTAATACTTGGAAATTAAACATAATAAAAGAACCATGGCACCTTTTTTGTAGTCCAAGAATGCACAAAACTTGTTGTAAATATTCAACATGCAAGATTACAAATCAATTCCAACTCCGGTGGACATAGATGACAAGTTTTAAGAGAAAACATATAATCAACCAATTAATGAACACCCCTATAAAAACTTGTAGGTAGTATCATCTTAATCACACAACTTAAGTATAAAATCAGTTATATAGTAGGCGAGGAAGGAAAATCTCAGGTGATTATCAAAGCGATGCTACAAGAAGGTTATCTAGATTGGAAAATGAATGGGATCCTAAGTGATGCCAACAATTTGTCCGATAAATTTGATGAATTTTCAATGAGTGCACTACTTTCAAAAAGGGAACATAGCAACACATTGTCTAGGAAATCATATTGTCACTATGCCAGCCTTGAAGGTGACCTAAGACCAACCAGCTCAGTCTACCACAAAAACATTGGTATAAGTGAGGTTGATGTACCCATCACATCCTAAACCTCATCATTTCTAACATTTGTGAAGGTTTTGAACAGCCCCAGATGTTTATGTTATAATCTATGTTAGAAGGCCATGCACTTGCTACTGTTGGGAACTGAAAGGATCCTGCAAATATGTGGTGTTGCATGTTTGCATTTGTGTTAGTTCCACATCCTCTTTTTGCTACTACTTGAAAAATGAAGCATTATGCTATCTCTATTAGTTGGCTATCCCATATGGATGTGTCTAGTTTTGTTTACATTTTCTCTTTGTGGTAGCAGTTAAGTTTCATCATGTTTAGGTTTGGGGGCTTTTGGTTGTGGCAATGCCCAAATTTTTTTGATATATGTATCACTGAGTAAAAATGTTTTGGAAAAGAAAATATGCATGTTCATTTTTTTAGATCTCACTCTGTGATCCATCATTGGGATAATAAAAATGGATCATGGTTGACAATCTGAAATGTTGATAAAAAATAAACATACACAGTTTTTTCCATAAATTTTTTTCCCAATCTCATGGATTGTGAAAACCTAATATCCATCATATTTATCACTATTAATATTAACATATTCTTCTCCCAATAATGGTTATGGATTCTATTTACAATAATTTGGAAGGCTAATCTTGTCCATGTTTTTTTAGAAGGAGCCCAACACCAATGCTCCTTTATACAAAACCATTCAAAAATTGAGTATTTATGTCATGTGAAGGTATAATGGCTTGTTCTTGTCAAACCAACAAGTTCTCTCTAGCTGGTGATAGCCAAAATTCTTGTGTTTCACTTGGACTCCCCCTACAATATTGTACTCTACATACTATATGTAGCCTTATTTATCATTGTATTAAATTTGACTAATTATCTATAGGGTGAAGCATAAATATTATATCAAAATCTAATAGGATCTTGTGTATGCACTTATACATTGTTTATTGATATATTCACAACTATTGTTACCTCCACATGAATTTGACTAGTAGTGACAACCTTATTTTCTAATCCTCCAACCCCATACCTTGGGATCACATCACCATGAAATAAATTAATCCAACATTCTTATGAATGAAAGTACCACCAAATAGGTATTTGTTAGATTTGTCTTCCTCAAGTGAGGGAAATTCAGGAAGAGAAGATGAAAGCGAGACATGTAGTGGGTCTAGAAGAGGGAGATCAACTAGAGATCAAAAGATTAGAAGTAAATTCCGTAAACACATGGAATTTTTTCTTTATGAAGGGTGGTCATGTTCTTATGATGATGAGAGAATATACAACATCGAGGTGCCCTTGAGGTATAAACATATATGGAAATAATGGGTACCCAAGGAACTTCTTCCAATAAACATTGACTTTTGTGCCAACAAGAGGATATATGGCATAGCACCATCGTCATTACATGATTTGGGCCTATTTTGCATGAATGAAAAAAATGTTTTTTACTAAAAATTTACTGAATTGATGGAGTATGTTAGACCCTATTATAGTTACAAATATTGGATGCAGCTGGTTTGATATACACAAAGTATGCATAGGTATGCACTACTATAAAATTATATAAAACTAAAACATAAGAATAAAAATAAAGGAGTGGCTATGTACATTTATGGAAGGCCAAAAACATTAGGGAATATTGCAGGGTTTATAAATAGTACATGACCTGGGTCGATAAATAAGCAACCCAATTGCATATTCGAGGTGCGCGAGGGAAACCGTGTATTATTGTGTGCGATAAAATCAATAACTATAGGGGAAGAGTTGCTAATCGATTACAATTTGAATCGCATAGATAAAAACACATTTACTATAGGGGTGGTATGCAATATATACCATTTTCAACCTCCAATTAATAACTCCAATATACCATTTTATTATTATATTTTTTTTCGTAATTCTATTGGTTTCATTTAGGTAATATTTTTTTATATTAAATTTTTATCATAGTGGGACATTGATCATAGGGGGAAGCATGTGGCCCGGAGCACAAATCATGATGCATCTTCAGGTCATTGTAATTGTAAAAATTAGATACAAGCAAACGATTTTATTATTATGTTTTTTCATAAGTTTATTGGGTTAATTTTGATAATGTTTTTAATATTCTTATCGCAGTCAGATGATTGGGGAAAGGCACCAGCAATAGAGGAGAGCATCCATAGGGAGGTGCAGTCACTATTATTTGATGATGACATCACATATTCCACAAACCCTCTGGATATGATAAGGAAGACCCAAACAAAATACAATTAAGAAATCCTTTAGTTGTTATTCATAGTGCCTCAAACAAATGACATAAGAGAAAGGTTTAGAATATTGACTGAGAGAGCATGAAACTTGCAAATAAGTTTTCATGATATCTTTAATCATAAAATAAGTTCATTCATGGTTTTATGTTTTGTACTCTTTTATGACATGAACTAAAATATGTGTTGTTTTAATAGGATTTTTTGTGTTCTCATAATGTTGCTAGCCATGATTAGGGTACTACAGGTGTTGCCTTGGGAGTAAGGGTTGGTACAAGTTTTTATCTTGATCTTCCTATGCATACATCACATCATTTGACCCCATCATCCATGCCTATATTGTCGACTGAAATGTTGGCAACACATAGCATGTAGGCATCAGGTAGTGCACCCTCTAGTAGAGAACACATGCCTAAACATGCATCAGGACATGTACCCAGGGATTTAGAGGCCACTAGTACTAGTGATGTTTTAGAAACATTTATTAGGTCTTCCTATATTACTAGTACGGGAACATTTCCAGTCAATTTTTTTGTGACTGAGGATTTCATTCCGATAAAGATAGAGAAGGTCCTAAGTACTTTAAAATGTTTTAATTATTATTATATATAATCCAATTGAACTTTACTTATTGATCAGTCTTTTTAGAATAATGATCCCATGATCATTTTGCAGGAAATGATTTTTTTTAAACATCTAAATGATATTACATTAGAGATCTTCAGGCCCACCATACATACACGATGGAATGCCCAAAATAAAGATTTAAAATATGATATCATTAACCGTTTAGTTGTGTTGTTAGGTAATAACACATTCAACCAAACCAAGGTCCTTAAGAAAGCTGGTACATATCTAAAATATGTGAGGGGCCAATATAGGTCACATTTGGAGAAGAAAAAAAAGTATAAGCGTCTCCCCATGATTCTAGAGAGGGAGTGGAAGGACTTGGTGTTAGATAGAAAGGAGAAGGCTGAAAAGAAAAAAATAAAGACACCATCGGGCCAAGGAAGGTATGTGATACTATCAACAATGTAATTATATATTGATTACTCTTTCTTTTTACATAATTTAACGTATTTCAAAATTTTCATAGGCTTCCTGACACATCAAAGGAAACAAAGGCGAGACTAGAAGAACACATGCAACACAAACTTGGCTCTGGTGGTTATATGAAATTAGCCACATGAATTGTAAGTATCAATAAATGAAATGTTGCATCCAAAGAATAAATTCCAAACAATTTAGGTTTTATCACACCATAGAAGAAAAATTCATGATCTTATGCAAAAATATAGGGCTCTAAACTTAATAGAGTGCCCATAGAAGAGGACTTGAATAGTTCCTTCCACCAAGGCTATGAAGCTGTGACTAAATGCTTAAGACTCTTGACTAGACAAACACAAGATTCCATTGCATCTGACACACATGTAAACAAACTCAAATAAGTTTATTTAAAATTGAATACCTATGAAATCTATTCAATATTAATTTCCACCATAAAGTAATTATGTGCCTATTTGTTTTAAACAGACAAGCAATGATAATACTGCACATGAAATTGTAATGCAGTCTGGTGAGGGTGGAGCACAATCAATAGATGAAGGTCATGATGTGCATCTCAGTACTGGATGTATTCATATTCTATACAAAACACAATATGGATTAATAAAATTAAACATCTTTAATTACAATTGGTGTATGAATTAATGTAACCTTTCATGAACATTCAACTTTAGAGAATATAGAGCATGATCAACATGTTGAGCATGATCAAGCTGGACAATATTAGAAACATGATGTGGCACCATCAGGTAAATAGGACCACTCTAATGTTCTTTTAATCATATATAATTGCAATTGGTTTATTAATTAATGTAACCTTTCATGTTTCAACTCCAATGGATTTAGAGGGTGTTCAACATGTTGAGCATGAGGCAGTAAGACAATATTAGGAACATGATGTGGCACCATCAGGTAAAGAGAACCACTCTAATGTTGTTTTAATTAATGAAATACTTCTAACAATAATAATAAAACATATCAATTTAACATTTCTTTGTTATTGCAGCTGACCCCCCTTTGCAGTGGCCTCCACATTGTGAGTACATGACTAGGCATACATTAAGATCACAAGCAGAGGGCAGAAAAACTAAAGGGGGACATATGATTTATAAAACAATACTCCACTTCTTATTTTTTTAGCTGAAAAAAAGAAACAAAAAAAAATGATTGTAATCATATTATGAAAACCAAATTTTTGATAATATGTTAATGAATGTTAAAAATTGAAAGAATGAATGTTATATGTTAATGAATTAATGTGAATATGTTAATGAATGAATGTTATATGTTGTTAATGGATGAATGAATGAATTAATGTTATATGTTATTAATGGATGAATGAATGATTAATGCTATATGATCGGGTATGGGTAATTGAGAGTGATTTGAATCTCAATAAGGTAATGGACTTTTCAATATTTCATTATGTTACACTTTTAAGCTTATGCGATTTTCATTAGTTCTATTTGCTTCAATATGTTACCCTTTCTACTTATTTTACTTTTTAACACATCTAATGTGTTACTCTCTCTCTCTCTCTCTCTCTCTCTCTCTCTCTCTCTCTCTCTCACACACACACACACACACACACACACTTTCTCGCTCTCTCACACACACAACTGACCAAAAATAAAATGTACTATTTGGAAATCACTAGTTGTGGATTTAATTTCTATTTGAACTCAATTGTAATTAGGTGGGATTCATACATTGTGAGAAAAATACTTTTCTTGATTCATGAACTTGGTGTGTAGTTCAATGATGGAATCAACATACTTGTATGTTGTCTTTACACTAAATTTTTCCTATAAAATGTTAAGAACATATTTTTATTTATTCCACTATGAGAGAAGAAGGTGGCTATTAGATTTTTTCCAAAGGACAGCTTCACATATTTTAAATTTTACCATAAGTGTTCCATTTTTTCATTCACACCTATCTCAACTATTAAAACTGATTTTATTATTAATCCTTTCAAATTAGTAGACAATTGTTTACTTTTTGATTGGTTAATGAGGGTTTTTGTAAGGATTCCACAACCTTAAGACACAAATTTGGTTCCCTAGTTTCCATGTGTGGGATTTCAACACTATTCCCATATGCTTTGGGACTTGCATTATTGTAGGTCATGTGAGACATATCCAGCAATTTCTATGCCATTTTTTACCCAAGTCTTCATTATTGGGTCTTCTACCATTGTTCTTATAACCTATTTACTCACTATATGTATCCAAGACCCATTGTTCACCCATTTTTCACAAATTTGGTTCTTATAAGCTACCACCAACTCCAATCATTCACAAGGGTACTCAGACCCCAAAATCAAACTGAGAAGTTCGATAGGATTTTCAAGCCAAAATTCACTCAACTTTCAGCATAATCACCTCCTATCACAAGACACTGAGACTCACCAACTGCTCCAAGTGCTTATCCAATATTTTAGAGGAATCTAACAAGATTAATATGCTCGAAGAATCAAAATTACATCACCAATTTGATCAGAAACAACTCACAAAATCAATTTCACTATTTCACTTGATAGCAAGAATGACTCCCAACACAGAAAATCACCAACTTAACTTCTAAACACACATCAGGCCCAAAAAAAATATCAACATCCATAATATGACTGTACCAAATAAAGAACAATGTTAGGAAACATAGAATCAATCAATTCCTTCAATCTTCACATTAAAGGCATCAAATGCTAGTAATAGTCCTTTAGGATAAAAATGGGCATAACTCTTGACCCATATTCAATATCCACACACTCCATACATTTTAAGGAACCCATTTTTCCATATATTAACATACTTCAAAACCAGATATATTTTTGTTGGAAAATATATAAGAATCAATAACCCGTCCACAACCTAGGTGCAGCAAATAGGTCCAATTTACAAAGAAACTACCTTTGAATCAACATAAATTCATCAAAAAACCCTTGGAAGAATTGAGTTAGGTCACAAAACCATTAAATCAATCACACTTAGGGACTAATCAGTCTAGCCAAGCACCAAACTGCCTAACCCTTGATTGTAGGATGAATAATGCACAAATAAATGAGGGTTTATTGAAAAAGTATGTTCCACAACTCCAGATGATTTTACACTACCTCCAAAACCTTGGGATATGTCTGCACAAGCTCTAGGAACTTTTTCCATGCCTTATTGAATGCATTTTCTACCATTTTTAACTTGGAGCCATCAACTTACATGAGGAAAATTTAAAAACTTCTAAGAAACAGTCATCCAACGCTGGTTTCTTCTCTTCCCCTATCCTGCCAACACATAATAACATTAAAAAATCCTAATTAAAACCTATTCCATCAACCTACACTATCTAATTCAGTGCAGTGGCCATTTTAATGTTGTTTAGACTCTAAAACCCTATTTTAAGGGTTCATAGACCGGTATGAGAGGAACTGACTCAAATAACTATTAACTTATTTAAATTCCCTCAAAATTATTTCAAATGAAAGATAATTCCTTACAATACCAAATCCTATGAAGAATTAAGTCTACAACTATTGCACAAGCCTAAATACAGAAAGAAAAAATATAGAAATCGTAGAAACATGGTACTACTTTTATTAAATATTCTTCAAGATTACAATGGATCACCATTTTATCACCTTCCCCAACACTTAAATAGACATTTACATCATTTAGAATAAAACCCATGCATATAACCATGTTAGGGAGGGAATATATTTGAATGAATAATTTAAAAAAAAAAACTACAGGGTTTCGTCGCAATTTTGATGAACATAGCCCGACCAACCAAAAAAAATTGTAACAAGGTTACTGTACACATGATGTAGTTTTATTCGTAATGGAAATAATGGTTTCATCCACCTCATCATAAAATTGATGAATGTTTTCTGTTTATTTGACAATTTCAAATGGGCATTCTACAACGTTTTGTGATTTTTTGCGTCAATAGATGGATGAAGTTACATTGATTTTGCAATGGACATTGCCAACATTTTTTGTGGCATAGACCAACAATGTTGGGTCATGGTTTTGACTTATTAAAAATTTCCATTAAAGCATTGAAAATCTAGCAACGCAATTTAAATCAATGTTGCATCGATAAGTAGAAAATATTTTATCGATATGTCACCAAACATTCGTCAAAATTTGTAATCAAATACGGTAGTGGATGCAACATAAAAAAAAACATTAGTATCAAACTCAAACATACAATGTAACATAATTTAAAAAATATGTACGTTCCAAATATATTAATCTAGATGATCTACCATGGATGTTTTGATATGAATCCCTTGAAAATATACCTTTGTTCTCCAAAAAACCTACATGTTTACATATCAATTAATTTGTATGAAATTTTTTTATGTACTTTTAATCCATCGCATATAAATAAAATAAATCAAAATAAGATGAACAATATCATACCTATCCCATAAAAAAAATAATCCTCTACAGAAGTGTGTCAAAAAGGCCATCTCTTACCTTTAGAGTATTGAGTAATCCTTCCTGATTAGCACTACTAATTTTTCATAATTAATTTTTTCTTGGTTTAACATGATGTCTCAATAACATAAAAAAAATTTCTATGACAAGGTGTGAATACATGTGAATGGTTTTGTGTTTCTCATGGTCTTCAAATATAGGTATGTTATTCTTTCTACTCACATATGTTCACAACCAAGTTTTGACAAGAACTAAACCTATAGGATACATGAATCCATCATCATATGTCGTTGGTTGTGTTAGCTTATTATTTACTTATACATCATGATAACCAATAGTATAGTCCCTCTTCATTCCCTTTTAGGCACTACAACTACATAAGCATGTCCTGGTTGTACAAGATCTAAAAGATTATTGTAGTGAAGTGATCTTTCCATATTGTCTTCTAAAGAGGATTATGTGAAAGATAAAGGGTTTAGGTATTGTGGAATCCATATATCTACCAGCTCACTTGACTCACGTTGATCCCAGTCATATTGAATACAATTATGGAAAAAACAACCTAATTCTCGTGTCCATATGGTCCATGCACATACATTTGAGGTTTGAAATGAATGCATCTTTAAAAATTATTTGATTATTTGACATTCTTGTTTGTCTCCCACTATGCCCTCATCAACCAACCAAAATAACATACACACTTTTGAATAAAGCGTCCCTCCTCATGATAATGAATAAGTAAACCAATCAATAATAGAATGTTCATTGTAGCACTCCTTTGATTTTCTTATGTTTTGAGATAGTGCTTTTAATTTGACAGACTATGATAGTACGATGTTGTTATTTGATCACTGACATTGGAGTGATGATGGTTTTTACATTGAGATGTGATGGTACACTACATGGATGATTATTTCTTATGACATGCTTTCTGGTTAGCATAGTTGATTATCTGAGTTGATATTGATATATGTTCATCTCTAGTTATGTAATGTTATAGTTTCATCAATTTTGATGTGACACTATATTGGTGAAGGGAATGGGATTTCATCACTCAAAATATTGTTAGGTTGCACGATATTCCTTCGTGGATCATTTCTAACAGGGATCTTGTGTTCACCTTAGCTCTTTGGACATCGTTGCATCATGCCATAGGGATGCACTTGAACTTTAGTTCAACATCTCAACCTGAAATATATGGATAGACCAAGAGGGTCAACTAGATCCTCGAGGATATATTATGCATGTATGTGATGGACAAACAAATACGATGGGAGGACTATCATCATGTAGTGGAATTTACGTACAATAACAACTATTCGAGTTTGATTGGTATGTTTCCTTTCTAGGAATTGTATGGATGACCATTCCAGAATCCTTTGAGTTGGGATCTATTAGAGGATAGAGTTCTCTTGGGTCCTGAAATGCTTTAGGATATGGAGCAGTAGGTGATCTGAAGTAGGGAACATTTGGTTGTTGCACATGATAGGCACAAAAAATATGTAGATGTGCATCAGGTGGACCATCAATTTATAGTAGGTGACTGAGTACTTTTGTAAGTGCATTCGGGAAAAAGTCCAATCTGGTATGAAAAGGGCTCTAAGCTCACACCTCGCTTTGTTAGGCCATTTGAGATTCTTGAGAAGATTGGGCAAGTAGCTTATTGTTTTGATATACTACCTAGTCTCTCACTTATACACAATGTATTCCATGTTTCAGTACTCAAGCCTTACCACATAGATATATCTCACATCCTTGATTTGAATGGCTTACATGTAGAGGATAGAAAATTGGATTTGGAACCTTTTACTATCACACAACATAGGAGACTCACCCTCAGGGGTTAAGATATTGAGCAGGTTAGGGTCCACTGGGATCCAAGAGATGATACTTTGGCTACCTAGAAGGATGTGACCAAAATGAGGGAGCTCTATCCCTATTTGTTCACAAGATTCCATGAGTAAGCCTAATCCTAGAGGGGGAGGATGTATCACCCCTATTATTTTCTTATGTTTTCAGACAATGACTTTACTTGGATAGACAATGATACTATGAAGTTTTTATTTGATCGCTAACATTGGAGAGATGATGTTTTTTACATTGAGATGTAATGGTACACTACATAGATGATTATTATTTATGAAATGCTTTCTGGTTAGCATAGTTGATTATGTGAGTTGATATTGATATATGTTCATCTATAGTTATTTGATGTTTTAGTTTCATCAGTTTTGATGTGACACTATTTTGGTGAAGGGATTGAGATTGCATCACTCTCTTGTGAGCGCCCTATGATTTAATAATTTTCAATTCATGATGTGATTGTTCATGATCTATATACATGTATGATATATGTTTTGATTACATGATTGCAGGTATATAATATCAACTCCACCTAGATTCACAGGTTTGAGTGTGTCCATTGCCCAATGAAATAATTCATTGCGAGATAGTAACAGGGTTTCCTTGTCAAACCACAACCCTAGTCACAGTGTGTCATCAATCTTTGTTTTCGTCATGCTTTGTTGTCATGTTTTTCGTTTTCCTTATCATTTATTCATTTTGCAAGGTGTGTTTTGTGGGAAATTAATGTTAAATAATTTTTATTATGTTTTTTATTGATTATTTATTTAATGATGATTAATGTTGTTAGAAGATTTGATTTATTTAATTGATTTAATTTATTTTTCAAAGTAAATTAATCTTTTAGATTAAATTTATTTTATAAAGTGATTTAATTAATTAGATTACATTTGATATTAAATTGTTAAACTATAAAAGCTTTGCTTGATTAATTATTTAAATTAATTAAATGAAGTTATGAAATTAAATGAGTGGATAATTAAGATTAATGTTTGATTTTAATTTATTATATAAACAAATATCTTATAAATATCTTGGAGGAAATATCTATGATTTGGTTGGAAAGATATTTTAATTATGACATGAGTTAGAAATTAATAGCTGGTGTAGACATGGAAAATGTACATTTTCATTTTGGCACACCTGATCCTGTTTTACTGACAACATTTCCTCTTAAAGCATACTCTCAGCATTTCATCACATTTTATCTCTTAATTTAATAAACCATTATTTATTGGATTAAGTCTTCCTCTTTCAGTAATTAAATTAATCAATTTAATTTAATCAACCTTGCATTTCTGTTTAATTAAATAAATCATTTTATTTGATTAAATTCTCTAAAGTCTTCTTATTAAATTAAATAAATTAAAACCTTATTTGATTTAACATGTTCCTTCTTGACTAAATAAATCAAATCATTTATCATTTCCTCTCAATTTTGGACTTAAATCAATTCCTAAATCTAAGTCTAAAATTGTCACATCACCTAATTCTTCATTAAATTAATCAAATCCATGATTAACTTAATCCCTCTCACTAAAATTCTCTAGAGAATGCAAGTTGCACAATAAATCAAATACTTCTATTTATTAATTCTTCTATTTTCCCTCACAAAGCATCAAAAGGGAATATTCCCTCATTTGAATTCAAAAGGCCAAGTGGACTTGGTCCTTCAAACAAGGCATTCAATGCCTCTTACATGTCCTTGAACTTGAGCCAAGTGACATTTACTTCACTTCTCGCCCCGCTTCAACAAGTCAACTCACTATTTAAAATTCAAATTTATGCATTTATCATGGACATTGGCCAAAATCTGCTCATTCCTCACCCAATCACATGTGGACAAGTGGCACAATGCCATTCGGTTATCTTTTTTCCCACATTTCTTATTTCCACTATCTCTTCCAAGATTGGAATCTATAAATTGGACACTCTTCTCCTCAATATCCATCCATAATTTACATGCAAAGTTACTCTCTTCAATTGAGAACTAATTTTTCCCATTTCATCCAAGCATTCATCATATTTTCACATTTGCACCAAGGGTATGCTCAAATCTCTTTGGAGATTTGACCATTTCTTCATCAACCATATTATTGCTACTTAGGAATTGGGAAAGGGCCAATTGCAACACATCATTGGCACCAATTCCCCCATAAGATCATCATTCTATGGGCTAGATTAGAATTTATTTTCAATATTATTTAAGTTTTGTTCTTCGTTTCCTAATATTAGCTTAAATAGGTGGATTTCATGGGGAATCCTTCATAATAGCATGCATTTTGATCTAACACTAACAATGTTTGTCATCTTTGTGCACTTGCAGGTTTAGTGATTCTAATTTTGGTGTGAGAAGGAGGGCATCTCACTGTTATCACATTTTTTGCTCACATACAGGAAACTACACTGCTGATCAGGCATGCAGTCCTGTATTGCACCGTAGAATCATATGTGGTGCTGTATTGCACTGCAACCCCCAGAAACCCACGGCCCCATATAGCACCACAACTGATTCCCACCTTTGAAATTTTGAGTTTTGCAAACTTTCACCACTTCCTAACTCCACCACATGCCAAACTCCACCGCACCCACGGTCTCTGTGTCTATAGAGAATCTCATACAGTTGACCCCACGACACTATATGGCACCGCCTACTTTTCTAAACAACACCGCACCCGCTAAACAACACCGCATCTGCTAAACTCCACCGTGAGAATAGTCTATTTTTTTAATTTGAATAAATTTTTAACTTTTTAGCATTAACTTGGTTTGCTGTATTATTGCTCTCTGGTTTTTCTGTCATTTTGCAAGTTGGAGAAGAGGAAAAGAAAAGAAAGAAGTCCATCGTGATACCATGTTCACAAAACCAAAGTGTTCCTAAACACTAAAAGTGTTCTTTAACACTTCTTAGGAAAGTTTGTTAAATATCTTTGGCCTTAAGAAAACTAATTTTACTTTGGGATTTAAAAAGAAAAATCAAAATTTTTCATGATACCATGCTTATTTTGTACAAAGTGTTTTTAAACACTTAAGTGTTCTTTAACACTCTTCAAGAAACTTGTTAAAATCTTTGATCTTAGGACACTAAATTTTCATTTGGGCTCTAAAAAGAACAATCAAATTTTATTTTTCTAAAGTTGCCAAGGGGCTAAAAAGAACTTTAGGCAAACACACTAGATTTGGTTTAAAAGTTAACAATTGGACAAGGCAAACTGACACTTCATTTTGGTGCTTAAAAAGAAGTCATCATTGCTTTGAGGTTTAAAATGAACGAATGTTTTTCGTGTTTTCTAATCTTTTTTACAAATTAATATTATGTAAAATGTGTATGCGCTTCTCTCACACTTCATTGCAATCCTTAGAATCAAAAACATTTTGGTAATATTAGGTTGTTAAGAAGATTGCCTCCACATTTCAATTTGGGCACTTAAAATTGAACAAAACATGTGAGTGTGAGCACGACATATTGTGGAGCTTTTTCCCTTTTTTTTTCAACAAAGGTTGTGTAAATGATGGGATATGTTAGCTTGCTTTTGTTTATCTCAGAGGGCCTACCTTGTGGGAAAAAGTACTCACCCAAGGGAATGACCCAACCATGAACACGCTAAAGCCAAGCGACTTCCAACCGGTATATAAGTATGGATTCTTCAGAAAAGTTCAAGAATCACGAGGATTATTCTGACGAGATGGACAACAATGGACTCTTTTCAATGTTGGATAATCCCCCATGAATGGAAGGCCCGAATTAGAATCCCTGGTTGTGAAAAAGGCCAAAACCTTGTCTATCTTGTTGGTGTAAAAGGTCATGTCCTTTGAAGCTGCCCCACATTATACATGCGGTCTTGTTGTGGAAATGGAAAGTACGGCATGGGAGATTCATGGGTACTAATGCTTGGTTGACCTGAATAAATGAGTGCCATGGAGGGGAGCCAGTGTATTCAAGCATTTAGCCATTCACACAAGATATGCGCAGCCAGATTTATCCAAGTGGGAACTCAACAAGATATTGCCTCATCAAACTAGGAGTGTAAAAGTGCTTGGAAGAAATACATTGTTTGATCTTGAAAACATTTGAAAAACAAACATACACAAGACCTTCAAATTTCAAACCCCTTGTGAGAAGCAAATACCTTTGATGAATTTGGACACTCTTGCTTTCCCTAGGAATCATATTCCTAGATGTTTCTAAGTGCACAATTTCTACTATCATTTGTTTCCAACAAGGTAAGCATAAGGAAATTTTGCCCTGTTTTCCTCAATTTCCACATAATGGACCTTGTGGGATGAGAAAGAAAATGGGAAACTAGACATATAGTTTGAAACCTAAGCAAGCAAGTGTCTTGGATAAAAAGAATTTCATTAAAACCAAGATAAAGACACAAATTGAACTACATGTGTGTTGTTTCCAATGATTTCTCGCAAGATCAAAATCCCAAAGCCAAAGTTCAAGAAAGTTAGTCTGAAAATCCATGAGCAATGCCTTGAGATGCTCCTTGAAGTAAGGGAAAGTCTTGTATACAAATTTTACAAAAAGGCCTCAAGGAATAATCCCGCATTGTATGCATTTTATTGTCAACAAAATCCTGAACTTTTTGAAAGGTTTTCTTTTCTCCCATACGAAGTCTAGCATGTTCATCAATACTGAGGTTTTGTAAAGAGAGTCGTGTCTAGGATAAGGTTCAAGATCAAAGTTGTCATTTTCATTCATTCCTCCATCAACAAAATCTCATTTCATAATCAAACCTTTTGTGAACTGTAGAAACAATCATCATGCTAAATTTAGAGGGCTAAATCAACATCCCCTATCTTGGCTTAACGCACCTAGCCAAAATAGTCTCAACCATTGGAAAAATTTTCCTTTAGGATAACACAACTTCCTAAATTTTATTAGTTCACAATTACATTGGCTTAACACACCTAGCCAATTCATCCATTTGTGCAAGTTCCCCTAAGATAACGCAAATTCCTAGGGAATACAACTTCACAACAATCTTGTTTGACTTAACGCATCTAGTCAAATTATCACAATCAAATCAATTCAAAAAAGCCCTTACATGTTTAGCATATACCTTCAACAGTTCTTCAAAAAGGTTTTCACTCACTCATCCCATCCATTTAACCCATCACCATTACCACCATCTTTGATCTTTTAGCTTCCCTAGTTCTTCTCTTTTAGGCCTAAAAGGTTAGGACCGAACAAATCCCTATTTTTTATGGTCCAAACAAGATCTCAATACAAGAAGAACATGGAGAAAATCATGGAAATACCAACTTCTATGGAAATGAATTAGTTAAACCCCAAAGTAAACCTAGCGGGATCAACCAATCCCCCAAGCAACTCTCCCTTATCATCACAAAATCCTCAAGAGGAGAGTCATCAAGAGGATGTCACAAATGAAGACATGTGGATGACAAAAACAAAAATCATGGAGGTGGTTCAAAATCCCGAGAACCACAAAATTGTCAGTGCTATGGTCAAGTACCTAAATACGCTAGCAAGAGAAGGGGTCTTGCACCCTCTCGACCTTTATGCAAGTACTAGTATAGATGTTCCTATTCCAAGTGCATCCTCGATGCCAAATATCAATCAAGAAGTACCTTGCACCAGATCAACCATCACACCATCCTCGCCGAATGTGAACAAAGGGAGTGCCATGTTCCAAGATTTGCAAAGGCATCAGCTTGTGGCTAACAAAGAAGAAATCATCACCACAATGTCGGTTACATTTGTTCCAGAAAATCCATCTCACCCATATGTCCCACTCACCTTCCATAAACATGTGGGCTCATCTTCATTCCGTGCAACACCAGTTGGCTAAACAAACATACAAACTTCCCTACCACTTGAAGAAGGAAACTTGTTTGAGACAACTAACGTTGTGAATCCTTTTTTTCAAGGTAATTTTCCACCTCTTCCTCCAATTTCATTTATCACCACATCACCTCCTAGATTGGGTTTTCCTCCTCTCAACATCGATGGTTTCCTAGAATCTAGCAATCTAAGCATCATGCCCAATTCCATCTTCTCGCCCACATCATCACAACAACAAGTGGCAACCACTCAAGCCACCACCATAATTGGTCCCCAAATATCCCAAAGCTTGCCATCTCAAGGACCAATCATCTCAACCACCCCTCTAGCAAACCAAATACCAATCACCACCACAATTCCTCCACCCATCACAATGGTTAGCATGATTCTTCTTCCACCACCAATTCCACCAAAATCCAATACGACCAACTTATTCATCATGCTAATCGAAACCCTTCAAAAGGCCAAGCAACAGAGAGTACTCCAAAAAAAGCATCAAGCCCAAGCTCAAGCACAAGCCCAATCTCAAGTAAAAGCCCAAGTGCAATCCTGATCACAAGATCTAGCCCAAGCACAAGCACAAGCTCAAGCACGAGCAAAAGTTCAAGCCCAAGCGCAAGCGCAAGCCCAAAAAAAATCACAAGCACAGTACCAAGCACAATTGCAAGTGATTCATCTACAAGCCTACCAATAAGCCCTACAAGACTTTCAGGCATAGCAACAAGCTAAACAAAAAGCTTTGTTGGCACAATAGTAGCTCGACCAACAACAAGCACTATTGGCTCAATAGTAGCTAGACCAACAACAGGCTTTACTAGCTCAATAGCAGATTGATCAACAACAAGCTTCATGGGAACAATAGTAGATGGACCAACAGCAGCAAGATCAACAACAAGTGTTGCTAACACAAATGCAAGCATACCATCAGGATTTGAATGCACAACCAAGCTCGTAGCAAACGTCGACTAGTACTATCCCCACCCATCAAACACCTCCAACACCTCACCACTCATTCATCCCAACTCCCAATCCAAACAAGGATGTTGCAACACAGATCAAACTGCTCTTGCAGCAAGTGTTGGACTTACAAGCAGGAAAAACTACAAGGACACCAGGGAACTTATGCCCTTACCCTTTCGATAGGAGTCTCACCATGGTACCATTCTCAAAGGAATTTGAGATCCCCAAATTTGACAAATACAATGGAACAGGCAACCCTGAAAACCACGTCAGGGAATTTCAAGTGCACTGCATGGAGGTCGCATATGATGACATGTATCTAATGCAACTATTCCCTTGTAGCCTAACTAGTCCAGCTATGGAATGGTTTTCTTGCCTACCATTGGGCATTAAAACATTCAAGGAAATTGTGGAGGCTTTCCTTAAAAATTACGCTTTCAACATGGGTGCAGATGTTAGTTTGGATGAACTATCTACACTCAAATAGGGAAAAGGAGAGCTATTCACATCCTTCTTGCAAAGATGGCGATCCAAGGCCAATCAGAGCAAGTGAAACATGCTAGAAGAACAACAAGTTTGCACCATCATAGCCAATCTAGATCAAAACTTGGCGTTCTACCTAAAAATATAGTGCATCACATCTTATGATCAACTAATTCCAAAGGCACTCAACATCAAAAGAGCCCTTACTATGCAAGGAGGTGCACCAACATTCACTATACCGCAAGATAACTACCCATCTAACAACTACAATGATAAACCTCGAACATGGTCAAGGAATAAAAATATCACAAACGACGGTGTGGTTGATGCTAATTTGATCATCAGTGACCCTAAGGAGAATACTCAAAACCATCATCAACCACAAAATCATAATCACAACAATGTGCAGACTAATGCGGTAGTAACACAGCCACAACCATCCTCCACCAATCAAATCAATAATGTGGGTAATCAAGGAGGACCACCTCCCCGTAACAAGTTTCCCCCAAGAGGAAGTTCATAGCTCTTGGTGAATCGATTGAGTCCATAATGAAGAAGCTCGTCAAAGAGAATCTAATCAAAATCTCTAACTCCACGCAGTACACGGAACCAATGACCAAGCCACCTTGGTATAATGAAAACCTCCTTTGTGAATTTCACAAAGTCAAAGGACACACCACTGCCAATTGCATGAGACTCAAAAAAATCATCCAAGATCTCATTGAGGATAAGGTCATCAACATCAAGCAACCGGCCAGAAACCAAGACCTGAAAATATACATGAATCTGATGCCAAATCATAACCAAGGGAACAATCAAGGAAATAACCAAGGAAATAACAAGGGCAGGAAAAATTATGCTAGTTATAATCTAGTATGCGAGGAGATAGTTGGATACATCGACAAAATGGTCACTGTCATAAATATCAAGGGAGCCAACAATGACTATGGAGTCACCACATGAGGTGGAAAGGTTCCCATTACTGGGGCACCTGCTAAGACCCCCATTTCCAATACAAAGTCCATCCCCTATGATTACAATGTCATTGACCAGCTGAAAAGAACACCTTCCCAAATCTCCACTGCCCATAGGAAGATCCTTGATGAAGCCCTAGCTATGTCTACCATTGCTGCAACCCTTGACACACAACAATTTTAGGCTATGGTGGGTAACATCGTTACCCCAAATCTCATTACATTTTTAGATCAATATTTCCCTCCACAACCATCTCATAACCGTGCACTCCATCTCCAAGTCCTAATCCATAAAAAGAAGGTCAAACGAGTCCTAGTAGATGGACGTGTAGGGATTAATATTTGTTCTCTAAAACTCATAAAGAAATTGGGATTCACTGAGGATTCCATGAGTAAGAACAAAAGCATCACAATAAGGGCTTATGATGACCAAGAAAGAGTGTCTCAAGGCACTATCAAAATCCCCATTCAAGTGGGGCCGACAACTATGGAAACCACCTGTCAGGTTCTCCACCTCGACCTACCATACGACATCCTCTTGGGACGCCCGTGGATCCATGGATTGAAGGCAGTGGCCTTGACCTACCACCAATGAATCAAGTTCTCGCATTAGAATGAGGAGGTCACTATATATGGGGATCCCGAACACTTTGCCTACTGGAAAAACTTGGAAGCCAAGTTTTATAAGATCCCCTAAGTACCCAAAAATGATGAAGGACCAGCTACTTCATACATAGACCCAGCCAACCTCACCTCAACTTCTGTGATAGAGACACACACCATCCTAGATATATCTGAAATCAAAATCATGATCGAAGACACTAGCTGCGGTGACTATAGAATGAAGAGAAATGCATTTGTTGTAGGAGAGTTACCAAAATCTCCTAGGTTGTGTGGACAACCCCAACCAGTTCAAACACTTGTCTGAACTGTTAGAGTAGAACCCTTTGGATTCCACCATTGGGAAGACCTCAGTAGAGAGAATGTGGATGAAGAGGACATAACAAACACACTATACCAAGATGCAAGACCCACTCCCAACCTACCCATGGACGAAGCTAGCAAAGGGTTACAAATGATGTTTGGTATGGGCTATAACAGGAATGAGAGCTTAGGAAGAAACAGTGATGGATGGTTAGAGCCCATCATTGTAGAAAGAAGAATGTGAAATCTTGGCCTTGGGTATACTCCTTTGAGTATAACCATATGTGGTAGAGGTACTGCCAGAAGAGTAGTCTGGTCCTCTCCTCAGATAACAACAACCACTCCTAGACCACCCGTTTGCTTAGGTATCACACTCAATAATTACACCTTTGATGTCATTGATGTTCCTAGTAGTGACGATGATGATATCATAGTAGGTCTCCCTAGAATTTTCAAAAATTCCACCTAATTAATGATAAGTGCCTCCACAACTGAGTCAAACCAACCAACCCACCGAATCACCTTAGTGCACCCCCAAATCATCGATCACAACTAATGGGGATCACAAGGCAGGATTCGGCATCACATTGGACACACAAGCATACTATGGGGAGACAATTGAATCCTTCAGTCACAAAAGAAAAATATTGATAATAACCTTGAAGTTATTGAGTGAAAACCACATTGTGGCACTCTCTAACCATAAAACAGTAAAAATAAAGGATGCATCCAATGGTGAAAACCTCTCTAAGTTGCTGGAGGATGAAGGATTCAATCTCCCCCCTACTGCCTTACATCAGGAGAAATCAATAGTATTGGCAAAACAATGCAACCCGATCAAATTACGAACAAAATCAGAACCATAAATCATCTTCTGCGCAGAGTCCCTCCTGATAGAAGAACGGGAACTATTGGTAGCATTCATAAAAGAAATAAAGTTAAATTTTGCATGGACCTATGCTAACATGCCAGGTTTGGATACTGAAGTACTGGTTCATCATTTGGCTATTTACCCTAGAGCAAAACTAGTAAGATAGAAGCTAAGGAAGATGCACCCACAAATAGCCTTGCTCGTCAAAATTGAGCTAGAGAAACTTCTAGATGGCTTCATATGCCCGATCGACTATCCAGAATGGGTATCAAATCTTGTACTTGTCTCAAAATTGAAAGGGGGCATTCACATCTTCACAAATTTCAGAGACCTAAACAAAGCATGTCCTAAGGATCATTTTCCACTACCCAACATTGACATGATGGTGGACATGACAGCCGGACATGAGATGTTGTCCCTAATGGATGGTTTCTAGGGGTACAATTAGATAATGATAGCAAAGGAGAACCAACATAAAATAGCCTTTACATGTCCTTGGGGCACTTACTATTGGAATGTGATGCCATTTGGGTTGAAAAATGAAGGAGGTACATATCAAAGAACCATGATACTAATTTTCCACGACATGATCCATAAGACAGTCAAAGATTATGTGGATGACATATTAGCCAAATCAAAGAAGAGATAGAATCACATAGCAACTCTAAGTGCAATATTTGATAGACTAGAATAATACAAGGTCAAACTCAATCTGAAGATGTGTGTCTTTGAGGTACAATCGGGAAAGATGTTGGGATACATAGTTTCAATGAGAAGGATAGACATGGACCCTACAAAGGTAAAAGCAATCATTGAAATGGAAGCACCAAGAAAATTGAAGCAATTCAGAGGGTTACAAGGTAGACTCCAGTCCATCCGGAGATTCATAGCACAGCTAGTAGATAAACAGATCACCTATTAACACCTACTCCACAAGGGAGTCGCATTTAGGTGGGATGACAAGTGTGAGCAAGCATTTAGTAAAATAAAAGAATATCTACTTACACCACCTATGTTGATGCCACCAATAGTTGGAAAGCCATTAATCCTATACATCTCAGTAACAACAGCCACCCTCGGTACCCTTTTAGCCTAGCATGATGAAAAGGGAACTGAGCAGGCCATCTATTATATCACCAGAACAATGGTGGGGCACGAGCTCAATTACACATCAATAGAAAAGGCTTGCCTAGCACTAGTATTTGCAACTCAGAAATTCAGACACTACATGCTAGCTCATCAAATCAAGTTGACTGCCAAAATAGACCCAGTCAAATATCTGTTGTCAAAAGGAATGCTTACAAGCAGAATGGCTAAGTGGGTAATGATACTATCCAAACATGATATTGAGTATGTAGAGTTAAATTCAATCAAGGGATAGGTCATTGCGGATCAGCTAGTAGAAGCTCCCATGTATGTAGAGAACTCGCTCATATCAGAATTTCCAGATGAGTCTATCTTCAATATCAACATAGCTAGTCACTGGAAGCTATACTTTGATGGTTCCCACACACAACATGGATCAAGAGCTTGTGTGTTCTTTATCACCCCACAAGGAGATTACATACCAAGATCTTACAAGTTGGCATTCCCATGCACTAACAATATCACCAAGTATGAGGCTCTAACCATAGGTATCAAGATTGTAGAATAGTGGCCAATCATGGCATTAAAAGTCTATGGGGACTTGCAACTTATCATCAACCAAGTCAACGATGAATAACAAACGAAGGATGATAAGCTCGCACCATACAAAAAGGTGGTAGAAAGCCTCAAAGAATTATTCATCAACATCACCTTTGAGCAGATACCAAGGACAAACAACATAGTGGCCAATGCAATGGAAACCATTGGATCCTTACTAGATATTCCTCACAACGTCTTGAAACATGAATTCCTGGTAGAACAGCTTCTCATACCTATCTTCGAGGTACCAGAGTTAGAATACACATGTGAACTCATTGGTCCTAGTGATCTTTGGTACCATGACATATACACCTACCTAAGGTTAGGAATCCTCCCCACTAACATCACCCCAAACCTAAAGCAAACCTTTGTCAAAAGGTCTTCACGATTCATCATCCTAGGAGAGACCCTCTTCTATAGAAGTATCGATTGAACTTTGGTACGTTGTTTAAAACTCGAGGAAGCCCTAACTATTCTAACTAAGGTACATAATCGGACGTGTGGTCTACACTCGAGTGGTATGACCTTAGCTAAAAATTTGTTGAGAACTAGGTACTACTGGCTAACAATGGAGAGGGAGGCACACAACTTTGTCAGAAGATGCCTGCAATGCCAATAGCATGGAGACCTTATTCATGCATCAGTTCAAGAACTGCATCCCATTATTACACCTTGGCCCTTTTCATAGTGGGGGCTCAATCTCATCGATAAAATCTCACCCACCTCATCCAATAGCCAAAAGTTCATTATCACCACCACTGAATATTTCACAAAGTGTGTCGAAGCAATTCCCATGACCTACATCACTGAGAAAAAAAAATGCAAGTTCATCCTGAACTACCTCATTTGCCAATATGGTGTTACCCAATCCATTATCTCTGACAATGGGATGCCTTTCAAAAATTAGGATGTTCATGATTTATGTGAAAAATTCAAAATCCAACATGCTTTTCCACTCCATACTATCCACAAGGTAATGGCCAAGCAGAAGCTACAAATAAAACCATCCTGAAAATCCTCAAGAAAACAGTCAATGACTTTGGTCATCACTGGCATCTACAGCTAAATCCTGCCTTATGGGCATACCGCACTAGCATCCGTATGCCAATAGGTGCCACCTCATTCTTCCTGGTCTTTGGATCAAAAGCCATTCTACCCATTGAGATCGAGCTCCCGTCATTGAGGATATCTTTACAAAACCTCATCACGGATGAGGAATACAGGGTTACAAGACTAAATGAGCTGGAATTACTAGATGAACGGTGCATGGATGCCTTGAATCATCTATAGGTCTACCAAAATCTCCTAAAATGGAGCTACAACAAGAAGATCAGGCAACACACTTTCCAAGTTGGTGACTTTGTGCTGAAAGAGAAAAAAAAGAATGCACGGAAACCGAATACAAAAGGAAAATTTGAGCCCAACTGGCTGAGACCCTTCATCATCATCGCGAGTTACAAATTAGGGGCATATCAGTTGTCAACACTGATAGGTGAACCCTTGCGAGAGCCCATGAATAGTTCGCATCTCAAAAAGTTTTATGCCTAAATATTGTAAGGTATAGAAGCAAAAAATACAAAAACAATAAAAAAAAGTCCTGAAAAAATGGTTACCTTGATGAAAACCTTGCAAATAGGCATCTTGGAAACAACAAAAACATTAGAAAAATGCAAAGAATCAGAAAAAGGATTGAAACTAGTAAAAAGCAAAAAAAATTCCTCTAGTGAAAACCACTTCGGTGGCACATTGGACAAGTACCTTGGTGAAAACCTAGAAAATAGGCACCAAGTGTAAATAAAGCACCCCCCCATCTACCAGGATTTCCATGACTCTTTCATTCCATCACATCTCAATAAATCATCCATCCACCCATCCACTCACATCCATACCATAGCCTGAGTCGGTGTCCGTATCATATTCCACCATCGAACTACTTGGCATTCTTAAGGTCAGTTTTTCCTACCTTTATTGAAGTAGTCTATCACACCATGCTGGGGGCATGATCCTATGTTAGCATTGGATCGGATTCATGTATATTCTTGAGATCTTTTTTTCATCAAAAAATCAAAAACATCCAAATCATCAAAAATCCAAAAACATGGCAAAACATCGGAAAATCTTCAAAATTTTCATCATTGAGTCTAGTAAGTCTATCACCTTATCAAACTACGTTGTCTCTAAGCTTGAACATAGGAAAGGTTGATCTTTGATCATCCTCCAAGATGGTTAGGGTCAGTCCTTTAGGTGTCCGTCGCATCGGCAATCCGTTTGCCCATCTAGTGTGCATCTTAAGTCAGTCCTTTAGGAAAAAAAATGGCAATCTGTTTGCCCATCTTATCACTGAGTCAAGTCTATTGTCAGTCAAACTACATCATCTCTGCATGTATAATGTAGGCAAGGCTAATCTATGGATCAGCTCCCGAGACCCCTAGGATAGGTCTTTAAGTTAGTTCATTTGTTATAAATCTTGAAAAGCCAAAAACATTGAAAAATGTGAAAATTCCAAAAATAGCCTCAAAACATTTGGAAAACCCAAAATGGTGCATCCATTTCATCTCTCTTTCACCCGTGATTGTCATCGCTCATAATAAATTATCATCACTTTCACCCTTTGGTGAGTCAGTCAGAAGCAAGTCTAGCAGGTGCCAAAGTGAACGCCTAATCGTCAAAGTCTCAAGCCTAAGTCACTAAGCAAGAAAGTTGGTTAACTAAGAGTATCAATAGGTTATCACCCAAGCAGTCCCACCGAAACCCTGATCACAAGATGTCCTAGGATGAAGCTTTCCTACGATGGACATAAGCATCAAGTACCCCTCACAGTAGTTTAAGTCTGGGCTAGCAGTACAAAGAACATTAGCTTGTTTGTTTACTTTATCTTGGTCTTTTAGACTTATCTTATTTTGCACTCATTCGAAGGACCTCTCGATGATGCCTAAGCAAAATAGGTTTAGAGAGAAAGGGATGGGGGAAATTATCATTATCTTTTTATTTTCTATGCTTGTGGGATACGCTTGTAAAATAACTTAATCATGTGTATTTTTTTTTGTTTATAGGGAGGATATTTTAGATATCTTGTTGACCGCACAGGAAAGCTTGCTTTTCTGTGTTTTGGTCTGAGATGTTTAGAATGTCTGAACTACATCCCGAATGAAGTATGTATGTTAAGTGTGAACAAGAATACTCCTATCTACTTGTTGAGTCAAAGTCCATCACACTAGGCACCACGCCATCCTAGTTATTTATACCTTGATGCATCATACCTATGTGTGTTATCAAACATAACCCAATTAACCCTTTGAAAATCCCAATTTCTAGCAATGCGAATCACCATCATAACTAGCTCATTAATTCAACATTCTTCATCTGTCTTCCTTCCACACTAACATGGTATCATAACAGCAATCAAAGCATCACCCATGCAATCACCATACATACACATGATCATCAGCATTAAAACACATGTCATTTTATCACTATCTTAAGGAATAATATAAATTTGTTATTCTAAACATCTTAAGATAGCATTACATCATACATAGTCATTGGCATCCATTACCATTTGCATCCATCAAACATATGCATTACATCCATAAAACATGAAAAATATACACAAACGAAATGCATCATTACATACGTTGCATAACATAAAGCATAAGAATGGAAACATCTCATAACATCTCATAAGCATCATACATTTTGCATATCATACATGTGCACCATACATATCATAAAAAGGGGCGAATCATCTCATATATAAAATACTATTATAATACAAAATTGGATCAGGTGTACATTGAGTACATAATACAATAAGGCCAAAATACTACAGCTCATATATCAAAAATGAAGCAAACTGTCCTATGATCAAAAGGGAGGCGGGCCCTACTGGCTGCTGCCCCCCCATCCTGCCTCTCACCATGTGCCTCTATTGGTCGCCTCCTTGTCTATTGGGAAAAGTCTGGCACGCTGCGGTCTTATGGGACTACCTATCAGTAATGGTGTCGATAGTACTTGGCCTCTCTAATAGCATCCATATAATCACGGATATCGATCGATCAGCCCCGGGATGAGGATGCCGCACTCTCTAACTATCTTCGCCAACCTATCTCCTAATCCCTCTCGGATCGTGATTGATCTCTGTCTATTGCTATTGTAGCAACCCACTGTTAGGCCTCATCCCGGTTAGCTGTCAGAACCTATATCAGCATGTCGCGGGCATCTAGCTGGCTAGCTGGCTGCCCTCTTGGCTATCCTATAGGCTACCCTACTCGCTGTCCTACTGGTTGCTATTAATAATCTACCTACGGATGACCATCCTGATCCCCTACTTAGATAGGTGACTATTGTGGCCCATCCCTGGGAGGTGTTTGATGAGGAGGTGGCCCACCTTGTCCTCTGCCCGCTACCCGACCCTTGTGTCTGCGTCGAGGGACAATTGCACCTGGAACTGTCAATCTGAATGGAGGTCTGAACCATGTCCTATAAGCTGCAGTAACCCCCGCATCTGCCGGCCCCTGATCATATGGCCATGGTCAAGCCACTAACTGCCTAAATGAGGACACCACCTCGGCTTCCAGGATGGGCTGGCCCCATGCTATCTCCCAAGTAGTACTTGCAAAAATGGCCACATACTGGTCATCGAGCATGTCCTCTACCTCCCTCAAATGATGAACAACCCTATCCGGAAGATATCTCTCAATCATGGTGTGCTCTCGGTCCTGCATCAATCTGTCCTATCGGGAAAAGAAGAGCTATTGATCATCATCTCGCCACAGACCAACACCCATCAATGGTCTCCAGATGAACTCTCTCATATCATCAAGAACTCGCCACCAATGCGAAATACCACCTGCACCAGTGAAAGAAAAGTGCATCAATGCCCCGCTGTACCACCAAACAAGGGGATCATCTATCTTCAAAAGAACTAGTGTGATATCCAAGCAAAGCACTGAGATCCTCTCCCATGCCCAGACGTGCAGTAGGGTACCCCTGGCCCCAACACACTTGTTGTCCAAGTACGCAAACTCATTAAGATCCCTATAGAGGGACACTAGCAATACCAATCCTTGAGCAAAGCACTCCCTTTGGTGAACCATCTGATCCCATGCTAGTCTCCATCTTGGACTGAAGTATCGACCCTGCCGATTCAGTACTACAAGGCCTGAGATAATAGCAGCAATAATCAGTCGATACGTGTGCATGTGGTCATGATATAACTCTAGGTCGATTTGACCATCACAAAACTCAATCACATCCATCTGCATAACCCCATAGTAGGCCTCTCTACCAGCATCCAGATCATAGATGACTTGGGTCTCTTGAATAGGAAATTGAAGGATGTGCCATACATCCTTAAGAGTGATAGTGGCCTCACTGGTAGGAAGGTGGAAGGAGAAGGTCTCACTATGCCATTGCTCTGCCAGAGCCGTAAGCATGCCTAGGTGAGCCTGAAGAGGAGGGACATATGCAACATACCAAAGACTAATGGCACCAAGATGCTCCTGGACCAACTTAGGCATGGCCCCTAGTCTGCTAAGCACTGGCCATCGGTGCTCTTGCGAGTAAAGTACACTAGGCTCCTCTTGCATAGGGAAGGTCGTCGTATCAGAAAAATAAAGTTTCTTTGCATTTCAAAGTTAAATTTGCCCTAAATTGGCAAATTCAGCACTGTTTGCAGGTGTGACGTAGTTTGGAAAGTTCCAAACTGCACCGCCACAGTGGAGTTTTCCAATTTCACAGTTGCAAAGTGGACCACGCGGCGCACTTCGCATATGCGGTCCTCCTTAGAAAAAATCCTAAATTCCTAACTGCACTGCACTGTCGAGTATGGACACACGGCGGACTTTTCACTAACCAAACGATAAATTGCAAAGTCACCCACACGGTGCACTTCACATATGCGATGTCGTAGGGGACCGCACGGTTCCGATAATGCATTTTCAGCAGTGTCATATAGCACCGCACAGTGTGTGTAGGACTCAGACCCTAATTAATGCACTTAAAATGATAAATTTGAAAGTTGGATAGGGGTACATACCACGGGTCCTATGCCAACTGGCCGCTGGTGCATCTGAACCCTCTCCGACACATGCCTAGGAAGCTATCATTGCACCATTTCAACCAAGAATCAGAGCTCAAATGTGAAATTTTGCAAAGGTTAAGATTGCAAATGAATTCAAAGTGACCCCTCAAGGTCTATTTAAGCCTAAAAGATAGGGTTTTTTGACCTAATTTGGCCTCCCAGCTAGATTTTTGGTCCCCCAAACCCATTTTCGTCCAACTAAGAGTCATCCTGCATCCCTTCTGGCATTTTAGAGCATTTTTCTGGCATTTTGGGGCATTTCTGGCCTGTCAAGCACCTTGTCATCCTTTTTTGCGAGATCATCCAAAAATTCAAAATTTTCGTCCGATCTCTCGAGGGGGCAATATCAAGCAATATCCTTCCACTGGGGCAATAGTGGGGCATCCTAAAATCCTCGACCTTTGATCACAACAGTTTATTCTTTAAATCATTGCAACAAGTACATTGCTTCAAAGAGGGGAAAAATGTAGACATTGAAAATGTACATTTTCATTTTGGCACACCTAATCCTAATTTACTGACAACATTTCTTCTTAAAGCATACTCTCAGCATTTCATCACATTCTCTCTCTTAATTTAATAAACCATTATTTATTGGATTAAGTCTTCCTCTTTCAGTAATTAAATTAATCAATTTAATTTAATCAACCTTGCATTTCTATTTAATTAAATAAATCATTTTATTTGATTAAATTCTCTAAAGTCTTCTTATTAAATTAAATAAATTAAAACCTTATTTGATTTAATCTAACATGTTCCTTCTTGATTAAATAAATCAAATCATTTGTCATTTCCTCTCAATTTTGGACTTAAATTAATTCGTTTATCTAAATCTAAAATTGTCACATCACCTAATTCTTCATTAAATTAATCAAATCCATGATTAACTTAATCCCTCTCAGTAAAATTCTCTAGAGAATGCAAGTTGCAAAATAAATCAAATAATTCAATTTATTAATTCTTCTATTTTCCCTCACAAAGCATCAAAAGGGAATATTCCCTCATTTGAATTCAAAAGGCCAAGTGGACTTGGTCCTTCAAACAAGGCATTCAATGCCTCTTACATGTCCTTGACCTTGAGCCAAGTTACATTTACCTCACTTCTCTCCCCTCTTCAACAAGTCAACTCACCATTTAAAATGTAAATTTATGCATTTATCATGCACATTGGCCAAAATGTGCTCATTCCTCACCCAATCACATGTGGACAAGTGGCACAATGCCATTGGGTTATCTTTTGTCCCACATTTCTTATTTCCACTATCTCTTCCAAGATTGGAATCTATAAATTGGAGACTCTTCTCCTCAATATCCATCCATAATTTACATGCAAAGTCACTCTCTTCAATTGAGAACTAATTTTTCCCATTTCATCCAAGCATTCATCATATTTTCACATTTGCACTAAGGGTATGCTCAAATCTCTTTGGAGATTTGACCATTTCTTCATCAACCATATTATTGCTACTTAGGAATTGGGAAAGGGCCAATTGCAACACATCATTGGCACCAATTCCCCCATAAGATCATCATTCTATGTGCTAGATTAGGATTTATTTTCAATATTATTTAAGTTTTGTTCTTCATTTCCTAATATTAGCTTAAACAGGTGGATTTCATGGGGTATCCTTCATATTTGCATGCATTTTGATCTAACACTAACAATGTTTATCATCTTTGTGCACTTGTAGGTTTAGTGATTCACATTTTGGTGCTAGAAGGAGGGCATCTCACTTTTATCACTTTTTTTTGTAAATTCCATAATTTTTTTCATGTTTTTTGCTCACATACAAGAAATTGCACTGTGAATTAGGCATGTGGTCTTGTATTCAACCAGAGAATCATATGCAACACTGTATTACACTGCACCCCTAGAAACCCATGGCCCCATATAGCACCGCAATCGCTTCTCGCCTTTGAAATTTTGAATTTTGCCAACTTTCACTAATTCCTAACTCCACCGTGTGCCAAACTCCACTGCACCTACGGCCTCTATGTTTGTAGAGCACCACATACAGTCGACCGTGTGGCACTGTATGGCACCACCTACTTTTCTAAACAACACCGCACCTGCTAAACTCCACCACGAGAATATTCTATTTTTTTGAATTTGAATAAATTTTTAACTTTTTAGCATTAACTTGGTTTGTTGTATTATTGCTCTCTAGTTTTTCTATCATTTTGCAAGTTGGAGAAGAGGAAAAGAAAATAAAGAAGTCCATCATGATACCATGTTCACAAAACCAAAGTGTTCCTAAACACTAAAAGTGTTCTTTAACACTTCTTAGGACAGTTTGTTAAATATCTTCGGCCTTAGGAAAACTAATTTTACTTTGCGCTTTAAAAAGAACAATCAAAATTTTTCATGATACCATGCTTATTTTGTACAAAGTGTTTTTAAACACTTAAGTGTTCTTTAACACTCTTCAAGAAACTTGTTAAAATCTTTGATCTTAGGACACTAAATTTTCATTTGGGCTCTAAAAAGAACAATCAAATTTTGTTTTTCTAAAGTTGCGAAGGGGCTAAAAATAACTTTAGGAAAACACACTAGATTTGGTTTAAAAGATAACAATTGAACAAAGAAAACTCACACTTCATTTTGGTGCTTAAAAAGAAGTCACCATTGCTTTGAGGTTTAAAATGAACCAATGTTTTCCGTGTTTTGCAATATTTTTTACAAATTAATATTATCTAAAATGTGTATTTGCTTCTCTCGTGCTTCATTGCGATCTTGAGAATCAAAAATATTTTGGTAATATTAGGTTGTTAAGAAGATTTCCTCCACATTTCAATTTGGGCACTTAAAATTGAACAAAACATGCGAGTGTGAGAACGACATATTGTGGAGGTTTTCCCCTTTGTTTTTCAACAAAGGTTGTGTAAATGAAAGGATATGTTAGCTTGCTTTTGTTTATCTTAGAGGGCCTACCTTGTGGGAAAAAGTACTCATCCAAGGGAATGACCCAACCGGGAACACGCTAAAGCCAAGCGACTTCCAACTGGTATATAAGTGTGGATTCTTGAGGAAAGTTCAAGAATCACGAGGATTATTCCAACGAGATGGATAGAAATGGACTCTCGACGATGTTGGATAATCCCCCGTGAACCGAATGCCCGAATTAGAACCCCTTGTTTAGAAAAAGACCAAAACCTTGTCTATCTTGTTGATGCAAAAGATCATGTCCTTTGAAGCCGCCCCACGTTATACATGCGGTCTTTTTATGGAAATGGAAAGTATTGCATGGGAGATTCATGGGTAATAATCCTTGGCTGGCTTGAATAAGTGAGTGTCATGGAGGGGATCCAGTGTGGTCAAGCATTTAGATATTCACACAAGATATGCACAGCTGGATTTATCCAAATGGGAACTCAAAAAGATATTGCCTCATCAAACTAGGAGTGTAAAAGTGCTTGGAAGAAATACATTGCTTGATCTTGAAAAAATTTAAAAAGCAAACATACACAAGACCTTCAAATTTCAAACCGCTTGTGAGAGACAAATACCTTTGACGAATTTGGACACTCTTGCTTTCCCTAGGAATCATATTCCTAGAGGTTTCTAAGTGCACAAATTCTACTATCATTTGTTTCCAACAAGGTAAACATAAGGAACTTTTTCCCTATTTTCCTCGATTTCCACATAATGGACCTTGTGGGATGAGAAAGAAAATGGGACACTAGACATATAGTTTGAAACCTAAGCAAGCAAGTGTCTTGGATAAAAATAATTTCATTAAAACCAAGATAAAGACACAAATTGAACTACATGTGTGTTGTTTCCAATGATTTCTCGCAAGATCAAAATCCCAAAGCCAAAGTTCAAGAAAGTTAATCTAAAAAACCATGATTAATGCCTTGAGATGCTCCTTGAAGTACGAGAAAGACTTGTATACAACTTTAACAAAAAGGCCTCAAGGAATAATCCCGCATTGTATGCATTTTATTGTCAACAAAATCTTGAACTTTTTGAAAGGTTTTATTTTCTCCCATAGAAAGTCTAGCATGTTCATCAATACCGAGGTTTTGTAGAGAGAGCCATGATTAGGATAAGGTTCAAGATCAAAGTTGTCATTTTCATTCATTCCTCCATCAACAAAATCTCATTTCATCATCAAACCTTTTGTGAACTCTATAAACAATCATCACACTAAACTTAGAGGGCTAAATCAACATCCCCTATCTTGGCTTAACGTACCTAGCCAAAATAGTCTCAACCATTGGACAAATTTTCCTTTAGGATAACACAACTTCCTAAATTTTATTAGTTCACAATTACATTGGCTTAACACACCTAGCCAATTCATCCATTTGTGCAAGTTGCCCTAAGATAACGCAAATTCCTAGGGAATACAACTTCACAACAATCTTGTTTGACTTAACGCATCTATTCAAATTATCACAAACAAATCAATTCAAAAAAGCCCTTACATGTTTAGGACATACCTTTAAAAGTTCTTCAAAAAGGTTTTCACTCACTCATCCCATCCATTTAACCCATCATCATTACCACCATCTTTGATCTTTTAGCTTCCCTAGTTCTTCTATTTTGGGCCTAAAAGGTTAGGATCGAACAAATTCCTATTTTTTATGGTGCAAACAAGATCTCAATACAAGAAGAACATGGAGAAAATCATGGAAATACCAACTTCTGTGGAAATGAGTTAGTTAAACCCCAGAGTAAACCTAGCGGGATCAAGCAATCCCCCAAGCAACTCTCCCTTATCATCAAAAAATCCTCAAGAGGAGAGTCATCAAGAGGACGTCACAAATGAAGACATGGGGATGACAAAAACCGAAATCATGGAGGTTGTTCAAAATCCTGAGAACCATAAAATTGTCTATGCTATGTTCAAGTACCTAAATACACTAGCAGGAGGAGGGGTCTTGCCCCCTCCTGACCTTGATGCAAGTACTATTATAGATGTTCCTATTCCAAGTGCATCCTCAATGCCAAATATCAATCAAGAAGTACCTTGCACCACATCGACCATCACACCATCCTCACTGAATGTGAACAAAGGGAGTGCCATGTTCCAAGAATTAAAAAGGCATCACCTTGTGGCTACCAAAGAAAAAATCATCACCACAATGTTGGTTACATATGTTCCAAAAAAACCATCCCACTCATATGTCCCACTCACCTTCCATAACCAGGTGGGCTTATCTTCATTTCATGCAACACCAGCTGGCCAAACAAACATACAAACTTCTCTACCACTTGGAGAAGGAAACTTGTTTGAGACAACTGATGTTGTGAATCCCTTTTTTCAAGGTAACTTTCCACCTCTTCCCCCATTTTCATTTACCACCACATCACCTCCTAAATTGGGTTTTCCTCCTCTCAACATCGATGGTTTCCTAGAATCTAGCAATCTAAGCATCACGCCCAATTCCATCTTCTCACCCACATCATCACAAAAAAAAGTGGCAACCACTCAAGCCACCACCATAATTGGTTCCCAAATATCCCAAAGCATGCCATCTCAAGGACCAATCATCTCAACCACCCCTCTAGCAACCCAAATACCAATCACCACCATAATTCCTCCACCCGTCACAATGGTTGGCATGATTCTTGTTCCACCACTAATTCTACCAAAAGCCAATATGACCAACTCATTCATCACGCTAATCAAAACCCTTCAAAAGGCCAACCAACAAAGAGTACTCTGACAAAAGCAACAAGTACAAGCTCAAGCACAAGCCCAAGCACAACCTCAAGCATAAGTCAAAGCGCAAGCCCGAGCACAAGCTCTACCCCAAGCACAAGCACAAGCTCAAGCGCAAGCAAAAGTTCAAGCCCAAGCACAAGCGCAAGCCCAAAAAAAAGCACAAGTATAGTACCAAGCGCAATTGCAAGTGATTCATCTACAAGCCTACCAACAAGCCCTACAATACTTTCAGGTGTAGCAACAAGCTAAACAAATAGCTTTGTTGGCATAAAATTTGCTTGACAAACAACAAGCATTGTTGGATCAACAAAAGCTAGACCAACAATAGGCTTTACTAGCTCAACATCAGATCGATCAACAACAAGCTTCATGGGAACAACAGCAGATGGACCAACAACAAGCATTGTTGGAACAACAGCAGCAAGATCAACAACAAGCGTTGTTGACGCAAATGCAAGCATACCATTAGGCTTTGAATGCACAACCAATCTCATAGCAAACGCTGACTAGTACTCTCCCCACCCATCAAACACCTCCAACACCTCCCATTAATTCATCCCACCTCTCGATCCAAGCAAGGATGTTGCAACATAGATGAAACTGCTCTCATAGAAAGTGTTGGACTTACAAGAAGGAAAAACCACAAGGACACCAGGGAACTTATGCAATCACCCTTTCGATAGGAGTCTCACCATGGTACCATTCCCAAAGGGATTTGAGATCCCCAAATTTAACAAATACAATGGAACGGGCAACCCTGAAAACTATGTTAGCGAATTTTAGGTGCACTTTATGGAGGTCACATATGATGACACATATCTAATGCTACTCTTCCCTCGTAGCCTAACTAGTCCAGCTATGGAATCATTTTCTTGCCTACCCATGGGCATTAAAACATTCAAGGAAATTGTGGAGGATTTCCTTAAAAATTACACTTTCAACATGGGTTGGATGTTAGTTTTGAAGAACTATCTACACTCAAATAGGGGAAAAAAGAGCTATTCGCATCCTTCTTGCAAAGGTTCGGATCTGAGGCCAATCAGAGCAAGTGGACCATGCCAGAAGAACAACAAGTTTGCACCATCATAGCCAATTTAGATCAAAACTTGGCATTCTACCTAAAAATATAGTGCATCACATCTTATGATCAACTAATTCCAAAGGCACTCAACATTGAAAGAGCCCTTACTATGTGAGGAGGTGCACCAACATTCACTCCACCATAGGATAACCACCTGTCTAACAACTACAATGTTAAACCTTGAACATGGTCAAGGAATAAAAATATCACGAATGATGGCATGGTCAATGCTAAGATGATCATCAGTGCCCCTAAGCAGAATACTCAAAACCATCATCAACCACAAAATCATAATCACAACAATATGCAGACTAATGCGGTAGTAACACAGCCACAACCACCCTCCACTAGTCAGATCAATAATGTGGGTAATCAAGGAGGACCACCTCCCCATAACAAGTTTCCCCCCAAGAGGAAGTTCACAGCTCTTGGTGAATCGATTGAGTCCATAATGAAGAAGCTGGTCAAAGAGAATTTAATCAAAATCTCTAACTCCGAGTAGTACACGGAACCAATGACCAAGCCGCCGTGGTATAATGAGAACCTCCTTTGTGACTTTAACAAATTCAAAGGACACATCACTGCCAATTGCATGAGACTCAAAAACATCATCCAAGATCTCATTGAGGATAAGGTCATCAACATCGAGTAGCCAGCCAAAAACCGAGACCTAAAAATATACATGAATCCGATGTTGAATCATAACCAAAGGAATAATCAAGGAAATAACCAAGGAAATAATAAGGGCAAGCAAAAGTATGCTAGTGCTAATCTAGTGTATGAGGAGATAGTTGGATACGTTGACGAAATGATCACTATCATAAATATCAAGGGAGCCAACAATGACTGTGGAGTCACCACATGAGGTGGAAAGGTTCCAATTGCTGGGGCACTTGCTAAGACCCCCATTTCCAATCAAAAGGCCATCCTCTATGATTACAATGTCATTGACTAGCTGAAAAGAACACCCACTGGAATCTCCATCATGGAACTACTGAAAATATCTACCACCCATAGGAAGATCCTTGATGAAGCACTAGCTGCGTCTACCATTGCTGCCACCCTTGACACACAGCAATTTCAGGCTATGGTGGGTAACATCGTTACCCCAAATCTCATTACATTTTCAGATCAAGATTTTCCTCCACAACCATCTCATAACCGTGCACTCCATCTCCAAGTCCTAATCCACAAAAAGAAGCTCAAACGAGTCCTCATAGATGGAGGTGCAGGCTTTAATATTTGTTCTCTAAAAATCATAAAGAAAATTGGATTCATTGAGGATTCCATAAATGAGAAAAAAAGCATCACAATAAGGGCTTATGATGACCAAGAAAGAGTGTCTCAAGGCACTATCAAAATCCCCATTGAAGTGGGGCTGACAACTATGGAAACCACCTATCAGGTTCTCGACCTTGACCTACCGTACAACATCCTCTTGGAATGCCTGTGGATCCATCGAATGAAGGCAGTGGCCTCGACCTACCACCAATGGATCAAGTTCTCGCATCAGAATGAGGAGGTCACTATACATGGGGATCCTGAACGCTTTGCCTACTGCAAAAACTTGGAAGCCAAGTTTTATAAGATCCCCCAAGTACCCAAAAATGATGAAGGACCATCTACTTCATAAATAGACCTAACCAACCTCGCCTCAACTTCTGTGACAGAGACACCCGCCATCCTAGATATATCTAAAATCAAAAGCATGATTGAAGACAATGGTTGTGGTGACTATAGAATGAAGAGAAATGCATTTGTTGTAGGAGAGTTACCGCAATCTCCTAGGTCACATGGACAACCCCAACTAGTTCAAACACCTGTATGAACTGTCAGAGCAGAACCATTTGGATTCCACCATTGGGGAGACCTCAGTTGAGAGAATGTGGACAAAGAGGACATAAAAAACACACTATAGTAAGATGAAAGACCCACTCCCAACCTACCCATGGACGAAGCTAGCAAAGGGTTACAAATGATGTTTGGTATCAGCTATAACAAGAATGAGAGCTTAGGAAGAAACAGTGATGGACAGTTAGAGCTCATCATTGTAGAAAGAATAATGTGGAATCTTGGCCTTGGGTATACTCCTCCGAGTATAACCATACATGGCAGAGGTACTCCTAGAAGAGCAGTCTGGTCCTCTCCTAAGATAACAACAAACACTCCTCGACCACTTGTTTGCTTAGGTATCCCACTCGATAATTACACCTTTGATGTCACTGATGTTCCTAGTAGTGATGACGATGATACTATAGCAGTTTTCCCTAGAATTTTTTAAAATTCCACCTTATTAATGATAAGTGCCTTTCCAACTGAGTCAAACCAACCAACCCACCGAATCACCTTAGTGCACCCCCAACTCATCGATCACAACCAAACGGGGACCAGCGATTCTAGACTCATTCGAAAATGATGAGGCTCTCTCAGAATTCATGGGACTAAGGGATACAATACCATGTGGGGATCACAAGACAAGATTCAACATCACATTTGACACACAAGCATACTATGGGGAGACAATTGAATCCTTCAGTCACAAAAGAAAAATATAGAGAATAAGCTTAGAGTTATTGAGTGAAAACCACACTCTGGAACTCTCTAAACATAAAACAGTAAAAATAAAGGATGCATCCAATGGTGAAAACCTCTCTGAGGCACCGGAGGATGAAGGATTGCATCTCCCCCTACTGCCTTACATCAGGATAAATCAACAGTATTGGTAGAACAATGCAACCCGGTCAACTTAAGAATAGAATCAGAACCACAAATAACCTTCTACGCAATGTCCCTCCTGATGAAGAACAGGAACTGTTGGCAACATTCATAAAAGAAAGAAAGGTAAATTTTGCATGGACCTATGCTGACATGCCAAGTCTGGATCCTGAAGTACCGGTTCATCATTTGGCTCTTTACCTCAAAGCAAAACCAATCAGATAGAACCTAAGGAAGATGCACCCACAAATAGCCTTGCTCGTCAAAATTGAGCTACAGAAACTTCTGGATGGCTTCATATGCCCGATTTACTATCCATAATAGGTATCAAATCTTGTACCTATCTCAAAACTGAAAGGGGGCATTTGCATCTTCACATATTTTAGAAACCTAAACAAAGCATGTCGTAAGGATGATTTTCCACTACCCAACATTGACATGATAGTGGACATGACGAATGGACATGAGATGTTGTACCTAATGGATGGTTTCTCGGGGTACAATCAGATAATGATAGCAAAGGAGGACCAACATAAAATAGCCTTTACATGTCCTTGAGGCACTTATTGCTGGAATGTGATGTCGTTTGGGTTGAAAAATGAAGGAGCTACATATCAAAGAGCCATGATACTAATATTCCATGACATGATCCATAAGACAGTCGAAGATTATGTGGACAACATATTAGCCAAATCAAAGAAGAGGCAGGATCACATAGCAACTCTAAGTGCAATCTTTGATAGAATAGAAAAATACAAGGCCATACTCAATTCAAAGAAGTGTGTCTTTGGGGTAAAATCGGGAAAGCTGTTGGGATACATAGTTTCGATGAGAAGGATAGAGGTGGACCCTGCAAAGGTAAAAGCAATCATTGAAATAGAAGCACCAAGAACATTGAAGCAACTCAGAGTGTTACAAGGTAGACTCCAGTCCATCTGGAGATTCATAGCACAGCTAGCAAATAAATAGATTTCCTATTCACACCTACTCCACAAGGGAGTCACATTCAGTTGGGATGACAAGTGCGAGCAAGCATTTAGTAAAATAAAAGAATATCTACTTACACCACCTGTGTTAATGCCACCAATAGTTGAAACGCCATTAATCCTATACATCTCAGCATCAATAGATGCCCCTGGTGCCCTTTTAGCCCAGCATGATGAAAAGGGAACTAAGCGGGCCATCTACTATATCAGCAGAACAATGGTGGGGCACGAACTCAATTACACATCAATAGAAAAGGCTTGCCTAGCACTAGTATTTGCAGCTCAGAAATTCAAACAATACATGCTAGCTCATCAAATCAAGTTGATTGCCAAAATAGACCCACTCAAATATCTATTGTCAAAAGAAATGTTGATAGGCAGAATGGCTAAGTAGGTAGTGATAGTGTCTAAACACAATATTGAGTATGTAGAGCGAAAGTCAATCAAGGGATGGGTCATTGTGGATCAGCTAGCAAAAGCTCCTATCTGTGCAGAGAACCCACTCATATCAGAATATCCAGATGAGTCTATCTTCAATATCAACATAGTTGATCACTGGAAGCTATAATTTGATAGTTCCCACACACAACATGGATCAGGAGCCGGTGTGTTCTTTATCACCACACAAGGAGATTGCATACCAAGATATTCAAAGTTGGCATTCCCATGCACTAACAACATCACCGAGTATGAGGCTCTAACCATAGGTCTCAAGATTGCAGCACAATGGTGAATCATGGCATTAAAAGTCTATGGGGATTCACAACTTATCATCAACCAAGTCAATGGTGAATACCAAATGAAGGATGATAAGCTCGCACCATACAAAAAAATGGTAGAAAGCCTCAAAGAATCATTCATCGACATCACCTTTGAGCAGATACCAAGGACAAACAACAGAGTGGCCGATGCAATGGTAACCATTGGATCCTTACTAGATATTCCTCACAACGTCTTGAAACACGAATTCCTGGTAGAACAGCTTCTCATACCTACCTTCAAGGTACCAGAGTCAGAATACATGTGTGAACTCATTGGTCCTGGTGATCTTTGGTACTATGACATATACACCTACCTAAGGTTAGGAATCCTCCCCAATAACATCAGCCGAACCTAAAGCGAACCTTTATCAAAAGGTCTTCACTATTCATCATCCTAGGAGAGACCCTCTTCTATAGAAGTATCGATGGAACTTTGCTACGTTGTTTAAAACCTGAGGAAGCCTTGACTACTCGAATTGAGGTACATAATGGCACATTTGGTTCGCACTCGAGTGGTATGACCTTAACTAAAATGTTGCTGAGAACTGGGTACTACTGGCCGACAATGGAGAGGGAGGCACACAACTTTGTCAGAAGATGCCTGCAATGCCGACAGCATGGAAACCTTATTCATGCACTAGCTCAAGAACTACATCCCATTATTACACCTCTGCCCTTTTCACTGTGGGGGCTCGATCTCATCGATAAAATATCACCCACCTCATCCAATGGCCACAAGTTCATTATCACCACCACTGAATATTTCACAAAGTGGGTTGAAGCGATTCTCATGACCTACATCATTGAAAAACAAATATCGAAGTTCATCCTGAACTGCCTCATTTTTCGATATTGTGTTCCCCAATCCATTATCTTTTACAATGGGATGCCCTTCAAAAATTAGGATGTTCATGATTTATATGAAAAATTCAAAATCCAGCACCGCTTTTCCACTCCATACTATCCACAAGGCAATGGCCAAGCAGAAGCTACAAATAAAACTATCTGAAAAATCCTCAATAAAATAGTCAATGACTCTGGTCATGACTGCCATCTGCAGCTAAATCCTTCCTTATGGGCATACTTCACCAGCATCCGCATGCCAATAGGTGCCACCCCATTCTCCTTGGTCTAAGGATCAGAAGCCATTCTACCCATTGAGATCGAGCTCCCGTCACTGAGGATATCTTTGCAAAACCTCATCACGGATGAGGAATATAGGGTTACAATACTAAATGAGCTGGAATTAATAGATGAACGGTGCATGGATGCCTTGAATCATCTATAGGCTACCAAAATCACCTGAAACAGAGCTACAACAAGAAGATCAGGCAACACACCTTCCAAGTTGGTGACTTTGTGCTGAAAGAGAGCAAAAAGAATATGCCAAACCCAGATACAAAAGGAAAATTTGAGCCCAACTCACTGGGACCCTTCATCATCACCGTGAGTTACAAATCAGGCGCATATCAGTTGTCAACATTGGAAGGTGAACCCTTGCAGGAGCCCATGAATTGTTCGCATCTTAAAAAGTTCTATGCCTAAATATTTTAAGGTATAGAAGCAAAAAATTAAAAAAAAAATCAGAAAAAGTCCTGAAAAAATGGTTACCTTGATGAAAACCTGGAAAACAGGCATCTTGGCGACAGCAAAAAAACCAAAAAAATGCAAAAGTTACAAAAAAATCAGACAAAGGATTAAAAATAGTAAAAAGAAAAAAATCGTCCTCTAGTGAAAACCACTTCTGTGGCACTTTGGACAAGTACCTTGGTGAGAAGTTAGAAAATAGGTACAAAGTGTAAATAAAGCACCCCCCATCTACTAGGATTTGCATGACTCTTTCATTCCATCACATCTCAATAAATCATCCATCCACCGATCCTCTCGCATCCATACCATAGCCTGAGTCGGTGTCCGTATCATATTCCACCATCGAACTACTTGGAATTCTTAAGGTTAGTTTTTCCTACCTTTATTGAAGTAGTCTATCACACCACGCTGGGGCCATGTTACTATGTTAGCATCAGATTGGATTCGTGTATATTCTTGAGATCTTTTTTTCATCAAAAAACAAAAAACATCCAAATCATCAAAAATCCAAAAACATGGCAAAACATCAGAAATCTTCAAAATTTTCATCATTGAGTCTAGTCAGTCTTTCACCTTGTCGAGCTACATTATCTCTAAGCTTGAATGTAGGCAAGGTTGATCTTTGATCATCCCCCGAGATGGTTAGGGTCAGTCCTTTAGGCATCCATCACATCGGCAATCCGTTTGCCCATCTAGTCTGCATCTTAAGTCAGTCCTTTAAGCAATAAAATGGCAATCTGTTTGCCCATCTTATCACTGATTCAAGTTTGTTGTTAGTCAAACTACGTGGTCTTTGTGTGTATAACATAGGCAAGGCTAATCTATAGATCAGCTCCCGAGACCCCTAGGATAGGTCTTTAAGTTAGTTTGTTTGTTATAAATCTTGAAAAGCCAAAAACATTGAAAAACAAGAAAATTCCAAAACAGCCTCAAAACATTTGAAAAACCCAAAATGGCGCATCCATTTCATCTCTCTTTCACCCATGATAAATCATCATCACTTTCACCCTTTGGTGAGTCAGTTAGAAGCAAGTCTAGTAGGTTCCAAAGTGAACGCCTAATCGTCAAAGTCTCAAGCCTAAGTCAGTAAGCAAGAAAGTTGGTTAACTCAGAGTATCAATAGGTTATCACCTAATCAGTCCCACCGAAACCCTGATCACAACATGTCCTAGGATGAAGCTTTCCTACGATGGAAATAAGCATTAGGTACCCCTCACAGTAGTTTAAGCCTTGGCTAGCGGTACAAAGAACATTAGCTTGTTTGTTTACTTTATCTTGGTCTTTTAGACTTATCTTATTTTGCACTCATTTGAAGGACCTCTCGATGATGCCTAAGCAAAATAGGTTTAGAGAGAAAGGGATGGGGGAAATGATCATTATCTTTTTATTTGCTGTGTTTGTGGGATACACTTGTAAAATAACTTAGTCATGTATATTTTGCTTTATTTGTAGGGAGGATATTTTAGATATCTTGTTGACCACATAGGAAATCTTGCTTTTCTGTGTTTTGGTCCGAGATGTTTAGAATGTCTGAACTAAATCCTGAATGAAGTATGTATGTTAAGTATGAACAAGAATACTCCTATCTAATTTTTGAGTCAAAGTCCATCACACTAGGCACCATGCCATCTTGGTTATTTATACCTTGATGCATCGTACCTATGTGTGTTATCAAACATAACGCAATTGACCCTTTGAAAATCCCAATTCCTAGCAATGCGAATCACTATCATAACTAACTCATTAATTCAACATTCTTCTTCTATCTTCCTTCCACACTAACATGGTATCATAATAGCAATCAAATCATCGCCCATGCATATACCCTGCATACACATGATCATCAGTATTAAAAAACATGGCATTTTATCACTATCTTAAGGAATAATATAAATTTGTTATTCTAAACATCTTAAGATAGCATTACATCATACATAGTCATTGACATCCATTACCGTTTGCATCCATCAAACATATGCATTACATCCATAAAACATGAAAAATATACACAAACAAAATGCATCATTACATACGTTGCATAACATAAAGCATAAGAATGGAAACATCTCATAACATCTCATAAGCATCATACATTTTGCATATCATACATGTGCACCATACATATCATAAAAATTTGTGAATCATCTCATTTATAAAATAATATTATAATACAAAATTGGATCAGGTGTACATCGAGTACATAATACAATAAGGCCAAAATACTATAGCCCATATATCAAAAATGAAGCAAACTGTCCTGTGATCGAAAGGGAGGCGGGCCTTGCTGGCTACTACCCTCCCCATCCTGCCTCTCACCATGTGCCTCTGTTGGTCGCCTCCCTATCTGCTGGTAAAAGTCTGGCACTTTGCAGTTTGATGGGACTACCTGTTAGTAATGGTGCCAATAGTACTTGACCTCTCTGATAGCATCCATATAATCGCGGATATTGATCGATCGGCCCTAGGATGAGGACGCCGCACTCTTTGACTATCTCCACTTGCCTATATCCTGATCCCTCTTGGATCATGCCTGATCTCTCTCTATTGTCAGTGTAGCAACCCACTGTCGGGCCTCATCCCACTCAGTTGTCAGAACCTGTGCCAGCATGTCACAGGCATCTAGCTGGCCAGCTGGCTGCCCTCCTGGTTGTCCTGCTGGCTACCTTGCTAGATGTCCTTCTGGCTACTGCTGAGGATCTACCTATGGATGACCATCCTGCTCCCCTACTTGGACAGGTGACTATTGTGCCCCATCCTTGGGAGGTGTTTGATGAGGAGATGACCCACATTGTCCTCTGCCTACTACCCAACCCCTGCGTCTGCATCGAGGGACAACTATTCTTGGAACTGTCAATCTGAGACGAGGTCTGCACCATGCCCTCTAAGCTGCAGTAACCCCCACATATGCCGGCCCCTGATCATATGGCCACGGTCGAGCCACTAACTACCTAAATGAGGACACCACCTTGGCTGCCGAGATGGGCTGGCCCCATGCTATCTCCCTAGTAGTACGTGCAAAAATGGCCACATACTGGTCATCAGGCATGTCCTATACCTCCCCAAACTGAGGAACAACCCTATCTGGAAGATATCTCTCAATCATGGTGTGCTCTCGGCCTTGCATCAATCTATCCTGCTAGGCAAAGAAGAGCTATTGATCATCATCTCGCCATAGACCAACACCCATTCACGGTCTTCACATGAACTCTCTCATATCATCAAGAACTCGCCACCATTGTGGAATACCACTTGTTCTAGTGAAAGAAAAGTGCATCAATGCCCCATCGTACGGCCAAACAAGGGGATCATTTGTCTCTAGAAGAATTGGTGTGATATCTAGGTGAAGCACTGAGATCCTCTCCAATGCCCAAACGTGTAGTAGGGTACCCTTGGCCCCGATAGACCTATTGTCCAGGTACACAAACTCATGAAGATCCCTATAGAGGGATGCCAACAATACCGGTCTGCAAGCGAGGCACTCCCTCTGGTGAACCATCTGATCCCATGCTAGTCCCCATCCTGGACTGAAGTATCGGCCCCGCTAATCAAGTACTACAAGGAATCAGATAATAGCAACAATAATCAGTCGGTATGTGTGTACGCGGTCATGATATAACTCTAGGTCGATCTGACCATCACAAAACTCAATCACATCCATCTGCATAACCCCGTAGCAAGCCTCTCTACCAGCATCCAAATCATAGATGACTCGGGTCTTGTGAATAGGCAATTGGAGGATACACCATACATCCTCAAGAGTGATAGTGGCCTCATCGGTAGGAAGGTGGAAGGAGGAGGTCTCACTATGCCATCGCTCCGCCAGAGCCATAAGCATGCCTAGGTGAGCCCGAATAGGAGGGACATATAAAACATACCAAAGACCAATGGAACTAAGATGCTCCTAGACCAACTCAAGCATGGCCCCTAGTCTGCTAAGCACTAGGGAAGGCTATCGCATTAGAAAAATAAAGTTTATTTGCATTTCAAAGTTAAATTTGCCCTCAATTGGAAAATGTGGTGCTGTTTGTGGGTGCGGCACACTTTGGAAAGTTCCAAACTACACCACCGTGGTGGAGTTTGCCAATTTCATAGTTGCAAAGTGGCCCGCATAGCGCACTTCGCATATGCGGTCCTCCTTAGCAAAAATCCTAAATTCCTAACTGTGTCGCGCAGTGGAGTATGGACATGCGATGGACTTTTGACTAACCAAATGATAAATTGCAAAGTCGCCCGCATGACGCTCTTCACATATGCGATGTCGTAGGGGGCCACATAGTTGCGATAATGCATTTTCAGCGGTGTCATATAGCACCACGCAGTGTGTGTAGGACTCAGACCCTAATTAATGCACATAAAATGATAAATTTGAAAGTTGGATAGGGGTACATACCACGGGTCCTATGCCGACTGGCCGCTGGTGCGTCTCAACCCTCTCCGACACGTGCCTAGGAAGCTGTCATTGTGCCATTTCAACCAAGAATCAGAGCTCAAATGTGAAATTTTGCAAAGGTTAAGAGTGCAAATGAATTCAAAGTGACCCGTCAAGGTCTATTTAAGCCTAAAAATTAGGGTTTTTTGACCTAATTAGGCCTCCCAGCTAGAGTTTTGGTTCCCCAAACTCGTTTTCATCCAATTGAGAGTCATCCTGCATCCCTTTTGGCATTTTAGGGCATTTTTCTGGCATTCTAGGGCATTTCTGGCCTGTCAAGCACCTTGTCATCTTTTTTCGCGAGATCATCCAAAAATCCTAGACCTTTGATCACAATAGTCTATTCTTTGAATCATTGCAACAAGTACATTGCTTCAAAGAGGGGAAAAAATGTAAACATGGAAAATGTACATTTTCATTTTGGCACACCTGATCTTGATTTACTAACAACATTTTCTCTCAAAGCATACTCTCAGAATTTCATCACATTCTATCTCTTAATTTAATAAACCATTATTTACTGGATTAAGTCTTCCTCTTTCAGTAATTAAATTAATCAATTTAATTTAATCAACCTTGCATTTCTGTTTAATTAAATAAATCATTTTATTTGATTAAATTCTCTAAAGTCTTCTTATTAAATTAAATAAATTAAAACCTTATTTGATTTAATCTAACATGTTCCTTCTTGATTAAATAAATCAAATTATTTATCATTTCCTCTCAACTTTGGACTTAAATCAATTCATAAATCTAAGTCTAAAATTATCACATCACCTAATTCTTCATTAAATTAATCAAATCCATGATTAAATTAATCCCTATCACTAAAATTCTCTATAGAATGCAAGTTGCACAATAAATCAAATACTTCGATTTATTAATTCTTCTATTTTCCCTCACAAAGCATCGAAAGGGAATATTCCCTCATTTGAACTCAAAAGGCCAAGTGGACTTGGTCCTTCCAACAAGGCATTCAATGCCTCTTACATGTCCTTGACCTTGAGCCAAGTGACATTTACTTCACTTCTCTTCCCCCTTCAACAAGTCAACTCACCATTTCAAATTCAAATTTATGCATTTATCATGCACATTGGCCAAAATGTGCTCACTCCTCACCCAATCACATGTGGACAAGTGGCACAATGCCATTCGGTTATATTTTGTCCCACATTGCTTATTTCCACAATCTATTCCAATATTGGAATCTATAAATTGGACTCTTCTCCTCAATATCCATCCACAATTTACATGCAAAGTTACTCTCTTCAATTGAGAACTAATTTTGCCCATTTCATCCAAGCATTCATCATATTTTCACATTTGCACCAAGGATATGCTCAAATCTCTTATGAGATTTGACCATTTCTTCATCAACCATATTATTGCTATTTAGGAATTGGGAAAGGGCCAATTGCAACACATCATTGGCACCAATTCCCCCATAAGATCATCATTCTATGGGCTAGATTAGGATTTATTTTCAATATTATTTAAGTTTTGTTCTTCGTTTCCTAATATTAGCTTAAATAGGTGGATTTCATGGGGAATCCTTCATATTTGCATGCATTTTGATCTAGCACTAACAATGTTTATCATCTTTGTGCACTTGCAGGTTTATGGATTCACAGCTGGTGATGGAAATTAATTCTCAGAGAGAATAATTGCATTAACTGAAAGAGGAAACAGTCTACTTCATGAGAATGAAAAGATATTTTCTAGAGAAGGTTGGAAAATTGCATGTGTTGAAAAATTGAGGAAGAAGCTCTTAGGATTTTGGTTCTTGTTTTATTTTCAACTTTCTAGAAAGAGGGACATTTGGAAGAAGCTTTGATAATATTGGAATATCAAGGCAAGGCTCTACTTCAATTTTCATTTCTTCAAACATCTAGACACAAGTTCTTTAATTATTTTTATTCATTTACATATTGGAAAAGGTTATTAAAATTAGTTATTGTTTTGGAAAATATTACCTGTACATTGAAGAAAACTTAAATTGTTTTAAAAGCTTTGATGTATTTGAAATTTGAAAATTTTCATGAAATCTTTAAAGCCTCTATGGAAATTGATTCTAAACAATAGAATTCCTAGAGGGAAAGCAATAGAAAATCTGGAAAACATATGTTGAAAAGGATTTAAATCTTCTTGTAAAAATTTGTAGAAAACCTCTGATTATATTAGAAAAGTTCCTCGTATAGAAGCTTATTATTTTTCTTCCAATTTATCAGCTATAGGGCCTAGTTCACATAGTGGCCAGGCTTAGGGAGTTGGTTCACTAAGGACACTACAGGTGACTGCACAGAGTGGTCAACATCAAAATTCATAGGGGAAACAAAAGAATTTATAGCCTAGACAAGGAGATAGATATCAGTCAGGGGGTTACAAAAACTCGAGGCATGTCAAATGATTCAATTATGAGCAGTCAACATAGAGTACACAGTCTACCTATAATAGGGGTAGCATTTAGCAGTCGAGAATGCCTCCTAGAGGTAGAGGATTCAATAGGGGCACATGATGTTATTCATGTGGCCAACAGGGTCACATAGCATGATAGTGTCCCAATAAGGGCACATCAAGTTATACTTAGAGGCCAATAGTGTCAGAGCCGACTATTAGTGATGCGGGTAGAGGTCATTAGGTATTTGGTATAGTTGAAAACCGCCAGGCTGATGATTAGAGCATAGTGGTAGAGACTTCAAGTATATTACAGGGTAATAGAGTTATGATTTTATTTGATTCAGAAGAATTAGATTCTTTTATTTTATCGTCTATCATAACACATTGTAGACTGAGGCTAGTAAAGTAGAACATTAGGTGGCAGGTCGAACTGCCCTCTAGTGCTAAAGTTGCAGTGTATTCCCTAGTACATGATTTTAGATTAGAGACTAGATCCTTACACACTATAGTACACCTCCATATTATATCAAGTTGGGAAAAGGTGCCTCAACTTTTGGCTTGGACCTCTAAAAATACTTGGCAAAATTATCATCCATTCTCAGCCTTTACCACTCTACCGCTGAGAGTCTTTCATAAAGGCATGGTCTAGAATTCTACCACTTTATTGCGGGCCTCTATCACTCTTTTTTTGGTTGGGAAGTGTTACCACCATACCATGAGGTCTCCTTCCTAGGCTAGCAATAGCGTAGTTGATGGGTACAATCATTGTGAGGCCTTACCTCAATACTGCAGCGGGTGCCCGATAGTGGCGTGATGGCAGTGGTGGTCGAGGATAGTTAAGAAAAGGTTCACCAGAATATTGTGGGTATGGTTTGGCGATGGCGTGACATTGGGGGGAAGGGAAAAAGTTAGGATGATGGTTATCACCTTACTTGGGTGTCACTCAGTGAAGTCATGGTGGCCCTAGTAAATGGTTGGTGATTTGTGTAGAACCCTTACTGCTCCACCGCGATGGCCTTTTGGCCATGTCATGGTGGCATGGTAATTCATGGTGGTTAGTTAGGATGGGTACCTCCTTGCCATGGAGGTCTTGCAGTGGGGGCTCGGTAGCATGGTGGAGCTTGATGGACGAAAGAGGCGGTTACCACCATACCGTGGGAGGATTTTCTAAGCCTTATCGTTGGGCAGTGGCATTGCCATAGCATGGAAGAATGTTACAAGTTCGATGGTGATGTGGTGTTAAGCGACAGGCTAGAAAATAAGCCACTACCTAAGTACTGCGGTTGTGTTATAAGAGAACTGTGGTTTGGCCATGGGACCACCATACCATGGTGGGTGCTTTGACTCAGAGAGGTTGGGTGGTAAGAGAAGCTCGAAGCTCGGGTGACAATTTTGAGTCAAGTTCAAAGTGATGGGTGAATGGGAAGGCGACACATGATAAGAAATGAATACCTGATTGGTTGATGTCTGGAGTGGTGAAGGCAGTAAATGCTAGACGTGTTTCAATTGGTGACAAGATCCGATTAAGGTAAGGGAAATTAATCCCTGGGTGGATCGATGCAAAGAAGATTGGATTGCTTGATTGGGTGGATGATGCATCATTAAGACCTACGATTGGTTGGAATTTTTAATGTGATGTAAGACTTGTATAGTCGATTACATTGATATAATTCAATGAAGGGTGACAGTGATGTATGCAAGTGAATGAGACAAAGAAGTGAGAATTATTCATTGTATAGTGAAAGAAGTATTATAATAGTGAGTGTATGAATACTCATGTTTGTTGTTGTAAGCTAACAATCAGATAGTGAGGACAGTGAGATTTTAATGTAATCTGTTTTACTATAATACAAATTGTCTTCTCTTGGTGTGGTGTGTTTTTTTCCCTAAAGTTTTTTCCCACGTAAATCTAGTTTTATTTGTGATTTATTATTTTTGTTATCCTTTATACTTTGTATGTGTTCATCTTAGTTATTTTAAGAAGCTTTAAAATTGTTCTTTGCACTTCTCCTTTTTTTTATTAGCATTAGGAAAGTGATTCCACACCTTTTTTTTCCTTTCAAGTGGTATCAGATCCTGGCCAGTTGTGTTATCATCATTAGTAGGGCTGGTTTTTCATGCTAATACTACTCCAATGAGAGTATTATAAAGTTAGAACTTAGTTCTATTTGAGATGGAAAGTACATTAGGTAGAGTAGAGATTGAAAAATTCAATGGTGGCAACTTTGAGTTATGGAAACTTAAAATGGAAGACTTGTTTGTGGATAGAGACCTCTGGGTTGCTATGTCTAGAAATATGCTACAAAGTATGAAGCAAGAAGATTGGGACCTTACAAATAGAAAAGTGAGAGGTTTGATAAGACTAAGACTGGCCAATTTTGTACTCCTAAATTTCCATGGGGAGAATTTTGCAACTTCATTATGGAAGAAGCTTCATGGTATTTATTAGGGAAAGTCTCTAGTAAATAAGCTATTCCCGAGGAAGAAGTTGTACTCCTTGAAGATGGAAGAAGGTGCATCTATTGTAGACCATCTGAACTCACTTAATATGAGTGTTTCTCAGTTGGCATGTGTGGGTGTTAAGATTGAGGAGGAGGACTGTTGCATACTCCTGTTATGTTCGTTACCTAACACTTGGGATCATCTTGCAATGGCTATTGGAATTACAACAAATAATTTAAAAATGGAAGATATTGTTGCCTTATTGTTGTTTGAAGAGATTTTGAGGAAGTCTTCATAGATGGAAAAAGAGGACCTTGTTGTTTGAGGTAGATCGAAGGAGAAAGACAAGAAAAAGGATAAGAAGTCCAAATCTAAATCTATAGGGAGATTGAAGTCTCCTAGTAAAAATTTCAAGGTGAAACGCTAGAATTATGGGAAGCCCTATCATATCTGAAAGGATTGTAAGGAGAAGAAGAAGAAGAATATTATTGCTTCAAATAATGACTCTTCTCAAAGTGATGCAGATTCCTTCACTACAGCCTTGGAAATGTAGGCATCAGATGATGTTTGGCTGGTTGAATTAGGTGCATCCTTTCACATGATGTCTCATAGAGAATGGTTCACTAAGTATGAAAAGTATGATGGTGGAAAGGTTTACCTAGTGAGTAATTCAAGATTGGAGATAGTTGGTTGTGGTGGAGTCAAAACATAGTTACCATACGGTAGAATCAAAGGGATTGGTGTCATATTGCACATACTATGTTTGGCTCGTAACTTACTTTCTATCATTAAGCTGAATGATGTTGGTGTAGAAGTTTCTTTCTTGAGTAAAGGATGTAATACATCTAGAGGTGCAATGGTGCTAGCTAAGGGTGTACATGATGGAACTCTATACAAGCTAGATGCAAATCTTGTTTAATGCAACAAGTTGTTCTTGTAAAGGAATATGAAGATGATTCTCTAGCTCCAAATGCTTTGGAGGTGAAACTCCCAATAGAGAAAACCATTTTGTGGTATCATAGACTTGGTCCCATAGGTGAGAAAGGTTTAAAAACCTTGAAAAATACAAATCTTGTTGAAGGGATTGATGATTGTAACCTTGAGTTCAATTTTCTGAATAATGTATTTATGGAAACCAACGCCATGTTCCATTTTATTTGAATCCTCATAAATCTTTTGGTGTATTAGATTATGTTCATTCTGATGTGTTTAGTTGAGTTAATGCTCTTTCGTTATCAAAGTCTAGATACTATGTTTCTCTTATTGATGACTATTGAAGAAGGGCATTAAATTACTTTCTTAAGAGTAAATAAGAAGTGTTCAGTTGGTTTAAAGAATTTAAAACTTTGGTAGAGAATCAAACTGGAAAGAAAATTAAATTCTCGAGGACAGATAATGGCAGTGAGTTTTGTTATGTATAATTCAAATGGTACTGCATAGACCATGGAATTAAAATGCATAAAAGTACACTTTATACTCCACACTATAATGGAGTTGTTGAAAGGTTGAACATAACGTTAATGCAGAGAGAGATGTATGCTGAGCAGTGCTGGTCTGTAGAAGAAGTTTTGGGATAAGGTTGTGGCAACAACATGTTACCTGGTAAATCATTCACCTTGTTCTACTTTAGTTGACATGACACCTTTGCAATCATGGTCTGGTAAGCAGCCCTCTCTTAGATATATTCATGTCTTTGGTTGCGAGGCATATGTATATGTGCCCAATGAAAAAAGATAAAAGTTGGAGAACAAGGCTATTATATGTATCTTTATCGGCTATGGCATTGGTGTGAAGGGATACAAGCTTTGGAATCCTAGCATTAAGAAGGTTCTATACAACAAAAATGTAATATTTCATGAGTTGAAACCTTCAGTAGTTGATCCACAACTCGAGACAGATAAAAGAAAAAAGAAGAAAAATGTAGTTCAAATTCCTCAAACTCCAAAAAAAGAGGAACTACATGGTGTACCTAAAATTGAGGAGAGTTTAAGCATCGCTTAGAGTTTTGAAGATGAAGAACCACAACCTTAGCTAGTAAAAAGGTCTACATGTGAAATTTGACAAAATGATAGGTATGGTTTCTCTATGTTAGATTTGACTGGTGCCTATGCCTTGATTACTAGTAGTGATGAGCCTTGGACTATAAAAGAAGCAATTAGAATGTCTGATTAAAATTCTTGGTTGGAAGCCATGAATGAATAAATGGAATCATTGAAGAAAATTGAAACCTAGGATTTGGTACCTTTTCCTGAAGGGTGAAAGCCTATTTTCTGTAAATGGGTATTCAAGAAGAAGATTGGTCTAGATGGCAGTGTTGAAAAATATAAGTCAAGTTTGGTGGCAAAGGGATTTTCCCATATAGATGGAATTGATTATGGAGAAATATTTTCCCTGTAGAAAAGCTGACATCTATCAGATTTTTGTTGTCATTGGCAACATCATATGACTTAGAAATTGAGCAGTTGGATGTGAAGACAATGTTTCTCCATGGAGAACTAGAAGAAGATATTTATATGTCCTAGCTTGAGCACTTCATTGGAAAAGGTAAATGAAGTCTAGTCTATAAATTAAAAAAATCTATGTATGGTTTGAAGCGGTCCCCTAGAACATGGTACCAAAAATTTGACACTTTTGTGTTGTCTATGGGATTTGTGAGATCAAAAACTGATCATTGTTTTTATTATAAATCTGAAAATGATCATGTGTTTATTATTACCATGTATGCGGATGACATGTTGTTCATAGGAAATAGTAATTCTATGATTTATGATCTTAAATCTCAGTTGTTTGCAAAGATCGAAATGAAAGATCTAGGTGCAAAAAGGTATATTCCAGGGATGGAGATAACTAGGGACAAAACAAGCAAAACTCTTTGGGTAAGTTAGAGTAAGTCTTCCAATATAGTTCTAGAGAGATTAGGTATGGATGAGGGAAAGAAACTAGTTTTTCCAGTTATGCAGGGAATGAAACTATATGTTCAAGATTGTCCTAAATATTCTACTAAGATGGAGGACATTAATAGGATGGCTTATGCTAGTGTTGTTGGTAGTCTAATGCATGCAATGGTCTATACAAGACCATACATTGCCCAAGCAGTGGGAGTTCTTAGCCGGTTTATATAAAATCTAGGAAGATCAAATTGGGATGTTGTGAAGAGAGTGTTCATATATTTAAAGGGGACTTTAGAATATGCTCTGTGTTACCATGGTAGTTTGGTTGCATCACAGAGAACACTCAACATTCATAGATATGTGGATTCTAACTAGGTAGGGGATATTGAAAATAGAAGATCCACCAGTGGATACACTTAGTTGGATGAGAAAAATTATCATCCATTCTTAGCTTTTACCACTCTACTGTTGAGATTCTTTCATAGAGGCACAGTCTAGTAGTTTACCGATTTATCGCGAGCCTCTATCAATCTTTCCATGGTTGGGTGGTGTTACTGCCATACCACGTGGTCTCCTTCCCAGGCTAGTGATAGCGTGGTTGATGGGAAGAGTCAGTGTGAAGAATTACCTCAATACTGTGAAGGGTACCTGATTGTGGCATGATGACAGTGGTTGTTGGTGAAGTTTAAGAAAAATTTCACTTCCATACCATGAGAATGGTTTGGAGATGGCGTGGCAGTGTGGTGAAGGGTGACGGTTAGGATGATGGTTACCACCTTAGCATGGGTGTCACTCAATGAAGCCAAAATTTTCATGAAAAATGGTTGGCGGTTTGCTAAGAATGCTTACCACTTGACTGTGATGGAAATTTGGCCATGTTGTGGTGGCACAGTAAGCCATGGCAGTTAGTTGGAATAGTTACCTCCTTGCCACAAAGGTCTTGCAGTTGAGGCCCAGTAGCATGGTGGAGTGCGATGAATAGCACACGCAGTTACCGCCATATAGTGGGAGGCTTTGCTTAGCCTCATAGTTGGGTGGTTGCATTGTCATACCGTGAAATAATGTTACAAGCTCGGAGGTGATGTGGTGTTAAGTGATGGGTCGGTAGACAAGCCACTACCTCATTACTACGACAATGTTAGAAGGGACCTCCGGTTGGGTGGTGGGACCATCATACCATGGTGGGTTCTTTGACTCGGAGAGGTGGCACGGTAAGAGAAGCTCAGAGCTCGAGTGGCATTTTTTACTCATGGTCAAAGCGATGAGAAAATGGGAAGGTGACGCATGACAAGAAATCAATACTTGATTGGTCGATGTCTGGAGCAGTCAAGGTAGTAAATTCTAGATGTTTTTTGACTTGTGACAGGATCTGATTAAGGCAAGGGAAATTAATGCATGGGCGGCCCGATGCAGATAAGATTAGTCAAAAGATCAAATTGCTTCATTGGATGGACGATGCATCATTAAGACCTACAACTGGTTGGAATGTTTAATGCGATGTAAGACTTGTATACTCGATTACATTAATATAAGTCAATGAAGGGTGACGGTGATGTATGTAAGTTAATGAGACATAGAACTGATAGTATTCATTGTATACTAAAAGAACTATTATAATAGTGAGTGTATCAATACTCATGTTTGTTGTTGCAAGCTAATGATTAGATAGTGAGGATAGGGAGCTTTATATGTAATCTATTTTACTATAATATAAAGTGTCTTCTCTTGGTGTGGTCGATTTTTTTCTCGAAACGGTTTTCCCACATAAATCTGGTGTTATCTATGATTTCTTATTTTTTTAATCCATTCTTCTATGTATGTGTTCATCTCAATTTTCTTAAGAAGATTTGAAACTAGTCTTTGTACTTCTCCTCTGTTGTATTAGCGTGAGGAAAGCAATTCCACACCTCTGATTTCCTTTCATATCATTGGGGTCATATCACATCATATTAGGTATGGATTGGTTAGAGGCTCATAAAGTCATCATTGACTTTTGATGCAAGTTGATTCAATGCATTGATGTATCTGGAGGGAGGTCGAGATAGTGGGAGTTTAGAGACCCATATCATTGAGGATGATCTCGGCTATGTAGCTGAGGAGATGTGTACGTCAGGGCTATCAATTGTTTGCAGTGACAATAGATGACTTTGAGTTGGGGGATGGTGAGAAAAGGTTTCAATTGATAGCCACCCCATACTTCTGTAATATGCGAATGTATTTCTCAATGAGATTCCAGGGATGCCACCTTAGTGTGAAATTGATTGCAAGATTGATCTTATATTTGGATATGATCTTATTTCATGAGCTCTGTACCATATGACTACAAAGGATCTTAAGGAGCTCTACTTGGAATTGGAGGAGTTACTAGCAAAGGGTGTCACCCACCCTAGTGTTTCACCTTGGGGAGCCAGTAATTTTTGTGAAGAAGAAGGATGGTTCTCTATGATTGTGCATAAACTACCATCAACTAAAGAAAGTGACAATCAGGAATCGATATACCTTACCTAGGATTGATGATCTATTTTATCAAATCAAGGGTGCTATGGTCTTTTCAAAAATTGATCTTAATTCAAGGTATCATAAACTATGCATATTTGATTCCGACACACATAAGATTTATTTTCATACTCGTTACAGTCACTACGAGTTCACAATGGTATTAGTCGGGTTGACGAAGGCACCATTTGTGTTCATGAGGTTGATGAATAAAGTCTTTCACACATATCTTGATAGATTTTTACTTGTATTCCTTGATGACATATTGATCTATTCCTAGATAGTAGAGGAGCATGAGGAGCATCTGAGGCAGGTTTTGCAGTGTTTGAGAGACAATGAGTTGTACTCTAACCTGTCCAAATGTGAGTTCTTTAAGACTGAGTTTAAGTAAGTTGGACATGTGATATCAGGTGAGGGTATTGTAGTGGATCCTATGAAGATCCTAGCAATCATTGATTGGCCTATGCCCACTAATATGGTAGAGATACATAGTTTCATGGGATTGATAGGTTATTACAAATTCTTTGTTCAAGGTTTCTCGAGGATAGGACATCCTATTACTTCTCTTCAGAGGAAAGGGAAGATATTTGTCTAGTTAGAGTAGTGTGAGACAACATTTAAGATTCTAAAGGAGAGATTGACTAGTGCACCAATTCTTGTGATACCTAATCTTGCTGGTGATGTTTTTGTCTGTACAAATGCATATTTGGAGGGTTTAGGATTATTCTTGATGCAGGATGCATGATTTATTGCATATGAGTCTCAAAAACTCAAGGATCATGAGCTGAATTATCCCATAAATGATCTTGAGCTAGCAGTAGTAGTACACACTTTGACAAGGTGGATAAATTTCCTTTTGGGGCACAAATTTGAGTTGCATAGTGATCATCAAAGCCTACAGTACATATTCACGCAACTTTATCTTAATGCCAGACAAAGCTGATGGATGGACTTCCTTTCCGAGTATAACTTCAAGGCTAAGTTCATCCAAGGAAAGGAGAACATAGTTGTCGTTGCTCTTAGCAAACATAGACATAAGTTATCAGAGGCGACTCTTGGTGTGGATTTGAGGAGTTAGATTCTTTCTACACTTCTTGTAGACACCTGGTATGAAGAGGTGAGATCAGAGATAGAGACAAGCAGGATTCTTGAGGGTAGATTCTCACGCTACTCTCTAAAGTCAGATGGTTTATTAAGACACATTTATGTTCTATCTTCTAGAAATCTTCATACCTTAATTATGTTAGAGGCACATCGAGCACCTTATTCAACACATCTAGGATTGAAGAAGATGCATGCTGATTTTTGACAAATATACTTTGGGGTAGGTATGAAGCAAGATATCGTTGACTTTGTGTCAAGGTGTTTGGAGTGTCAACGAGTGAGGGCTGAACACTAGAATCTGGTAGGACTTCTGCATCCACATTTTGTGCCAGAGTGGAAATGAGATATAATCTCATTGGATTTCATTCTTAGGTTACCCAACTCCTCACAATGACATGATGCCATTATGCTGATGGTGGATAGGTTGACGAAGGTAGCACATTTCTTGCTTATATGTTCATCCTATAATTCTTTGTCTATTTCTAGAGTGTTCATGGGAAATATTGTTAGGTTGCATGGTATTCTTCATCAGATCATTTTTGACAGGGATCTAGTGTTCACCTCAGCTCTTTCGATGTCGTTGCAGCATGCCATGGCAGCACAGTTGATATTTAGTTTAGTGTATCACCTTGAGATAGATTGATAGACCGAGAGATTCAACTAGATACTTGAGGATATGTTACACATGTATGTGATGGACCAATAGACATGATGGGAGGACTATCTTCATTCAGTGGAGTTTTCTTATATTAACAACTATCAGATTTCGATTGGTATGCCTCCTTTCTAGGAATTGTATGAATGACCGTGTTGGTATCCTTTGATTTGGGATCAGTTAGAGGATAGAGTTATGTTGGGTCCTACGATGCTTCAAAATATGGAGTAGCAGGTGATCCAAATCAGGGAACATTTGGTTGTTGCATAGGATAGGTAGAAAAAGTATGTAGATGTGCATCGATCATCCATTTCAAGTAGGTGACCAATTATTTCTACAAGTGCATCCACAAAAGAATTTGATCCAATATGAAAAGGGATCTAAGCTTACACCTCACTTTGTTGGGCCATTCTTGATTCTTGTGAAGATTGGACTAATAGATTATCGTCTTTCTTTATTTCCCAGTCTCTCGCACATACACGATATATTCCATGTTTCATTACTCAAGCCTTACCACCTTGATATATCTCACATCCTTGATTTGAATTCCTTATGGGTAGAGGATGGGAAACTAGATTTGGATTTTGTGGCCATCACGTAGCACAAGATACTCACCCTTAGATGTTGAGATATTGAGCAGGTTAGGGTCCAGTGGGATCCAAGAGTTGATACTTCGGCTACCTTGGAGGATGCAACAAGGATGAGGGATCTCTATCGCTATTTTTTTGCAGGCTTCCAGGAGTAAGCCTAGTCCTACAGGGGGAGGATGTAGCACCCTTCTATTTGCTTTATTTTTCAGATAGTGCTTTTACTTTGATCGACTGTGATACTATGATGTTATTTGATCGCTGACATTAGAGCGATGATGGTTTTTACATTGAGATGTGATGGTACACTACATGGATGATTATTATTTATGACATGTGTTCTGGTTAACATATTTAATTATGTGAGTTGATATTGATATATGTTCATCTGTAGTTATTTGATGTTTTAGTTTCATTAGTTTTGATGTGACATTGTATTGGTAAAGGGAATGGTATTGCATCACTCACTTGTGAGCTCCTTGTGATTCCACAATTTTCTCTTCATGATGTGATTATTCATGATCTATATACATGTACAGCATATTTTTTGATTGTAGGATTGCAAGTACAAGATATCAACTCCACCTAAATTCATAGGTTTGAGCGTGTCTATTTCAAAATGAAATAGTTGATATGGAGATAGTAATAGGGTTTCCTTGTCAAACCACAACCCTAGTCATAGTGTGTTGTCAGTCTTTGTTTTGGTCATGCTTTGTTGTCATGCTATTTTCTATTTGCCTTGTTGTTTATTTATTTTGCAAGGTGTATTTTGTGGGAAATTAATGTTTATTATGTTTTTTATTAATTATTTAATTCATCATGATTAATGTTGTTAGAAGCTTTTAATTTTATTTAGTTAATTGATTTAATTTATTTTGTAAAGTAAATTAATCTTTTAGATTATATTTATTTTATAAAATGATTAAATTAATTAGATTAAATTTTATATTAAATTGTTAGATTATAAAAGTTTTTTGTAATTAATTATTTAAATTAATTAAATTAAGTTGTGAAATTAAATGAGTGGATAATTAATATTAATGTTTGATTTTAATTTATTAAATAAACAAATATCTTGTAAATATCTTGGAGGAAATATCTATGATTTGGTTGGAAAGATATTTTAATTGTGACATGAGTAAAAAATTAATATCTGGTGATGGGAATTAATTCTCAGAGAGAATAATTGCATTAACTGAAAGAGGAAAGAGGCTACTTCATGGGAATGAAAAGATATTTTTTAGAGGTGGTTGGAAAATTGTGTTTGTTGAAAAATTAGGGAAGAAGCTCTCAGGATTTTGACTCTAGTTTTGTTTTCAACTTTCTGGAAAGAGGAATATTTGGAAGAAGCTTTGATAATATTGGAATTTGAAGCCAAGGCTCTACTTCAATCTTCGTTTCTTGAAATATTTGGAAACATGTTCTTTTATTTTTTTTATTCATTTACAAATTGGAAAAGGATATTAGAATTAGTTATTGTTTTTGGAAAAGATTACTTGTACAATGAAGAAAACTTAATTTTTCTTAAAATATTTGATGTGTTCGAAATTGGGAAATTTCCGTGAAAGCTTTAGAGTGTCTCTAGAAATTGATTTTAAACAAGAATTTCCAGAGGGAAAGCAATAGAAAATTTGGAAAACATATGTTGAAATGGATTTAAATCTTCATCTAAAAATTTGTAGAAAACCTCTGATTGTATTGGAAAATTTCTTCCTATAGAAGGTTATTAGATTTCTTCCAATTTATCTATTTTTCTTAAGAAGTTGAAAACTTCTGGAAAACTTTGTAAATCTTCTCTTGTGGATAAATTTGTAAAAATTGCTTCCAAAGAAATCATTTAGAAATATATATTATATATATATAAATATATACATATTGTATACATATTGTATATATATTTATTCTTCCTACAAAAAAATTATATTAAAAAAGCCAGACAAAAGAAATATGTACGACAATATTTATTTAAATCGTAGGTTGTAAATTAAAAAAAATTAAGTTTTTCAACTCGAGTAAGGGGAGGCACTAGGCTGTCCCCACAACCCTCGCCCCCATAGGGAGACGAACTATGGAGGTAGTTCCCAACGATGTGTACACAGCTCGTGCCCCCTATGAAGGGGAGCCGACTATGTTAATAGCTAGCGCTAAACAAAATTTTCTCCACCCCATTATAATTTTGATTTTGTTTTATTTGGATTTTAACATATAATATATTATATGTATATATGCATAATATATATGTATAAATATATATATATATATATATATGTATATGTATGTATATGAATATTTATATATTTATATATATACATTTAAATAGATTTTTACATTAGGTGCATGTAAATGCATGAATTAGATATTTGTAAAATACAATGATTTAAAAAGGGAAATTGATTTCTATATGGATATAAATTGGGGAAATTGAAATAAACAATTAGAATTAATTAATTTATTGTCTATAAATGAAATTGCATTAAGTTAGATTATTTTGAGAGATGTATTATTGTCTTCTTGAAATAGAAATTGGATTAAGGAAATCCTAATGATAGTTTTTATTACTTCCATGCAATTGCTTATTTAATTATGATTTCTTATATCCACGTAAGTTGGGAAATATGTTAGTTGTGTACGTAAGTCTTCCAGATGCTGTAGTTTTATGAGGGGGTTGTTGTGATTTATGGTTCAACCCTTTGTTTTCGTCGGGTAATTCACTTGGTTGTTATTAAGTTTAAACACTCGGTTACTACAAATTGGATGTGTTTCCTCTTGTATTATGGTTGGGATTTATTATCTATTTTGTGAACTTTGTTTACCCTTTGTTTTTTATTAGATTCTTGTGTTGTCAATAGGGGAGTGGCTCTCAATGAGGGTTGATGCACAAAGTGGTGCCAGGGTAACTCCTGTGAGAGTTAGTTAAGTGAGTGGAAATTAAATAAATGTATTAGGGGAAATGGTAGCTTAAAACATATAACTTGTTAATTGTGCCTCACTCATGGGCTCAAGGGATTGTTTAGACTTGGGATGAGATGAGAAATCCTGGAGTGGTAAGATCATTATCTTGTGACTTTGAAATATATTTGATTTAACATCAATTTTCTTGTGGGGGTGCGGATTGTGAGAGGCTACAAAGATAACCCAAGATGGGGGCCAGGGCCTACGAAGATCTACTAGGATAACCCATGCATCTTTGTGATGAATCTTCTCTTATGATAACAGTTTTTATTTTACCGTTGATGTATTTGATTCTTTTAATCTGAAAGCAAAGTAACCTTCATGTATTGTATTTTACTTGTATAGTTTAGTCTTGTGGTGTCTTGTGTCTTTAGGTTGTTGGTTATGCATAGGAATCCCTTTTATTATCTCCTAGCATGGGGGGTGGGACTTTAGATACCACTTGGTTGGGTGGAACATGCACCTTACACGGTTGGGTTTCTAGTTTGTGTTCTTGATGGAAGGATCTTCCAGATTGGAGAGCTTGCATGTTCTAGTTGCTTTGTTTCATCTCTTATTTTCTATTGGATCCATTGGATGTTATTGTATAAGTACTACTCCTAATTTGTGTTCAAGGAAGATCCTTGTATGATTGTAATTGTAAAATTATTTGTATGATCTACCTCATTTTGGAAAGGAGCTTTGTAACTACTATATTGAATGAATGCAATCTATGAATGATTTTACTATGTACTTTGTATCTTATGGATTGTATTTAATGCTTTTGGATGTATGTTCTTTATTTCATGAGAATAATTTATATGCTATGGGTTTCAAATGTAAGAATTTTTGTGTATAAAAAATAATTTGTTACACTTCCATTATTTTTGTGACGTCCTCTAGGGTTATGTGGTAGGGCATTACATGCATCTCTAAATGTTCCACCATGTCTAATCTTCATTTATTCCTTAACTATATCTCTCTTCACATATACACCTACACCATCATGCTCGCCTTTTCCATGCCTAGTTTCAAAAAAACTCCAAATATGTGGTACACCTCTCTCTACATGCATCCTGCTCAACCAATAAAACATACGAGCATTCTTGAATTTACCTATGTAGTTATCTGACCAAATGAGGTGTTGACCAATTGAAATACCTTTTTCCTACAAGAACTCATTTAAAAAAAAAAAACAATATTGCACAAACTCAGATGAATGAGATATATCATCACTCATGTAAAAATGGTATTCCCTAATTATCATCATGTCCTCTTTTTTACTATCATGTTCATGTCTATATGTTATTTGGACAAAAAAAAAAAAATTAATAGAATTTTAATATTGTGATTGTAGCTCAATTTTCTTTTGCAATGTGTATTTTTTAGTAAAATCAACCACTGGGAACTATGGCTATGCCTTGCATACTTGTATATAATATTTTTTCTTAAAATAAGAAAAAAAATTAGCAATAATTACCTTTCTCATAACCAAATTGTATCTAAAACCTTAACCTCCACTCTTCAAACTATATTTTACTCTCTCAAACCTTTTTTGATCTCAACAATATTTGTTAGAAAAATCATGTTCGTTGCCCTCATAAAAAATGTTACAAATTTCTATAAACCACCACATTGCAAACACATTTCATTTAAAAAATCATTTCTATATTAAAAAAAAACATCACCTCTAACCCATAAAAATGAATCTAACAAGTCCCTAGATGACTTGGGAAGTTCCATTGCATGACAATACTACAAATTTTTGTTAGTATGCATATTAAAATGAAAATAGCATAATAATTCATGATACATTAAAAAATCAATGCGATGTTTAAAACAAAATGTATTAAAAATATTAATAGGTACAAAATAAAATGGATCACAAGACTCAAAAGCCCTTTGTGAGATTTGTAAATTCGTATGCACACTTCAAAAAATTGTTTGTACAAAATTGTTTGGCTACAGTCTAAGAAATGTTTAGGATGTGGTGTGTGATCTCGATTACCAATTCTTAACTTAAAAACATCCTTTACATTCAGTGATACTCTAGATTGAGAGTGCCAAAACTATTCAATTTCCTTCTTTATATTATCCGTTAGATTCTTATCAACATGTGAAAGTTTCCCACTAAAATCCCATTTATCATTTTGAATCTAGGACTATTGATTCTTCCTCTTCTTAAGAGTTCTCTACACAATTTTTTATGATTTAGATTTAAATTAATACAAGTTTTTCTTATTAAATGAGCCTTTCTAAAGGATGGCTTACTAGTGAGGTTGTGTTCACTTTATGAGTAACTCTTTTTATCTTTTTCCTTACTAGTCTTTCCAATAGAAGTTAGACCATTAGAAAGATTTTTTACAATAATAATATTTTTTCCAACTTTTTGGTGACATGAGTCTTCAAGTTGTTTAATAATGGTCTCATTTTGTAAGACTTTAGAAACTTCACAAAAAAATGACATTGTTTGGTTAATTTCATTTTGGAAAAGTATTTATTGAAAATATTGGTAGTCCAAAATTGAAGTGTTCATGGTGACCTTTTCCATTAAGATTATGTATAATATTCTCATATATTTCAAGTAACCATTGAGGGGTTCTTGAATGTTTAGCATTTTCATTGGATTCATTAGAAATAGATGAATTTAGGAATTCATTTCCTTCTTTTCAAATATCCTCTTTTCTAGCATTATTAGGAGATACATTGACATCCATTGTTTCATTTTCACCTATTTCATGTTCAACTTTAAAATTTTCAATCGATTGTTGAAAATTTTGAATTTAATTTTCATGCTCAACATTTTGAATTATATTTTCATGTTCAACATTTCCAATTTCTTCTTTAATATTTTTGAATTCAATATTGTTGGCATATTGTTTTGATTGATGTCAAAAGAGGGATCAAAAGTGAGATGGAGATAATCCTATAAAGGTGAATGTTGGCACTAATGTATAAGTGTCATCGATGTCAAAGGAGTATTAGAGGCATGCTGGAATTGATCATGCAAGGGGGACTTTGCATGATAATAGTTCAGTGGTATGCTCAATGGTGTGCTTGAATGAAAAATATCTAAGAGGATTTTATGAGAGCAATGGACCTAATTCTAGACGTAAGTGGAATTTTTTGATGTCAATGGATTAAATCGGGATGGTTGTTTGAAGTTTTTATACAAGAGTTGAAAATATTGTAGGTGTTCGAGCCTCAGGCTTTGGGCTTGTAGTGTATTGCTTGATAAGTAGAGAAATAGATTCGTTTTCAACTAAGTTTGATTGGACTTGAGAATTTAGACTGAAGGCTTACAATATGTTGAAGGTGTTGGAAATTAGGCATAACCTGGTTAAGGCTTATGCCTTAACATTATGTTTATGAAATAAGGCATGATGAACCCCGAACCTTGAACCCATAAATGGTTTCGATAACTTGCGAATTGGTTTTAAGGCTTATTCCTTAACTATTTGGAAGGTATATAGTAAAGAGGAAGAGATACCTTTCACCACTGAAAAGGATTTGATGTTACGGGTCTGTACAAAGGATTATTCCTTACCATAATTTTTGGTAAGTGATAAGAGGTATGCATGAACGCTGACATCTTCAATGCTCAATGCAAATTTGGTTTTTTCCAATTTGTAGTTTCACGGGCATGAGTTATGGTCTTGATAAATGTGAAAGGAGGTAAATGGTAAAGGATGAGGATAATGGTTGAATCCCAACAAAATAAAAAGTCCATCAAACCTAAATGTTTTCACTTACTTGTCAAATACTATGATGCACTCCAAGCATAAGGTAAGGGAGATTAGCTACTCCTGACACCCAAAGGAGAGCAATTGGAATTTTTTGAAAAATGGATAATGACATCACATTGATAGGTGGCATCAACTCACCACACTATCAATTTGAAGCACTAACTCATTTTGTCCTCGTACGCTAGGGGGATTGTGACACATGCAAGGATGAAAAGGTGGATAAATTGAAGCATGAATTTGAGGCTGAATAAGTTTATGACATGTAGTTACAAGGTACATCAGTGAGGTCTGATGAATTCCCTTTGACACAAGAAAAATTATATTGTGGGACATAATAAAGAGGTGATAAAGGTAGATTGTGATGTGTGGAGACATGTGGTGAAGGATAATCAAACAAGATGATGACACGTGGCACATTTCTATTAGTTGATTTCACATTGTCATTGTGAATTGACATGATCTTTGGTCGATGATTATAAAGTGTTTTAAAAAGTGATTTAAACCTAAATCCTATAGTAAGGATTAAATGAAAACCCTAATCATATGACTATGTTTAAAAAGTGATAATCAATAGATGAAGATTGAAAATTCTAATGTAAATGTAGTTGATCTGACGTTAGTGATTTATAATTTTTGAGATAAGTGAGGGACCATGGGTCATGACATGTAGATATAGGATTGATGACTATCATTCAAAGCTGAAAGGTGTCAATAGCTAAGCGATGATAATGGTAGAGAAATCCTCATTCGAGTTGGTAGTCGAAATAGAACTCAAAATTTATGTAACCACTCTAGCTACCAGATTTAAATATGATTGGATCTTTTGGGTGTAAAATATCACATTCTTGACAAGAAAAAAATCAGATAATGAGGATATGCCTTAATGAACATAAACCCTACAGTGGTTACATACTAGAAATATCATTGTATAGATTTTAATGATAGTGGTTTATGACTTGATCTATTGATAGATTACTAATGAAGTTAGAAAGTGAAGGAAAACCTAAAAAGAGAATGTTTGAGATAAACTGATCACATTTGAGAATCTTGAGGTATTGATTGCAAGTCGGTGGATTTAAGAAAAAGTAGAAGTCAATCAGGAAAGTAAGTGGGTTTAATGGTTGCAAGTGTAGTGGTATCATGTTTACAAGTGTAGAGGGTGAGAGAAATGTATAGTATGATAACAGGCTGAGTATGTAGCTGAGATAGTGATAAAAAGAGAGAAACAAAGCAGATAGAGAATACACATTCTGAATGAGTAGAACCCAAAAAAATTGAAAGATTCAAACCAGGGTTATTCTTCAGAGGATAGAAGAGTGAAGGTTCTAAGTGTAGAAGAGAAAGAGAGTGTAGAGAAGATGTGATGTGGTTTTGAGACTGCAACATCAACAAAAAAAAGTGAGTTGCAAGGAGTGCACAAAATTATTGTGCAATTGTAAAGTAATTTGCAGCATTAAATTGTGTTCAATAGAACAATTTATATAATTTTTATTTGTAAATATGATTGGTGGGTGCCATTAGATAACTAAGTTGATGCTCAATGTAAGGGATTGGTGTCTCCTTAGAGTTGGTGCTCCTTAATCATGGAGTTTGTGCTTCCTTGGATTTAGTAGTCCTAAAACATTATAAATACATATTTTTTTGTGAGGTTGGATTAGGATAGTAAATCCTAGTAGCATTTCTCACCGTGGTTTTTCCCATCTTAGTTTTTCCATGTATATATAGTGTTATTGGATTTAATGTGTTGATTTTATGATTGTATGTTTATGTTTCTACATCTATGTATTAAATCTTCACATTAAATATTTAAGGACTTAGTCTACAAAAAAGAGTTTAGAGGATAAAGTTTTAAAGATCTATTGATTCAGCTCCCCTCTTAGTAATTTATTGTATTCCCAAAATTGGTATTTAAAGCCCTAGGTTACCTAGGAGAAGCTTAATCAGCTTGGGTAGATCTTAGTGAGTGAAAAAACTAATGGCTAATCAGGAAGGCTCATCTACAGAAGAAGTACATCTCTTTGATAGATGAGACTATATAGTTTGGAGTAGCAAAATGAAGGCATATTTAAAACCATTAGTGTCTAATGTGTGGATGTTAGTTGAGAAGGGATATAAGGCTCCTACTACTCTTCCTACATATGCTACTAGAAATAAGGATTTTTAAGATGACACTAAAGTAAGTTTTTCCATTATGATTAGTTTTCCTAGTTCTATGAATGGTAAGGTTATGTATTGTGAGATTTCACATGAAGTTTGGAATGAATTAAAGAAAATGTATGAAGGTGATGATAGTAAGATGTAGGAAAAGATTCATAGATATGGAGGTGATTCTGAAAGTCTGAAGAAAATTAAAGATGAGAAGAGTGCATATGCACATCAATAAGAGATGTTGCAGGTAGAAGGGAGAAGATTGAAGAATCTAATTCTACATATGAGAAGGTTAATGAAGAGGAAGTTTATTTCATTATAAGACTAAGGAATGGATCTAGAAAAAATGGATGTAAGCTACCTCTTAATGGTATTAATCTTGGTAGAATTAGTCATCTTTGTTTTCAATACATTTACGATGAAAAGTATAGCTCTAAGCAAGAAAGTATTCGTAAAAATAAGAAGAAGAAAAAGTTGTACACATTTAAAGAAAGTGAATCATCTAAGGCCAATAATAACTCAGATGATAGGAATTCTTGTGCCTTGATGGCTAAGGGAAAATAATCCCTATTCATGACCATTGACTGTACAAAACGCATGCATGGTATGGATAAATGTCCTGGTGAAGAGGGTGTTGAAGTAGATCTTGAAGGAGAAATCATCTCAGCCTTAGAATAAATTGATAACTTAAGAGATGAGACTATCAATTTAAAAAGGAGAACAAGAAACAAAAAATGAATGCACAAGAGGTGATTGATAAGCTGAAAAAAGTCTTGAAGAATCTAATTAGATGGTGATCAACTTGAAGATGTAGGTGAAAGAAGCAAAGGGAATAAAAGATGTAGTTAAGATAAAAGTACAATCTAAATCACATGAGTGCATGAAGCTAGAGGAAGAGATAGTTTCCCTAAGAAGAGAGTTAGAAAATGATAAAGATAATATTGATAGAGCCCTAAAATTCAAGGGTGGCTCTGAGGTATTAGATGAGTTGGTAAAATCAGAAAAAGCCATCCAAAGAAAAATTAAAGGTTGGCCTTGGGTTTGAGAAAGGAAAGAGTTCCTCTACAAGTGATTTTGTAAATTTATATGATAGATTTAGAGAAGAAGAAGGATGTATCACAAAGGAAAAGAAGCTCACTAATGACAAGAATAAAGTTGAAAAAGAAAAGAGATCTAGTGTAGATAAGAAGAAGAATAACCATTCAATTTTTAATTATCAGAAGAAGAAGCCCACAATAGATAAGAAGGTGGGGAAATCAATCCCCAAAAAATTGAAGAGAAAGAATCATAAAAAGGGAATTATTTCAGAAAGATTCACAACGATGAGACATTCCAAGATGTCAAATCAAAGAAGACCACCTCATCTTGCACAAATAAAATATTTGACTAGGTATTGCTCACTTTTCTAGGATTACTATTATTCATGTAACTAGTTTAGTCATAGGGCATGTGAATGTAGAGTTTCACCTAGAAGGAGTGCAAAATATATGAATAAAAATTTATTTATTCCCATATTAGATATGAATGTAATGTGCTTTAACTACAATAATATTGGTCACATAGCTAAGAATTGTAGAGAAAATTATGATAGATCAAAAACACATTATGAGAGAAAGAATATATCCCCCAAAGAAAAAATTATTCACATATTCCAAAGAAGAAGGCTAACAAGAAAGAGGAGAAGCTCAAAAAGATCTAGAGAGTGAAAGATAAACATGTAGCACTCAATGTGGTTGCTCCTGCTTTACATCACTAATCTTTAGTGATAGGGCATGTATTCAGGGGGAGCATAATTAGTATCCTATTCATCCCTGGAAGTGATAAGGATATCAAGCCAGGTTGTATACATCTAAAAATGGTCACATTAAATCAAGTCTGCTAATTAATTAAATATGAGTTATTTAATTAATCTTCTAAAGTCAGATATATAAATAAATTTAATTATTTATTTATATTGTTCACTTTCTAATTCTTTTAATTTAATTAAGTAAATAAGTTTATTTAATTATTGTCAATTCTTTTGTCTTCCTCTTAATTAATTAAATAAATTTTATGATTTATTTATATAATTATCATATTACTTTAAGTTTGAATTTTTAAATTCAAATAAAAGATCTTCTAAATTCATCATTATTTATAATTATTCACTTCACATATAATATAATATTTTAGATATTTAATTATGGAAGCTTCTAAATTCATGTCAAATATAATTAAATAATTAAATTATTTAATTATGGATTTATCTTCAACTACCAACTAACTCCTCATAACTAAAAATGCCAAATGACTACTTTACTTCATTTTTGAATGGAAGAGGTTGTGTAGGAGGAAAGTTGTTCCCTCTTTCTCTCTATCTTCCATCTTTCTCTCCAGCTTCTTCATCTTCCACCATTCATCTTACTAGGCTTGATTTCAATCGTCGATCTTGCCAACTAGGCTTTTATTTCCAAACGTCTATAAATACAACCTCTTTGTGTTTTGAGAAAAGGGAATCAAATATAGCATGAGCATAATAGTTGCATTATTAAGAACTTAAAAATCTTATTATACAAGATTTATTAAGCATAGTATAGAATTTTAGTTTATCATTCTACAATCATGGTAGATTATCTTTCATAATCCATTTTAGTTTCATATCTTAGTTTCATCATCTAATATGATTTAGTATAGAAATGAATGTTGCATATAATATCATTCTCTAGGTTGTCATTCTATTGAGCCACTGGTTACATAATTTGAGATAAAGCAACTTAAAATTAATCCTTGGAGATAGAGGACAATGGGACATCTTTGAAGAATCTATTGTGTTTAGATTTTTCTTATCTTTAACCTAGATTTATTTAATATAATGTAATATTGGTGTGTTTGTTTATTTTTGTAGTTTATTCCACATATTCACACACAAATTTTTGGCACCCACTGTTGGGCCCAAGCCCTGTTTTTAATATTTTATTTCAGGTTTTCTAGTAGGTTACAAACTAGAATCATGGTTTAGCGCATACAAGACCTATTTTAGCACATCCATTGAACAATTTAGCGCATGTGAGGCCTGTTTCAGCATATAAATACTATATTTTAGCACATGTATGTGTTATTTTTGTGTATAGCTACTATGTTCTAGTGCATCCCTATGATTTATTTTAGTGCATATATGTGTTCTTTTAATGCATCCATGAGACTATAAATTTTTAATCCTGATTTTGACGCATCCATGGATAGAGATTAACACTTCTTCCATAAGGTTAAAATGAAGCAATCCTAGTGTAGTAATCTAGATTAAAATAAACCAATCCTAGGGTAGTCACAAAACAATTGAAAGGGTATGTGCATGATCACGATGGGCCAAAAAGTGGAGATATCTAAGTGATATGATGACCCATGTGACTGACGATATTTTTTTACCCAAAATTGATGAAAAAAGAATTTTTTTAAAGATCATTCTCAGCTTTCCACCAATATAAATTATTCTTTACTTTTAATTTAACAACTAATTATTATACATTTTCTATTTGAATTACGACTAAATTCTTGATTGATAGGCTGATTCAAAAACATCTATAACTTTCAAACAGTATCACATTTTTTGAATCCAAAATATGCATCACATTCTATACTTGACATACTATGGAATTAAAAAAATAAATAAAATTAATTTCATGAATTTTTGACCAAGTTAAGGTGGTTAGCCATACAAGTGTTTATATTTTTAAAAATTTGTAACAAAAAAATCATAATTAATTATTTACTTGGAAAAAAATTACAAAAAAATATGCATCACATCGAGACATGAGTCCCCTACTTATGTCTAAAATCTTATAAAAAAATCTTATAATTTTATTGTGGTTAGGGTGGTCAGAAAAACACCTATTTCTTACTTTTTCCCTGAAATTTAAGTACTACTGCATTGAAATATAAAATTTTCACCCAATAGATTTTTATTTTTTTAAAATAAACCTAGTAGATTAGAAACTACATTCAATTTTCTACAGATTCTATTGTTACATATTTTTGAAATAATATAGATAACTTATTCAAATTTTTACGTCATGTTGCCTAACTCCGATTTTTTGAATTTTATTGCCACTTAAGGGCCTATTTTTTCCATGATGATCTTGCACATACCTGAAATATCTTGGATAAAATGAATCCCGTGTATTTTGTGAAGAAACATCTTCACCTAGTTTAGCAAATTATCATTTGGGATTAAAATTGAACAAGATTGTTTGTTGTGGTTGTTAGGTGATAGGCATATGCTCTCCCCTTAACTGGGTGATCAAAATGCCAAACTCATCTTTTCAGTTCATGTATTTTCTCTTGTGAGAAAAAGTACTCACCCAAGAGGAAAGACCTAAGTGTGAAACCATAAAGCCAAGGTTTCCAACCCACTATAATCAAAAGTTAGTTGTTGATGAAAATCCACTCGACAGTAGTGTGCAAGATAACCATCCCTAAAGCCTTTGTTCTAAAGGTTGGGAGGTCTCCTGAGGGAGTATATCATTTTCCACACTGAACAAAAACCCTTACTACAAACCTTAGTGTAGAAGCTAACCAAGTCAGTAGAAAAACATTATAATAATCATAGTGCAATGGGAGGAAAGAATTTTCCCCTAAGATACTCACCATATAATTACCAAGGATCATTTTCTCAAGGGATTGAGAAATCTAACTTTTAGTACAAAAACATGAGTTCCCCCTAAGGGGTGACACAACTATGTGAGTTGACACAATTCTAAGATGTGGGTTCTGATGTTTATGATGACCTTTTTGACAATTAAGAGCGAGTCTGCTTGAAGTGTTTTCTTTGTTCAAATACCCATGGAAATTTCAGAGAACATACACTTATTGTTTAGATTTTAGGACTTTGAAAAAAAAATTCATCCTAGTGCATGTCATGTTTTTCAAACATTAATGCAAATAAGATCATCCAATTCAGAAAACTATCAAAACTTGTATGTTTCAGTGTATTTATTGAATCTTTTAACACATCCATGCTTTGTTCTAGCACATATATTCTCTGTTTTAGCGCATCCATGCTCTGTTTTAGCGCATCCATGCTCTGTTATAGTGCATCAATTCTTTGTTTTAGTGCATCCATGCAATAGTCTAGCACATTGATATGATCTCATAGAACATTTGTGCTCCATTTTTGTGCATCCCTTAGAGATTAGCACATTTGTTTTATGAGTCAAAATAATCTTCTTACGTAATTTGCCACAAATTCTGGTCCTTCCTATGCTGAGGGTTTGGAAATCTACAAAATTTGTTAGGAAATCCCTTGAGAAAAGGATTAGGAAACCAAAAAGGCCCAGTAGCTACAAGAAGCTTTTGAAACGTAGACACTTTTTACACCAAAGTTAGAAAGTTTTACTTGAGCATCAAAATTTTATCCATAGTTATCATGACTTTGCTAAGGGATTTACTGATGATTTTTCTTTAGAGCCTTTATATTCCCAAGCTTTCTTTCAATGAAGAGCTCTTTCAAAAAGGAATAATCATAGTCAACCCATTCATCCCTCTTTCATCTCGCAACTTGCAATTCAATATTCCAATCGTCCCAATCAAGCATTTCAATAGATAACTTGGAAGCATTAGGCTTTTGCGAAAACCTTATTTTCCCAAACTAAGATCAAAACATCACAAAGTGCATCATCACATCCATTTCTAATATTTAGTTTAATTTACATAACAGGATCATCATCCTTCAATCCAAGGAATCACAATATAAAAATTAGAAACTCTTTTAGTCATATCAATAGAATCCATCATTCTATTCTAACTAAGCCATCCAAAAAATTGCACTCTTCCATTTGTGATCAAAGTTGGTAAATTTTTTGTATAAGAATATGCATGTTGTCACAAGATTCTGAAAGCACCAAGAAGATAATGAAAGGGAAAATCCATTTGGCAACATGGATGATAGAGAAAATATTTTTATAGGTTTCATATTGGGAATAATTCAAATGAAAATGAAATAACTAAGGAATCACTTCAAGAAGTTGAACAGGATCCACAGTTTCATCCTCTCTTGGAAAATATTTTAGAGCGGAATAAATAAATATATTTTCTTTTATTAGAAAACCAAGGAGCTAAATTACCCTCTGATTTTGATAAAGAGAAAATTAGAGAAGATCCTAAAAAATTTGATACCTCCTTAAATGAACTTAGTGATATTACCTACCAAATAAGGGCACTACAAGGAAAAGTTAAAGAAATACAAGGTGGTACAACCAAGAAATATGTTTTGGAGGATATTTTTCCATATCCATTTGATAGAAATTTGAAAATGATTCCTTTTCCAAAGCATTGTGAATCCTAATGTTTGATAGATACATTGGGAAAATGGATCCTATTGATCATGTGAGGGAGTTTCAAAATATGAGCCCAGATATTTCTCATGAAGATACATACCTAATGTGATTGTTCCCACAAATTTTATGTGGGCAATCCATGTTATGGCTTTCTAAAATCACTTCCCCCATCAAAACATTCAAGGAGTTAATCAAAAAATTCATATCTCAATACTCCTACAACATACAACACCAAATAACCATATTTGATTTGTGCAAAGAAAATAAAAAGGCTGGGGAAGCCTTCATCACATTCCTACAAAGATAGAGAAGGCTATTTGGGTATGTGCAGGATCATGATGGGCCAAAAAAAGGCAATATCTAAGTGATATGATGGCCCACGTGGTCGACAAAAAATTTCTTACCCAAAATTGATGAAATGAAACAGTTTTTCAAAGGAGATTCTAAGCTTTCCACCAATATAAATTATTCCTTACTTTGAATTTAATAAATAAATATTATTCATTTTCTTTTTGAATTACGACTAAAGTCCTGATTGATAGGCTGATTGAAAAAAATCTATAGATTTCAAATAGTAACAGATCTTTTGAATCCAAAACATGCGTCACATTCTATGCTTTACATACTATAGGATTAAAAAATAATAATCTAATTTCATGAAGTTTTGACCAAGTTAAGGTGGTCAGACATACGATTTTTTATATGTTTTAAAATTTGTAATAAAAAATTCATAATTAACTATTTACTTGGAAACAAATTACAAAAAAATATGCATCACATCGAGACATGAGTCCCCTAATTATATCTAAAATATTATAAAAAAATATTAACATTTTATTGTGGTTAGGGTGGTCAGACAAACACCTACTTCTTATTTTTTCCCTAAAATTTAAGTACTACTACATTGAAATTTTTAATTTTCACCAAATAGATTTAAAAAAAAAAAAAAACCTAGTAGTTTAGAAATTAAATTAAATTTTCTACAAATTCTTTTCTTACATATTTTTGAAATAATATAGATAACTTATTCAAATTTTTATGTCAAGTTGCTTAACTCTCATTTTTTGAATTCTATTGCCACTCAAGAGCTTGTATTTTCCATGATGATCCCACACATACCCATTTGCAAGATATTCTCATCCAATTCCTGAAAAGGAAAAGATGTTAATATTTATTGACAATCTTAATCAAGAAATGAGTTATAGGATTAACCTTCATTGTCCTCAATCATTTGAGAAATTGATTAAAAATGCAATCACTATTGAAGGATCCTTGGTCAAGAGGGGTGTCTTAAAGCTTGAAAAAGATAGTCCAAATTAGTATAATCGCAACAACAACAATCCTAGAAATTCAACCTACCAAGGAAATAAAAATTCCAATCTAGGAAACAATGCCAATCAAGGAAATATGGCCAATAATCAGGGTAATTTTAATAATAATCGCAACAGCAATCAAAATTCAAATCCGACCAAATCACTTTTTTTCTCAAATCGATGGAGTTTTACTCCCTTGGGCCAGTCTCTTGAATCAATTCTCAAAGAGATTTTGAACCAAAATGCCATCACGTTACCACCCCAAAGATATTATGAGCTGTGATTCAGACCACCATCGTGGAATGACTCGTATTATTGTGATTATCATAGATGCAAAGGTCACAAGACAAATAATTGCCAAATTTTGAAAAATTTGGTCCAAGATTTGATTGAAAATTGCACCATAAAAGTTGAGGGACATCATGCCAATGAAGATCACTAGGTATTTAAAGACCCTCTTCCCAATTATCGAAAAGGGGAATATTTAGGTGAAAAAGGAAAAAATGTAAATTATGTCTATGAATCCACAATCAATCATATCTACACTGATGACCAGAAAATTAAGGTCATCAAGGTCAAAGGAAATAAGGAGTATCGAGAAGTTAATGAAACAACAAGGGGACAAGCTAAAATTGTCATAAAAAGAAGTTCATCCAGATCAACTGTCCCTCCTCCATGACAGTACAATTTAGTTGATCAATTGAAAAAAAATTGGCTCAAATTTCTATCTTGGAGCTTCTTAAGATATCTCCGAAACATAAGAACATTTTGGAGAAGGCTCTTGTTGACACAATCATATCCCTTGATTTGGATATCAACAAATTTTGATCCATGGTGGGACACTTTTCCTCACCCACATGCCTATCCTTTACTAAGGAAGATGATGCATCCATGACACATCCCCATAACACATCACTTCATCTAGAATTCATGGTCCATAAAACCTTAATCAAGCATGTCTTAATAGATGGGGGAGCCGGTCTAAATATTTGTACTTTAAAATTGGTTCTTGCCTTAGGGTATTCTGAAGAGTCCATTGATCTGAGGAGAAAAATAACAATCAAAGCACATAATGATGAGGAATGAGCTTCTTAGGGCCTCATTATGCTACCTATCAGAGTAGGACCTACTATAAAAAACACATTTTTCTAGTTTCTGGATAGAGACTTATCTTATAAGGGTATGTGCAGGATCACCGTGGAAAAAACAGGCCCTTAAGTGTCAATAAAATTCAGAAAAATCAGAGTTAGGCAACTTGACATAAAAATTTGAATAAGTTATCTATATTATTTGAAAAATATGTAAGAATAGAATTTGTAGAAAATTTAATCTAATTACTAAAATACTAGGTTTATTTAGACAAAAGTAAAACTATTTGGTGAAAATTTAAAATTTCAATGCAGTAGTACTTCAATTTCAGGGAAAAACTAAGAAGTAGGTATCTGTCTGACCACCCTAACCACAATAAAATGATAATATTTTTTTTATAATATTTTAGATATAAGTAAAGGACTCATGTCTAGATCTGATTCATTTTTTTTTGTATTTTTTTTCCAATTAAATAATTGATTATGAATTTTTTATTACAACTTTGAAAAAATATAAAAACTCGTACATCTAACCACCTTAACTTGGTTAAAACTTTATGAAATTCAATTTTTTTTTTAAAATCCTATAGTATGTGAAGCATAGAATGTGACACATGTTTTGGATTCAAAAAATGTGATACCGTTTGAAAGCTATAGATTTTTTTTAATCAGCCTATCAATCTAGACTTTAATCATAATTCAAATAGAAAATGAATAATAATTATTTTTTAAATGAAAAATAAAGAATAATTTAGATTGGTGGAAAGCTGAGAATCTCCTTTCAAAACCCTTTTTGTTTCATCAAGTTTTTGGTAAAATGAAATTCGTCAGCCACATGGGCCATCATATCACTTACATATCGCCACTTTTTGGCCCATCATGATCTTGCACATACCCATAATATACTTTTGGTTTATTTGTGTATCCATGAAATGCAAGCGGTATCATCAACATATCATCAATGTCTGAAATTTCCATACGATGGACAAGAAATAACCATACCGACAGATCATAATAGTAGCCAGATTTGTTCTAACCTTAAAGGAACCTAGACACTTTTGTCCTGCATAATAGAGAGGCGCTTGTTATTTCTGCTTCAAAACCTAATGATCAAACAAGGGAATTGATAAAAAGCTTCGGCACAAAATTGTAGTTGAAACAAAATGGAGTGGGAGAATATTCATTATGTCTCTCTAAGTTACTTGTTTCTCCAAGGTCACATGGTCAGCCTACAGTATCCACACAACAAGTTGTAGCGACTTCCATGTCAGGAGCAAAAGCTTCAGTCCCCATCACCATGTTCGATGGAAAATTCATCAAGGCTAACACTCAAGAAATTGAAGAGGATAGAGCTATTCTCAATTGAATTTATATAGATGAAGATGAATCTGTTCAACATATCAAATTGCCTACTCAGCAATATGGGAAGGGTTATACAACAATGCAAAGAATGGGTTATGAAGGAACTGGCCCCATAGGCAAAAGAAAAGAAAACATTGTGGAACCCATTCAACCAAAAACAACACATCCAAAAGAAAAAACCGGACTTAGGTATGGTGAAGATGCAAAAGAAGCAGTTTAGAAGAAATCCCATGAAAAGATAGCTAAGACAATTCTTAGATTGCAGGACAACACTGACACCAATTCAAATGAGTATGAATGGGATACCATTTATAATTGTAAGTGGTGAATTAGGTGTAAAGCACAAAACACTTCTTAATACGACATTATATCAAAGATAGATCAAATTGAACTAATTCAAAGCAATAATCTACTGAAAGCGTTATATTGTTCTCTATCTCCAAAGATTTATTAAACTATGGTTGCTCTCAGATCGTGAGTGCACTATGATTGTTAAAATTACAATTTAAAGAAAAAGATGGATGCTAAATATAGGAAATTAATCCTATATGATGATTTCTAAATGATCAAAATAAACTAATTTAATCTGGACATGAAAATATTGATGAAAAAATGCATTGTGCAGCCATAATTGTGATGCTAAAATGCTTGAGTGCTTGAATGCTTGGATGCTTGAATGCTTGAATACTTTTTCCTGTAGAATATTAGTGCATAAGTTAGATAATCTGGATCCTTTTCTTGGTTCAATGAGGTTGTATTTATAGATTTCCTGGTTGTAGAAATGCACAAGGAAGACATTGAGAGGCTTGGATTCAATCTAGAGGATTGAATAGTGAGATATGGAGGAGATTGAGAGAATTTTGGTGTTTGTCTCTACCCATGAAAACACCAAGAAAGAGAAGAGGAAGGATTGATGGAGGAGCATTGAGAGAAGAATTTGGAATTTGTCTCCAATTTGTCTCCAAAACATCCCATGAAGTTTCAAAGCATTAATTGTAACATATTTTAGACATAAATTAGACATAGGATATCTAATTCATTTTTGAGAGAATATAGATGGAATATTCTTTATGCCTTAATTCAAATATTTTGATTTATTTAAATTAGCAAAAGAGGGATAAATAATTTAATAAAACAAACTATAGGATAGTTGTTTATTAAATTAAACAAAAGAATATGGCAATTAATCAATAAAGCATTTGATCTTTATTTAATTAATTTAAGATAGATGTGATAGATTGAAATGGGGATTTGATAATTAAATCGAACAAAGTATTTAATTTTATTTTTTTAATTAAGATGAATTTAAATGTGAATTATATAAATAAATATTTCTATTTATTCAAAAGTAGAGGAAATTAGGATAATTAATCAAATAATTTGTATTTAATTAATAGGATGCTCTAGACCAATTTTAGGTGTATACATTTTGCCCCTCTTCGAAGTGATTTGTTTACGCATTTCTTCGAAGAAAATTTTGCTACTACTGCAAGGATTGATGATAAAAAATAATTCTACATGCCCCAGACATGCCCCAGATATTTATTTTTAGATGATTGTCGATAATATGCCCCCTCGGGAGATAAATTAATGATTTTTTAAATTTTTTAAATTTTTATTTTTAAAAATTTTATGCTTTTCTGATGATTTGATGATGAAATAATTTATCTCCCAATAGATGATGAAGAAATCTAGCCCGCAAATGAGTTTTAATTAATTTCCTGGATAAAATTAATCACAAGATAATAAAACCCACCAAAAATACCTTTTGAAAAATTATATATAGTCCAAAAGGTCATTTTCAAAGTCATTTGCACTATTATAGTTTATAAAAACCTTGTGATAGAGACATTTCAGCCAGCTGGAGTAGGATGCCTATCCCCTACCACACTCACTATTTCAAGCGCGTTCAACATCACCGACGACCAGCCACGTATGGACCTCCGGTATGTACCCCTTAGCCTCCTTATAATTCATGCATTTTTGTTTTTTATGCATTTAAATGTTTTAGGCATTTTTTGTCTGTTTTAGCACTTTCAATCTGCGATGTAGTGCTTCCAGTTTGTAGATTAGCGCTTTGAGTTTTAGCGCTTCCTTTAAATTCTATAGCACTTCCATAGGATAATGTAGCACTTTCGATGTTATAGCACTTAGGATTTGAAATTTAGTGCTTTGATGCCATATTTTAGCACTTTAAGAGTTCTAGCTCTATGATTTGGTTGATTAGCACTTTCATGATTTGTCTTAGCGCTTCTCGTAAAGTGGCCCTTTGAAGGACTATTGTAGCACTTTGATGTGGTAAAGTAGCGTTTAGGGAATTTTAGCGCTTTAGACGCCTGTTATAGTGCATCACAGTGCTGAAATAGCGCTTTCAAGATTTAGTGCTTCGGGTGCCTAATTTAGCGCTTTTGACTGATAAAGTAGGGCTTTTTGGATTTAGCACTTTGGGTGCCTGATTTAGCACTTTTATGTCAGAATTGCGTATTTTGACTTAGTAAACCCTGATTTTGTCAGTTCTGATCATGTCCATTCTTCGGATTGATATGATTGATAATCCAAATTCTTTATGTAGGAGTTTGTTGATTTTAATAAGATTAAGTCTCATGGTAGGCGAGAAGAAATCCTATTTGTGTGATGATCCTCATGATAGGTGAGGAAATGATTCAAAATCCGATAAATCTCATAATAGGTGAGATTAGATACTGTTTGAAGAACCTCATGATAGGTGAGATGTGTTGATGTTTTCCCATGAATTTTGATCGAAAATTCATACCAAATTTTTGGAATAGACTTGATAGTAGAATGAATTTTGATTTCTTGACATAGTTTACTGATTGTGGATTTTTCATTGTGATGATAGGAGTGTCTGGGTACTCTCCAGATGCGAGAGAGGTTTCCATGGACTACAAAGTTGATACCTCATCTGACACTAGATGAGCTTCAGATTATAGGTCAATGCAGCCTTACTAGCTTGCTTGATATGCCCTAGATAAGGATTAATCGGGGTTTGTTGACTGCTTTGGCTAAGAGGTGGCACAGTGACCACAACACCTTTCATCTACCAACTAGCAAGATGACAGTCACACCCGAGGATGTGTGGTGGATTCTTCGCATTCCATTCATGGGGGAGATTGTAGCATATGATTCCCATGGGACCAAAGGTAGGGATGCTCTTCGCAGAGTATGCTAGGATCAGGATATTAAGGGTCCGAGCGTCCGATGGAGCAAGATCACTGATTCCTATGCGACACTACCAGTAGTGTTAGCTGGATTTATTGGATTTTTCCTTTGCCCTGATCATAGGTCAAAGGGATTCTTCATGGGTTGGGGTAGGATACTAGAGAGCATGATGGTACATGGTACTAGATATGCGTGGGGGATGTCCATGTTGGCACATCTTTATTATGATCTTCATTCGGTTGTGTACCTAGGAGTACAGAACTTATCAATGGGGATGACCCTATTATAGGTGTGGGCATGGGAGCATTTCTCTATTGTTTGACCATTTCTAGTGGCTGATAGACTAGTAGGTAGACCCTATGTCTTCAGATATGTTGTGCCCTATTTTGCACACACACCCCGTTCGGAACGGGGACCCTCTTTTTTCCCTTCAATAAAGGTGGCATGTTTCCCAATGTTATATTTTAAAAATCTCGCCTTGACCGGAAACTTCGCATCAAAAGTTTTTTTTACATCTTCTGAAATTTTTGGGTTTCCTTGTCCGGATTTCCGTTTTGGGTTTCCTTGTCCAGATTTCCATTATCGGGTTTGCTTGTCCGGATTTCCCCTTCCGAGTTTCCTTCGTTGGGTTTCCCCTTTCGGGTTTCCTTTCAGGTTTCATCGTTCTTCACGGTGTCTGGGCAACGTCTTCCCAGGAATGGCTTTTCAGACATCCGATTCCGGACGTCCCACCGCCTTTCTTTTCTTGGAGTTCACCAACCCACCTGCAATCGTACGAAGCATTTATTGCTGTACTAATGGCATTTTCTGCTATAAAAACATTTTTTCCGGCTATCATTATCAAATTTTTGACTAACAGAAACGTATTCCGGAGCTCCCGGCGATTTAGCTTCCTTTCTGACGTTTTTCAAGCTATTTTTTCCGACGACGTCCGCGCATCCAACCAGCCTGTTCTTTGGGTTTTTGAGGTAGGTTTTCCTTCCCGCGCCCTAAGTTCTTTTCACTTTTTTTAGAGATTTTGCTAAGGATAAATAAAAAACAAAGTCCAAACCTAGTAGATATCCTCACTACGCACAAAACCCATCTCTTTGAAATCAAAAATCTACTTTCTATCAACCTCCAGATCGATCTGGAACTTTTCTGTGTCGCGGCTATTCTTGGAATGGCGCCGGCATCTTCCGGGCCCGGGTCTTCCCGCGGCCACCCTTTCTTCTCCTACTAATTTTCTCTCCGGAATTCCTTTGTTGGGATTCCTCGTCTAGATTTCCTTCTCCGGAACTCCGTTTCCTTTTCGCCATTTTTAACGGCCCCGACCGAGCGGCTTTCCGGGTGCCTTTCCCCGGAACCTTTATCAAAATTTCATAAGTTCACTCGCAAATTCCATCTTTTCCTTCGGAATTCTCTTTTCGGGATTCCTTGTCTGGGATCCCGTTTCTAGGAATCCGTTTCCTCTTTGCCATTTTAAATGGCCTCCATCACCCAGCATTCCGAACAATGGTTCCCCGTGGCCTTCCCCTGTCGAAGTTTCGTTCTCGGATTTCTTCCTCCAAAATTTTGTCTTCTTTCTGCCATTCTCCACGACGTCACCCGAATGTCTTCCCGGCCCTCGGATCCTGGAACCTATGTTCCCGTCTGTCGTTTGACCCCATCATCCTCTGGATTTCCTTCTTCAGGATCCCGTTCCCGGAATTCCCCTTTTGGACTTCTCTTCTCGAGAATCCGTCCATTTTCCGCCTTTTGCAAGGTATCCAACTGGCGGCTTCTCGGATCCCGTTTCCCGGCCGTGGAATTTTCTTCCAAATTCAAACTTCCATTTTCTTCCACTTTTTTCCCATATTCCGTTTCGGGTTCCTTTGTTCAGATTTCCCTCTTTGGATTTCCTTCTCCGAAAATCCGCCTCTGGATTTCCCTTCTTGGATTTCCTCTTGCATCCTGCTGTTCCTCATAGCCGAACGATGACCGCTTCCCGATAACGGAATTCCGAGACCCGGATTCCGTTTCCTGGATTTCCGTTTCTTCTACGCCGTTTTTAGACAGCCTGCCTGCCACTGATACCCGAACCTTCAAATGGGGTGTCAAATGACCTCCAAATTCAAAACGGACTTCGACCCACTTGCTAAAATTCCGTTGTCTTTTATTTCCAACCTTCAAACTTGAAATCCAACCCCGGGAAGTGCATATGGGAATTCCATTCTCGTTTTGCCTCTCCAAACGGCATTCTACCAGGGGATTTCCGGCCTGAGAACCCCGGATTGATTGTACAAAATTCTAGGGTTATAAAGTATTTAACTTCAAGTGCTTATTAAATATCTACTATGATTGTCGGACTAATCTTGACATGCAGGGATTCGTCAATAGTTCTTATGACAGGTTCTTCACTATTGACTCTTGCCCTTTGTGCAGAATTCATGGAATCTAGCCCAGAAACTTCCAGTGCTGCCAGGAAAGGAAAAGGAACCGCAAAGCCACCAAGGGGAAAAGAAGATCGGGATCTAATGAAGTACAAATTCCAGGGAGTCCCCATCCAATCCCGGATTACCTCCCTTTGGAGGGATGTTTCAGATACCAACATCAGACAGGTCGATGTTGATGAGTTCATTCAGAGGGTTAGGATGAACCCCAAAACGACAAATGCAAGAGCTATTAAAAGCAGTGGACTCGCCAAGGCAGCAGGTTTCTCACCAGCCTTAGTGGCCCCAGAGCTGGTAATGGTGTGTGTCGAGGCGTATCAGCCCGACACTAGAACTATCGTGGACCACGAGGAAAATCTCCTCGCAGATATGTCTCCGTCAGGCATTACCAAGACCTTCCACATTCCCACCTTCGAGAGCATGGAGGTCCCTACCAAGGAAGACTGTATCAGTATATGGGAACACGACCCGTTGGACTGCAAAAGACTCATTAATCAGCGTTGGCTAAAGGATAAACGGGGCAGCGCCGAGAAAATTCCCCATGAGCTTTTCCATAGTGATTTCCACGAGGACTACCATGATCTGGTGACTCTGCTCAGTAGAGTCATGGGCCTGCCTGGTGCAATGTTCTTCTAGGAATGGATGTTCTACTTCATAGAACAGATTCTCCGAGGGAAAGGAACCGTCTTCTACTGGGGAGAGATAATCAACGACTGCTTCCATGAGCAGTTTACCACAGTAAAGAAGACTAATCAATTCTTCATGACGTCTTATTTGGTGTACTCTCTTGCCAATCAGAGGCACTACCAGGGATTGACACAGATGCCCAGTGATCCATCAGGGCCGGAGCTAAAGCCCTACGACAGGTACCCCCAGCTGCAATTCAAGAACTTCAAAAGCAGCTACTACAGGGTGAATGATGCATTCATTGCCCACATAATCAGGTCGATAGGCGGGGATTTCCATAGGAGGATGTCCCACAGTGCCAGAGCCCTCCTTAGGCAGTATGCCTTCTGGTACATCCAGTTCCCCAGATTCACCTACATCCGTGCAGAGGGCTTTTCGGATAAGCCAAATAAGTTGCCTCGGTATCCAAACGAACGAATTATCCTCTTGGAGCTGACTCGGCAACTGCGATCCATCCATAGCCTCTTAGGCGAGAAACATCTGGCAGGCCCTGTCTATCCAATGAATCTGGGTCAGGGAATGTATAAGGTTCATACATCCCAGTGTGCAGGATACTCCGAGAAGGAGCTGGCCGAGTACAACTTCGAGCAATACACAGCAAGGCCATGGATGGATCCTTATGGCCATGTCCGCAAGGCGTTGGGACGCGGGTATGCCCACCTCCACAACATCGAGGACTTCTGGGCTAATTGCAAGGACGATCTTGAGGTACGGATGCGTTATTATATGCATATGACCGTAGTCCATGTGCGAAGGGTAAACTTATGCCCGGTTCCTGATCAGGTAGAGGAGGATGAGGGGACAATTCTAGACCCGATCTATGATACAGTGTCCAACCTGCTGCTGCCTACAATCAACTGGGATACCCCAGAACTCAGTGATGTCAGTGTACTCACTAGGTCCGTCGAGGCCAGGACAAGGGGATGGATAAACAGCAAGGTTGCCCAACTAAAACAACAAGGGGTCGCACTAACGTACACCGACCTTGCCAGCGAACAGTTAGTGAACCAAGCGGTTCCGAAGGTGGAGAAGCCACTGCTGCAGCTGGGGAGACATCGCAAGCCCCACCCTCTCCAAAGTCCAAGAAAAGGAAGGGCGTTGGCCAACAACTCCCAAAGCCAAAGACTTATGTCCGCAAGTCATCTGAGTTGGAACCTTCGAAGAAGAAAAGGAAAACAGCAGGAGGCATGGCGACGGTTATGATGTCCAAGGATTCACCCTTTGGGATTGCCAGCAAAAGATCCATCTCATTTGGATCTCCACCTATCGTCATCACACCCGCCACTCCACTTACCTCGATCCCAGCTTCAGCATCCTCCCCACCTGCGGTGGATATCTCTGTTCACCTCCCTCCTACTTCTCAAGGGATGCAGGTTATTCATACGGACTCACCATCTGCTGCCACCTCACCCTTGACCTCTCCTTCCATGTCTCCTTCCTTTCCTTCCATTCCCACTGCCACAACGCCAACCTCAAGCCTTCCAGAGTCCTTGGCAAAATACATGCAGAATGTTCCATCAGAGCTTTCAGGGATGCTAGCCAATCCAATGGTCCAGGCTGCAATAGCTCAAGCTATGACCTCCACCCCAGTAGCATCCCCCTCTACCGAGTCACCAAGAATGAAAGCAACGATGCAAATATCGAACGAGCGGGAACGACAACAGCTAGAAGCTGAAAAGGCGCCAAAGCCCGCAGAGTTTCAGGGTCCTGAGAATCCCCCATTTGAGCGTCAGCAGTTTGACACGGTAGCTTATGAGGCTTCAAGCGGTGACAGTGAGGACAGCAGAGACCGTAATGCTGAGCTAATCCGGGAATCAAATGATCCCGGGCTCAATGAAGAATGGGGACGGCAGCTCAAAGAAATCGAGGACAAGGAAGCCGAGGATCGGCTCGCACAGGAGGAGGAGACTGTTGCTACAGAGGCAGAAAGAGATAGATCTCCAGCTGAGGAACGTGGCCAGACTCCAGAGCACGATAAAGAAACCCTCTTCCCCGAGGACAAACAAATAGAAAGTCCAGAGAAATATCAGAATATCTCAAGCGAGGAAGAGGATGCAAGAAAGGAGGATTCTCCAAAAGGACAGTCACACGCCGAGTCCCCGGCTAAACATGAGACGTCCAAGCAGGTTCTCACTGAAGAGAAGGAAGATATAGAAACCAGTAAAAGGGCCATCATCGTCCGAACTATTGGGTTAGAAAAGGAGGACAGTGGAACGGTAGATGAGGGATCAGGAAAGGACTCCCAAACGCCCGATTGGCTGCAAAGACAACTAAAGCCAAAGACTCCCACTTCAAAGGATCCCAAGGCGAGGCTGGAAGCCATCATGGCCAGGGCGCATATCAGCACCCGAAAGGAGAAGAAGCCAAAGGTCAGGTCAAAGATAACTATGGATGCCTTGGGATCAAGAGCAGTACAGTTAGCAACCTCGGTGGTTGGGGAACAAGGCACAACCTACAACATCTCCACCATTGATCTGGGAGTGGCCACGAGGGATCAAAAGGTCGAGCACCTCCAAGAGTCGGTCGCCACGGTCGTACACCTCATCTGGCAAGACAAAAGCTCAAAGGACAAGTTAAAAGAGTAGGTTGCGGATCTAACAGCTTACATCCAGCAGTGGTCATCTCCGAATGAGCAACCTACAACCTCATCAGCCCCGCCTCAGCTACTTTCCCATGAACAAATTAAGAAACTTGAGAGGAGACAAAACCTGGATAAAACCACAGAAAACTGGTTCTGTCAAGTTCTGGATATAAGGAACACAGGTATCAACATAGCTGTTCGATCAGCAAATCAGTTTCTAGAGGTCCAAAAAACTCTTGAGGACACAAGAAGAATCTGTGAAAAGTTCCCAGGGAAGTACGGCGCAGCCTACCCAAAAATTGAGGCTATCCTCGCATTGCCAAGAGATGTATGGGAGAAGGATCTCACCCTCAAGGATGATGACCACTGGCTGGTGGATACCTGGAAGAGGGACTACAACCATAGAAAAAGGAGGCTGGAGCAGGTCTTGGAGCGAATTGCTCCAGATATTGAATGGGCGAGGGAATCCAGGGAGGAGTGCACCCAATACCTTAAATTGATGACAGGGTATGAGGTTCCTGCCGCCGAGATCAATCCTGAGAACCTCAAACCCCACTTTTTGAAGACCATGGAGGATGGGATGTCTGCTGAGGTCACCACTGAATTCATGAGTTTTGTTGCTCGAGCATTCGCACAATCAGAGGTCTGCAAGGAAAATAGCACCAAATATGAAGCAGACTGGGAGAAGCTCAACAAGCAACTCTCAAGAATGGAGTTATCAGATCTTAAAGTCTGATATCATGGAGGTAGAAAAGCTCCAAACCTTGATCCTGAGCTTCATGGAGTATGCAGCACTAAGGAAGCAGGAAGGCAATCCGGTCATCGAAGAACAGTACCTTAAAGAGTAGCTACAGCCAAGAGTAAACAGCTGAAAGATAAATCCGCTACAGTGTTGTCACTAGATGACGAGATTGGGAAGAGACAAAATGAGCTCTTAATTGTAATATTTGGGGGGTAGGTGAGACCCTGATGTAAGATGAATCTTGGCCACATAATAGAATCAAATCTTGGCCATACATTTTGTTATTTGAATCTATAAATAGAGCTCTCCTCCTCTCATTTTAGAGAGTTGAGTTGTTGTAAAGACTTGCTGTAGAAATTATAAATAGCAAATACAGTCAATTTTGGTGTATTTTCTGAGTTTCTCAATAAGTTTCATGATTCTTCTCCCTTTTAGTTATAGATTGTTTTAAGTTACTCTGCTGTTCTAGCATCTTCGCTTTGAGTTAGATAGATTTGATATGATATTTCTGATCTTGGAAATAATTGTTGTGTGTATGCTTTCCTTGTCCATACTTTTGGTCATCTGCTGAGGGTAGATGACTGTGTAAAGTTAGTCTGGACTCCTATTCCATTGCTGCTCATTGAATTTCATCTTCATCCATGCTTCCATAGTGAATGAACAATGAATATTTGCAGTCCCTAGAAGATAGCACAAATTTCATGATATTGTGAGAATTCTGGTTAAGTGAAATCCGTTTAAGGAAACTGTCCACGGCAAGAATCTCCATGATCACTGTTCATCGGTAGTTGCAGGTTTAGGAAACATCTTTCTTCTTCGCCCCTTTCCCCTTTTTCCTTTCTTTCAGAAACTGTTCGTATCAAGGTTCGTTGTGCATTGTAAAAGCCAAACTAGACGAAATACTAGAGTCCAAGACTGCTGCTTGAACCTGCAGCAAAGCATGTAATTCCAGATCTATAGGACTTTGTTGGTTGACGCAATTTCCCTACAGCTTTAATCCGTAAGTCCACCTTGTGATTCCAGCAAATCACATAAACAACTGAAATATTCCAAGCACTGTCAAGACCTGACATCCGAGAGACCTTGGGATAGTGTTCTGCAATTTGATTGTGGAAAATTGTCTTTCAAGAGAGGTAATGCACCTACGTATTACCTGTGTTGTAAAGTGCATAAAAACACCATCAACAATATGTTTGGACAAAACTAATTTTTAGTTATAAATACTAAAATTCACTTGTGTTGGTAAGTTGGTTGAAAGTGTGACACAACTTTGTACTTTTACCCATTTAAATACCTTGTAAATCAAATTTTAATTTAATTAACTGCTTTAACAATGTCATTACAATATTAAGTTCACCACAAATACAATAACACAATAAACAACAAAATCACATGACATCACGAATAAACGACTTACCTGAATGTCAAGTAAGGCCAAAATGGAGGGGCGCTACACATCCTCTTCCATAATTTATATGTAGTAGTTTCATCTAAAACATTTAAAAGAACAACATCAACAAGACATAATCTTATGGTTCCTCTTGCCTTCTTATCAAGTTTATCCCAATCCTCATCTAACATCGATGAAGGTGTCTTTTTATCATTACAAACAGCTAACCATTGATCTCTCTCTTTAAGGAGATCCTCCATTTTTAGTTTCCACATCTCATAACTAGATCCATTTAATCTCTCAATATCTAGACGAGAAGTAGAATTCATTGTAACACACTTCTTTTACAAATATACAATAACATAATAGTAAAAGCTCCCACTACAACCAAAAACCTTCAAACTTTTAAAAGAAAGGTGCCTCTAACTCTACCCAACCATTAGCTCTAATACCAAATATTGAAAATGAAGGTAAATTTGTACCTTAAAACTTGTAAAACTATGTGACTATAGATCTAATTAAGTATTCTTTGTCACAATTATATGTGCATGATTAATCTGTTTAGATCAATTCTTTGTAAATGATTATTCTCTTTAGATCAATTTTATCATTTATAGAACTAGACAAGATATTGTAGAAGAATGTAGACAGAAGATAGAAGTGACACAACATATACATGGAGAAACCCTTTGGGGGAAAAACTCCACAAGAACCAATATTGCTTGTATTATTTAACATTATAATAAGATTACAATAATACTACATCAATCCTTGATTTATATGCTTCCTTTTTCTTCAACAATGCTTCTTCACAACCTGCAATAAACTTTCAAAACTCGTATGCACCTTCTACAATATATAGACAATAATGAGAATTGTAAACTCCTAAGAGTTGACAATTACAAGAGAATAAAGCTCCTCTCAAAAATCTACGCTTAAATTGTGCAATTAGAGTTCCACACTACAACATGAAGTCAAAACCAAAGTCTCCTCAATTTAGGCACCCCAAACTGAACAGTTAACTGAACTATGGTCTTGAAGATATCTTGGAAGCATCACCTCAAATTTGGAAGCCAAGAATGGGTCACACTTGATAGATCCTTTTAAATATCCTCTCATGCAAAAGGTATTAACTGAAAGATGCCAACTTGGGCGCCCAAGGTGGGTTCAAGTCACTATTTGTTGTTAGATTTTAGATTTTAGATTAGGATTTAACTTTGTTTATCTAGTCATGCTTGCAAAAAAATCTATGATGTTACATTTGGTGAACCCGACGTGAACACGCTTCAAAATCCACACATATTTTCATCTTTCCGTTTTTCCATTTTCTATTCTTTTTTGCAGGTTTTCCATACGGCGCACCACATCTGTTAAGGGAAATGACGCATCTGTATCTACGAGCCGCATCTGTCAAAAACAATGATGCATCCGCCATAGAAACCCGCATCCGAGAAGTCACAAACCGCATCCGCCTGTCAACAACTTCACGAACCACATTCACCTGTCAACAAATTTGTGAACCACATCTGCCTGTCAATAGTCGAACCTCATCTGTGGCTCCAAAAGCCGCATCTGGCTAGTAAACATTTTCACTTGTTTTGGTTGATTTCCAGACATTCATATTTTCTTTTTCGCTTTTGGAGCTATTTTGATTTTCGCTAATGGTTGATTTCAGTTGTGTTAAGGTGGAATAACATATTGTTTGCAAGACGAAGCATAGAAGACAAAAAAAAAAAACCCAGAACTACTGATAAATTTGCATGCAAGAACTAATGCCTATGTTTTTATTTATTTAGCAAGTTTGTTTGGTAGATAGACAATTATCGTGGAGATTAAAATGAATTCTTTGATTAATAGATAAAAAAATTGTCGTTTGGATTAAAAAGAACCACTGTCTTCTTTGTCTGGTGCTTTGCACATTTTTGTCACCCTTACGATTCAGTACACCAAAGTATCCTCTCCCCTTGCACAGTCATGCGATCCTGGGTGTAAGAGAAACGGTTGCTGACTCTAGAACTTGGGCTTGTCTTGGTGGGAAAAAGTACTCACCCCAAGATGACTCAGACTGGTAGCACACTAAAGCCAAGCGACTTCCAGCCGGTATATAAAAGAGGATTCTTGGGGAAACCCCACGAATCACGCGCACTATTCCGATGATATAGACATAAATGGACTCTCGCCGATGTTGGATAGTGTCCCACGAACGGAATGCCCTTATTAAAAACCTTGTTGTAGAGTTACCAAAATCCTATCTACTTGTTGGCGCAGCAGGGTCAGCCCTGTGAAGCTGTCTTACATATTTACGGTTTATGTGTGGAAATGAAATGTATGCCATGGGAGTTTCATGGATACAATAGCTTGGCTGCCCCGTATAAGTGAGTTTCGTGGAGGGGAGCTAGTGGGGTCAAGCTACTAGTCATTCGCCATAAATATGCGTAGCTGGAGAAATCCAACTAAGAATTCAACAAGTATTGTCCTAAAAGCCTAGGTTGTCAATTTTTTTGAGTCTTAAACAGTCCTCCCATCACGAAATTGAAAATACATTGATTGCTATGTTTGTTGTTTGTTGTATTTGTCAAAATCTTGATCAAACCAACAAAGTCAGTCAACAACTTTCGAGAAAATTTCAACTGTCAGAAAACAGAGTCGCAATTGTCAGTTTAATCGACACATGTGTCATAGAGAGTCGCATCTGTTAGGGGAAACACCACATCTGTCTGTCAAATGCATTCACTTTTAACAGTCTACATATCACGAGTCGCAATTGTCACATTCTGAGTCGCATATGTGCATGCAAGCCGCATCTGTCAGTTTTAAAACCGCATGTGTCCCTGTAACCTGCATATGTCAGTTTTTGAACCGCATGTGTCTTAGTAAACCACATTTGTCATAGGAAAAACCGCAACTGTCAGAAAATTGCATGCACTATCAAAAACCGCATCTGTAAAATCTTGAACCACAACTGTCTAGTGAACCATATTTGGCTATCGATGGAAAACATCAAAAATCACGAGTTGAGTCTAAAACATCATCGTCACTTTTTGCTTTAGGTTTTTAGGATCAACTTTGGATTAGAAACTGAAAATTTTGCTCAAAACCTTGCATCATTAGGTGTCAAATACGTCTTAGTTACCATCATTAGGTGTCATATACGTCTTCGGTACCATCATTAGGTGTCACATCCATCTTACTTACAGTAAAGGTCTTAGTCATAGTCATCCTAAGTTACATGCATATAGAAACTCCCTAGGAAACTGCATATCACAGAATAGATAACTTTCTCATCATTGAAATGTCCATGTTACGGTTTCAAAATCAAATCAGCCAAGTAAATATATACATATATATATATATATAATTTCTAACTTATCGAAGAACCAAATCAAAGTTGGAAAAAGCAGCCAAAAAAGGGAAGAACGTATAAAATGGGTACCACAGATGCTAATTCATAATAAATCCTATCAGTTGAAAATAACACATGAATGCTACCAAGGAGGATGTTGTACAGGCAGTCAGGGATGGCGTAGTTGATAAAGTCCTACCCCACGCATGGAATATGGGAAGAAATGGCTCTACATGGAGGAGGCACTTGATTGTAGGCAGAAAAGCTTAAAAGGAATACGTCTTGAACAACTTGAATAGGATTCAACATATAATACATGTTATTACAATTTATAAGATAAACTTATCAGCAAGTCCATGTAGAAGATAATTCACTCATTCGACATTGAATAGATTAACAAAAGAGCGACATAACTCAAATACAATGTAAAACAAAGGAAAATCAGAGAGGAAAATAGAGGAGCTACATCTAGAATGAAGGATGGATAGCTTGATAATCATGTCAACGGTTGCAGTTGCAATGTTTTATTAACTGTGCAATGAATGGTGGAAGCAATAAAAGAGAGAACAAATTTAAACAGAATACCCATGAGACGATTACCATAGGGAGGTTTGGTAAACATCAGGAAATGCAATTTTCTATTTGTTTCAATTATATAAAAGATAGAGCAAGCAAAGAAACATTTGATTTCTATACAACTTAAGTATTTTGGCTTTAGCTTCAAACATAAACAGGGATGGAAAATTCAAAGAGAATGGATCCTGGCTTAAGACAATTGGCGAGGTTGTAAGTTTGATGTTGAGATTATAGTCACCTTAGCAATGATCTTAATCTTCAAAAAAAATCAATCTCGTTCCACTTTTCTCAACCCCCTTATTTTCTTTCAAAATGATCTCTTTTAAAACAACTCATTCGACAAAATAAATTTCTTCCAACAATTTCTCCCTACTCCCCCAAACCAACTGATTCTTTTTTAAAATTAATTTTGCAGAGCTCCATTTTCTTCTTCAAAAACCAATTTTTAACCCCTCTCACCCTAATTTTTCCAAAACCAGCCAAGAGTTTTCGAAACCAAAAATCAACCATAAAGGAAAGTTTCATATTTGAAAATCAGTTTGGAGTCGTGTATGTGTACACATCCCATCTTTTTCTATTTTAACTTGTTTTTACATCAGTTTAAAATCTTATCTCATTGATTTTTCCATATTTAAATAATTATCCTTTCATGATAATAAATTATCAATTATTATTAAATACCATTTAAACAATACTTTTAACAAAACAATTTAATTTAATTATTTATTAATAAACCATATACTTTATTTTCAAAAAAAATTATTTTTAAATTATTATTTAAATTTTTCAAACTTATTTGGGTAAAAGTATAAAATTGTGTCACACTTTATAAAGGAACCGACCAACACTGGTCTAAATTTTAAACTTGAATCACTAGAAAGTGGAAAATATTTTTTGAATTTTGAAATGATTTCAACTAATAAAATGTTTGTTTTTAAGTATATTTTATGTTTGTATTTTATTTTCAAATTAAAAAATCATTTGAATATATTTTTTTATAAACTAACACTATAATTTAGTTGCTAATAAAATGCTGAAAAATGATGTTACATGAGACGTCAAGCTTTATATAGTAATTTTTCTTTTTCTTCTTTAAAATTTTTTGTGTATATTTATAACTTGAAACTTTAGGACATTAATATATTTTTTTGTAATTTTAATAGATATATATTTTTAAATAAATATTTCAATGTGCATCTATTAAAACACGGTTGTTTCCACTCAATGTCAACTTTTATATTAAATATTTATCTAAAATAAAAAAACAAATTATACTATCTTAATCAAGGTTCTTTTTCTAGGGCATCATATTTTATTTTATTTCTTAACATGGTAATCAACCTAATATTTTTGTGTTGATAACCTGATTTTTGTAAAAATTAAAATTAAAATATAAATAATAATTTAACTATTAAAATAAATATATATTTGAAAATTGCACTTATGGATCTACAAAAGGGTATTTTTACATTTATTTTTTTAAATGTTATTTATATGAGTAGGAGTTGTTTTTTTTTAGACAAAAGTGGCAAGCCACTATAGTAATTTATTAGATATATAATTTAGATAATACAAAAATTGGTTCTAAAGGGCATACTACCAGGAAAGAACCAGTGAGAAAACCTCCAGTTAGAGCCCAAATTAAACTATGATTTTGTTCAATTACATGACTAATAACCATGTTTTGATGATTCAAAATTCAACCCATCAATCTATAAACCCCTACCGAAAAATGGTCAAAAAACCCATACTAACCCTTTACAAAATGAAAACCCCCCAGATATTTAATCAAAATCAAAACCCACTATATGCCCGAATTACATTTTCAATGACCTCAGAATTTGCCACTAGATACTTCTTTTACAATTGTTTTGACCCTCCATTGATTGAATTTACGTCCGGCAATTCAAATCCCTCTGCTAGTTGAAGACCCCGCTCGAAAACCCTTATGCTTTGAACTGGAGCTCTATGGGTTTGGAGATAAGGAGTTGGCCCTGCATTCCTCATGGATGAATTCACCTAAATTCTATTTGTAGCCTAATTAGGAGTGTTTTGAGTATTATTTTGAACTCGGACTGATGGATTGACTCGAAGCTATAGGTCCAGATGAATGCCATTCGTAGGAAGAGGAGCATATGCATGAAGATATGACAGAGCATAATATTTTTCCCTAATTTCCAACTCTATTACAAAGAAAATGTATCGACGGTTTTTTCTCAGGACTCTTAGTAGAATGTTGTCATTATTAAATTAGATAGCCTGCCTAATGACGCAGAACAATTATTCAAAACCCTGTCATTTTTGCACAAAATCTCTTGGGAACAAACCTCCAATAAACCCTTCCCTAAAGAAGAAATTATAGTTTTGCACCGCTCGAAGAATTGCATTATCCATGAGGTATTGAAAATTAACATATTTTCTTTCAATTCCTCTAATTCATTCAAATATTGGATTAAATCAAGAGCATTCGATAGAAGGATATAAATTACCTAGGAAGGAAAGATAATTTTGCTCGCACGTGGTTTGGTGACCTCAAGCCCTAGCAAGATATGAATGCAATCTTCCACCCTTTCATTGTCTATCTTGAACATCATTCTCAATGTGTCTCAAGTGATATAACCTTCAACTGGCCTCTCTCAATGCTTAACTGGCAATGCCACCCTCATATTCCATGGTCGAAATGCCATATGACTATATTTTAAGAAGTGGTTTGCCTATACTTAAACTTCACCAACTCTTTCTGATCTTGACGTGCCTATAGTTTGAAACTTGCAATGTGCAAATGAATGCCTTGAAGAGATTTTATAATAACGGTACCTGAGTAAAACAAATGAAAACTCATGATGAGACGAAATGTGGAAAGTTGTGTATTTGACACTACACTGTACCATCCACTTACTAGCTCGTGTTTAAACAAAACCCAAGATGGATGACGGCTGGTTTTGCATTACAAAAAATAATTAAAGGTATCAATTGGGAAAGAATAGCAATATTCGACATCATTACTTAGTAAGTAATGGTCCTTTATAATTGGTGCAGGACGTCCTTGAAGTTGCAACGAAATACAATATGGATTTATGAAACATCATTACCTCAAACAACCTCAAGGAACATGATTATAATTCCAGATCATTTCAAAATTGTCATGTTTTGTCCATGGTGGCACATTACAAATGTCTTGCATTATCCACATTGATTGACATTTCATAGATTGTCAATGGTGAAAACTATTCAATGATAAATTTTCTCATTGACTTTAATGATTACATGTTGCTTCCTATTTGATTATATCAATTAGTATAGGAAATGCATTTAGTTGATTTATATCCTGTAATATCTTTATCTCCTTTCCCTCACAGCCTAAGTTTTCAAGAAAATAAGCTACCTCGTTACCTTCCCTGTAGGTATGAGTTAGAATGGAAGCTTTAAAACTATCTATTAATGACCATGTTTTTTGCAAGATATTTAATTTAAACTCCAATTCTGAATTTTTCTTGATCTACATGCATTTATAACCAGCATCGAGTCACCTTCTATGTGTAATTTTTTAATCCCCAATTGTGAAGCCAATTCCAATCTTGCTAGCAATGCATGTGCTTCAACATTATTATTCGTACCATGAACTAAGTGGATTGAAGAGGCTGCCAAGATATCCCCTAATGAATTTCTAATACATATTCCCACTCCTGATTGTTTTGATTTGCTTTTAGATGCCCCATCAAAATTTAATTTAGCGTAGCCTGGTTGAGGTGAAATCCACTTAGTTGAGCTCATGTTCGCTTTATTAGTGCTCTCTTTGAGAAGACTACCATCAAAAGGCAATTTAATACCTTTCCAATTCTTCAAGATGAAGCTATCCCAGTTTGTGAACAATGAATTTGAGAATTTCTCCTTCTGAACACAAGTGTTTACCCCTTTTGATAATTCTTTTTCTATTTTGACCATTAGTAGCTCGACTATGAATTTTTGTTTTTTGAAAATTCACAGGTTTCTTTCCCACCAAATATTCCAAATCACAATCACTGGGACAATGTGCCATATAGATGCAAAGAAAGAGGTTTGATAAAGGAGTGGCCAGCTCTAGAAGAGGTCCCAAAGCATGGAGATCTAACTTGTTTTTAATAAAATCCCATCATAGATTGGAAAAATTACACTAAAGAAGAAAATGATCAAGTGTTTCAAACTCTTTCTCACATAATGGACATTTGAAAGGGTCTACAATTTTCAATTTGAATAGATGATCACTTGTAAGAATATGTTTTTGAATGGAAAGCCACGCAAAACTACTTGCTTTAGGTAATACTTTGGGGTTCCAATAGAAGGTAAATGCTCGTTGGGGTTGAGAGGAATTTTTTGAGTGACTTATAAGTGCATATCCTTCCTTTATAGAGTGTTCCAAATTTTGAGGCTGCCCAAAATATTTTATCATGTTTTCCAAATATGAATACTAATATTTCCTTCATTAATTTGCAAAAGAGTTCATATTTTTGTGAAGAGATGAGGTTAGATGGTGGAATTTTCCACTCTAATTTCCTAGAAAGAGGGTCTTAAGAGTGAACTTAGTCTAGTAAATTCACACCCCAAACTTCAGTTAAAGTTGTCCTTGCTTCTTGAAGGTCCTGATTTTTTGCTAATGGAGGTTGCCCATTCCATGAGTCTGACCAGAAGTTTACGCTATGCCCATCATTTACCTCCCAAGATGAGAATTTAGATATGAGATCTTTGTTGCTCACAATAAAATTCCATATAGAAAAACCCTTTGGTGGATCTTCCACAATTAAAATTCGAGTTGGATTTTCATTATCTAAGTATTTGGCTTGCATTATCCTTGACCACTTAGCCTCTAGATTAGTATACATTTTCCAAGCAAGTTTAGCTCCAAAAGCTTTGTTTCTCCATGAGATTTTTTAAACTCCTACCCCCCCTTGTTTCTTGCCTTTATCCAAGCCTTCAAGCCAGATTAAGGGTACTTTTTTGTGCTCATTAATGTTACCTTTCCAGAGGAAAGATCTTATTATTTTTTCAATTTCAGAGATCACAAATGTTGGAGCTTTGAGTACAACTAGAAATTAATTTTGGATAGAGGCTAATACTGATTTAATTAGAACAATTCTACCTGATAGTGATAGCCATCTTTCTTTCCAAATCAATATCCTTGATTTTAGCCTATTGATTACCTTATCCCAATAATGAGCTTTATTTGAGCCTTTAAAAAAGGGAATTCCTAAGTAGGTACAAGGTAGCTCCACCTATTAGAAACCCAAAATCTTGACAATTTTCTTCTTCACCTTGTCGGGAGTATTTAATACATAAATCTTAGACCTTGCAAAATTGATTTTTTTCCCAGATATTGATGAGTAGGAGTTGTTGAAACATTAATTTTTTCAAATAATTTCATTTTTTAGTAAATTTCCCTCAAAGTGGTGTTACATATGCATTTAGCCAACAATTTTAGTTGGAAAAGTTGTGGACATATTGAACTTATCTAGAATGAATGTTACTAGATCATATGTTTGGACAAAACTAATTTTTAGTTATAAATACTAAAATTCACTTGTGTTGGTAAGTTGGTTGAAAGTGTGACACAACTTTGTACTTTTACCCATTTAAATACCTTGTAAATCAAATTTTAATTTAATTAACTGCTTTAACAATGTCATTACAATATTAAGTTCACCACAAATACAATAACACAATAAACAACAAAATCACATGACATCACGAATAAACGACTTACCTGAATGTCAAGTAAGGCCAAAATGGAGGGGCGCTACACATCCTCTTCCATAATTTATATGTAGTAGTTTCATCTAAAACATTTAAAAGAACAACATCAACAAGACATAATCTTATGGTTCCTCTTGCCTTCTTATCAAGTTTATCCCAATCCTCATCTAACATCGATGAAGGTGTCTTTTTATCATTACAAACAGCTAACCATTGATCTCTCTCTTTAAGGAGATCCTCCATTTTTAGTTTCCACATCTCATAACTAGATCCATTTAATCTCTCAATATCTAGACGAGAAGTAGAATTCATTGTAACACACTTCTTTTACAAATATACAATAACATAATAGTAAAAGCTCCCACTACAACCAAAAACCTTCAAACTTTTAAAAGAAAGGTGCCTCTAACTCTACCCAACCATTAGCTCTAATACCAAATATTGAAAATGAAGGTAAATTTGTACCTTAAAACTTGTAAAACTATGTGACTATAGATCTAATTAAGTATTCTTTGTCACAATTATATGTGCATGATTAATCTGTTTAGATCAATTCTTTGTAAATGATTATTCTCTTTAGATCAATTTTATCATTTATAGAACTAGACAAGATATTGTAGAAGAATGTAGACAGAAGATAGAAGTGACACAACATATACATGGAGAAACCCTTTGGGGGAAAAACTCCACAAGAACCAATATTGCTTGTATTATTTAACATTATAATAAGATTACAATAATACTACATCAATCCTTGATTTATATGCTTCCTTTTTCTTCAACAATGCTTCTTCACAACCTGCAATAAACTTTCAAAACTCGTATGCACCTTCTACAATATATAGACAATAATGAGAATTGTAAACTCCTAAGAGTTGACAATTACAAGAGAATAAAGCTCCTCTCAAAAATCTACGCTTAAATTGTGCAATTAGAGTTCCACACTACAACATGAAGTCAAAACCAAAGTCTCCTCAATTTAGGCACCCCAAACTGAACAGTTAACTGAACTATGGTCTTGAAGATATCTTGGAAGCATCACCTCAAATTTGGAAGCCAAGAATGGGTCACACTTGATAGATCCTTTTAAATATCCTCTCATGCAAAAGGTATTAACTGAAAGATGCCAACTTGGGCGCCCAAGGTGGGTTCAAGTCACTATTTGTTGTTAGATTTTAGATTTTAGATTAGGATTTAACTTTGTTTATCTAGTCATGCTTGCAAAAAAATCTATGATGTTACATTTGGTGAACCCGACGTGAACACGCTTCAAAATCCACACATATTTTCATCTTTCCGTTTTTCCATTTTCTATTCTTTTTTGCAGGTTTTCCATACGGCGCACCACATCTGTTAAGGGAAATGACGCATCTGTATCTACGAGCCGCATCTGTCAAAAACAATGATGCATCCGCCATAGAAACCCGCATCCGAGAAGTCACAAACCGCATCCGCCTGTCAACAACTTCACGAACCACATTCACCTGTCAACAAATTTGTGAACCACATCTGCCTGTCAATAGTCGAACCTCATCTGTGGCTCCAAAAGCCGCATCTGGCTAGTAAACATTTTCACTTGTTTTGGTTGATTTCCAGACATTCATATTTTCTTTTTCGCTTTTGGAGCTATTTTGATTTTCGCTAATGGTTGATTTCAGTTGTGTTAAGGTGGAATAACATATTGTTTGCAAGACGAAGCATAGAAGACAAAAAAAAAAAACCCAGAACTACTGATAAATTTGCATGCAAGAACTAATGCCTATGTTTTTATTTATTTAGCAAGTTTGTTTGGTAGATAGACAATTATCGTGGAGATTAAAATGAATTCTTTGATTAATAGATAAAAAAATTGTCGTTTGGATTAAAAAGAACCACTGTCTTCTTTGTCTGGTGCTTTGCACATTTTTGTCACCCTTACGATTCAGTACACCAAAGTATCCTCTCCCCTTGCACAGTCATGCGATCCTGGGTGTAAGAGAAACGGTTGCTGACTCTAGAACTTGGGCTTGTCTTGGTGGGAAAAAGTACTCACCCCAAGATGACTCAGACTGGTAGCACACTAAAGCCAAGCGACTTCCAGCCGGTATATAAAAGAGGATTCTTGGGGAAACCCCACGAATCACGCGCACTATTCCGATGATATAGACATAAATGGACTCTCGCCGATGTTGGATAGTGTCCCACGAACGGAATGCCCTTATTAAAAACCTTGTTGTAGAGTTACCAAAATCCTATCTACTTGTTGGCGCAGCAGGGTCAGCCCTGTGAAGCTGTCTTACATATTTACGGTTTATGTGTGGAAATGAAATGTATGCCATGGGAGTTTCATGGATACAATAGCTTGGCTGCCCCGTATAAGTGAGTTTCGTGGAGGGGAGCTAGTGGGGTCAAGCTACTAGTCATTCGCCATAAATATGCGTAGCTGGAGAAATCCAACTAAGAATTCAACAAGTATTGTCCTAAAAGCCTAGGTTGTCAATTTTTTTGAGTCTTAAACAGTCCTCCCATCACGAAATTGAAAATACATTGATTGCTATGTTTGTTGTTTGTTGTATTTGTCAAAATCTTGATCAAACCAACAAAGTCAGTCAACAACTTTCGAGAAAATTTCAACTGTCAGAAAACAGAGTCGCAATTGTCAGTTTAATCGACACATGTGTCATAGAGAGTCGCATCTGTTAGGGGAAACACCACATCTGTCTGTCAAATGCATTCACTTTTAACAGTCTACATATCACGAGTCGCAATTGTCACATTCTGAGTCGCATATGTGCATGCAAGCCGCATCTGTCAGTTTTAAAACCGCATGTGTCCCTGTAACCTGCATATGTCAGTTTTTGAACCGCATGTGTCTTAGTAAACCACATTTGTCATAGGAAAAACCGCAACTGTCAGAAAATTGCATGCACTATCAAAAACCGCATCTGTAAAATCTTGAACCACAACTGTCTAGTGAACCATATTTGGCTATCGATGGAAAACATCAAAAATCACGAGTTGAGTCTAAAACATCATCGTCACTTTTTGCTTTAGGTTTTTAGGATCAACTTTGGATTAGAAACTGAAAATTTTGCTCAAAACCTTGCATCATTAGGTGTCAAATACGTCTTAGTTACCATCATTAGGTGTCATATACGTCTTTGGTACCATCATTAGGTGTCATATCCATCTTAGTTATAGTAAAGGTCTTAGTCATAGTCATCCTAAGTTACATGCATATAGAAACTCCCTAGGAAACTGCATATCACAGAATAGATAACTTTCCTCATCATTGGAAATGTCCATGTTACGGTTTGTCGAAATCATTGAAACTTTTCACTTTAGTCACATTCAGTGGATCTTTTTAGCTCATAGTCTAGTTTGAAAAAATTTACCTTGTCAACTGTCCTTGTCATACAATCAAGTTCCTTGGTCAAAAACAAGTCTTTACATGCATTTATTCCATTAGGTGGTAGGTTATACTCATCTTAGACTCTTTTATTGTCATAGTCTACTTGCATTTTTCATATTGTCTATCCTGTTGCACGTCATCTTAGTATACGTCTTTTTAGAACCATTTTAGCAACGTCATTTAGTGTCAAAAAAATCCAAAAACAAAGGCATAGATCATATCAGTTTTAGACATAGTCTGCATTCCCCATTTTGAGAAAAATCTTTCATGGTCGAAACAAGATCCCAAAAGAAACACAAAGCAATGACAAACCCCAATGAATTCATCAATCTGTTCAGAAACCAACCGTCAGGAAGTAAACGACCACACCAGCCTTTGCTAGAAAAACATGTCACTAGAGACACACATGGTCAGATTTACATAGAAGACATAGATGCAATAGTTCAAGATCCAGAATTCGTATCCTTTATGGATGAATGTTTGCTAAATGATCCTCAACGCTATCTAGCAAAATTGCTAGCAGACAGTGCTAAACTACCCATAGGATTTGATATTCATACCTTGCAAACATAGTCAACCCAACCATCCCAAATTGCAACGTCAACTGTCTCTATTCCCCAAATAACCATAGTGATACCAACAAGTATACCAACTCAAACATCGTCAATTGTAAACACAATCCCTTTTAACATAACACAAGGTTTACAATTCACTACGGGCGCAACTTCCTCCAACCCCTTTGGCACCAACATGATTGCTAAGAGATCCAAAGTTGGCTGGAATATACCTATACCAAACCAAATCATTTAGACAGAAAGCATCCCTATACCAAATCAGGCAATTCAGAGAGGAAGCATTCCGATACCAACTCAGACCATTCAGACAGGGAATATCCCTATCCCGAATCAAAACATTTTGACAAGATATATTCCCTCGCCCAATCATAACCCATCACAAAACATGGCGTATCAGAACACCTACATTGATCCAAATAACACGAGCACCATGTCTTTAACACAACTTGATGTCCTTCAAAACAAAATGCAAGCTCTCTAACAGCAGATGGGCAACATGTCTATGTCCGGAAAACGAACTATCTCAGCATAAGACCTATGTCCATGTCCTTTTGACAAAGCGCTCTATATCACACCTTTCCCCCATGGATACAATATACCGGTTTTACCTAAGTATAATGGGAGAAAGAATCCTATAGAACACATTAGAGAGTTCTCAACAGCATGCATGGACATATCGTACGACCCCACATACTTGATGAGACTATTTCCACGAACCCTTGTCGGGATAGGACTGGAATGGTTCTCTAAATTACCATATGGTATATGATCTTGGAGCGAATTAGCTGAGAATTTTATCGAACATTTCGCCTTTAACATAGACAATGAGGTAACAATTGCAACCTTGTGCCACACGACACAAGAAGATGGTGAAAATCTCACCACTTTCTTCCAAAGATGGCGAAGTCTAGCTAGTAGGTGCCCAGTTGAAATACCGGAGAAACAAAAGGTCATAATATTCCTAGAGAACATCAACCCCAAATTGCAAAGTGATCTAAGGGTACATTGTTGTACTTCATTCTCAGACTTGGTACAAAAGGGAATCATCCTTGAGAAAGGCCTTATAGACAAAGGAGAAATGAAAGTACCATGCAAAAATCCAGTTGTCCAACATCAAAATGCGCCAAATGATAGAAATAAATTATGGTCTAGGAATAAGAATGTTACAAATGACGGCATTGTTGATGCTAAACACATACATACAGGACCAGTTATCACCCTTAGGGGTTACAATCCCAATCAAGACACGATGAATAGTCCAAATCAACAAGCTAACTATGTCCAAAATTCACAACAACAAAGACCACAACAAAGGAGATTTCAACACGTGAATTTACACCTTTGGGACAACCAATCAAGACTATTTTCAAAGAGTTGATTAAACATAATCTTATCAAACCTTTGGAACCAAGAGAATATGATCCTGGACAGTTCAAACCTTCATGGTGGGATGATAACTCTTTTTGTGACTATCATCGAACCAAAGGGCACAACCTCCGACAATGTTGTCAACTCAAGAACATCATACAAGAATTTGTTGAAAATGGAACCATAGAGGTTGGTGGCAGAAAAACACTAAGAACAGTGATCATAAGGTCTTCACGGACCCATTACATGACCACACAAAAGGAAAAGCCTCCAGTTCGGGACCCCCAAATAATCCATCGGCCAACTATAACAATACCAAGTATGACTATGGTAAAGGAACGATCATAAACCACCTCTGAGCCACAAATGAGAATGTCAATACTTTCACCATTAAAAAGCATCTGGAATGTAATGTAAACACACGTAGAACTAAGATTACTATTATTGGTCCTTCTTCTAAGCCATCTACGCAAACTTCCAAGTTCAAGTACAACCTTCTCGATCAATTGAGTAAAACCCCCGTGCAAATATCTATCTTGGAATTGTTGACCTTATCCCCTCAGTATCGATCCATTCTTAACAAAGCTCTACAGAACACAACTATTCCTACAGACTTAGATGTCAATCATTTCAAAGAAATGGTGGGATATTTGACTAACTCGCAACATGCAACATTTTCTCAACAGGACTACTCAACTGAAAAGTCAAATCATAATGACCCCTTACATCTTGAAGTCTTAGTCCATCAAAACAAAGTCCTACGAGTCTTGGTAGATGGAGGAGCAGGTTTGAACCTATGTACCCTTAAATTGGTTAAGGCATTAGGATTCTCAGAAGACTGTGTAGACACTTCCAAGAGTATAGTCATCAAGCCTTATGATGATGAAGAAAGGTCATCCAAAGGAGTTTTAACGCTCCCTATCAAAATTGGCCCAACGATCATGAACACCAGCTTCCAAGTCTTGGATCTCACCCTTCCATACAACTTGTTGTTAGGTAGACCTTGGATACATGCAATGAGAGCCATCCCTTCAACATACCATCAATGTCTCAAGTTCCCCTATAATGGCACAGAGATCACTATTGATGGTGATCCAGATCCTTTCCAATATTGTACAAGCCTAAGGGACCTTTCGCAACGACAAGTGCCTAGTAACCAAGAGGCCTCATCATCCATTCTATCCCAATACATTGACCCATCCCATCTCACTAAGTCCATTTCATTCCAGCCACCATCATCCACTCCTAAACTCAAGATCCAAGACAAGGGTTGTGGTGAATATAATATAAAGGCATCATATTGCATCACTCAACTGATTCCACCTAAGGTGTATGGCCTACCCATGGCAAATAGAAGACAGTCAGTGGTCACATTTCATGTTCCCCCTACAATGACATTAACTAAACGGGGAGAGTTAAGTGAAGAAGTTGTGGATCAAGGTGATTCCTGGTTGTATCAAGAAGAACATGAATACCCCTCCCCATCTATCCAAATAGCCAAGGACCAGTATGGAAAAGGATTTAAGATAATGCAAAAGGAAGGCTATGATGGGCACAGTGGGTTAGGACTATATCAAAATGGAAGGATGAAACCGATTATTGTCTACCCACAACCGAAATATCTAGGGCTAGGGTGTCAACCGCTTAGAATTGGGTGTCCTGGTACTTCGTCATTGTTTCAAGAGGAAGTGAGTGAATACGCAGACATCGAGACATCTCATGAACCCCTACCCCCAGTTTTCGACAAACCCCCAATCTACGACAAGCCTGCAGTTTATGATGAATCCCCTTACTCTAGCGATGGTGAATGGGAATCCCTTTCATCTACTAGTACCATGAATATCGATGCCCTATTTGGAGAATTGGACCTCAACGTGAAACCTGTACCAAAACAATCTAGTCCTTATCCTAAGAAACACTTGTCCAAGGCAGAATGGCAAGAGAACTATTATTGGGAAACCCTTGATCATTCATCTTGGGCACCTAAACAACCATCTTCTGACGAATCCGCCCTCACTATAGTCCCACATCAGAGCATCCCTACCCCTAGGAGGAAGAACAAGAAGGAGTTAGTCCAAAACTTCTGCGACCATGTCAATCATTCTATACTCATCTTGTATGCAGCTACCTTTAGGAACTCCGATGATGACATGCCCCTTATCTATCCTGAACTTATCGACTGGGATCAACAAGGTACACCTATCATAGATACATTCGAGAACGATGAATCAATTGTTGAGTTCATGTGACTTAGAGAAGGTATACCAAGAGGGGATCATAAGGCAGGTTTTACCATAGACTTGGATGATAAATCATATTTCGGGGAGTCTATTTACACCTCTAGTCACAAAAATGAGAATGAAAAGAAAAAAGACAATGAAAATAAAAATGATGAGTCCCTAGGTGAAAACCGAAAGGCGCCTTTGGACGAAGAAAAAGTCAAAATAAAGGACGTATCCGAGGGCAAAAACCTCTCTGAGGCACCCAAGGATAGAGGTTTAAATATTCTCCCCTTTGAACAGGAAAAGTCATCGATGCTAGTAGAAGAATCTATTGAAGTCAACATAGGTACAAAAGAGAATCCTCAAAAGGTATATTTTGCAGCTTCTTTAACAAAGACAAAAAAACATGAGTTTATGGACTTCTTCACATAGAGACAAATAAACTTTGCATGGTCGTATGCTGACATGCCTGGGCTGGTTTCATGTTGAGGCGCGACCGGGGCATATTTTCTTTGACACAACGTCGTATCAACATTGTATCAAAGAGGGGCAAACTATAGATACCGAAAATTGGTCTAGGCCTGAGAGCACACATTCGAAATAATTTTCTATAGTCCGTGGTCTTGATTAAATAATGTTAATTATTTAATTAACCTTTCTAACACATATTTCCTCTATTAATTAAATACCCCTTTTTAATTAATTCACTAATTCATTAATTCCCCCTTTATCATACTTTTCCAACTATAATTAAATATCTTTATTTAATTATTCATTTAACCCCCTTTTCAAACTATAATTAAATATTTATTATTTAATTATTCAATTCCACCCTTTTCGAAAGTCAAATTAAATAAATTATCTTTATTTATTTATTTAAATCTTCTATTTTCGAATGTTGAATTAAATTAACATTTAATTCATATTTAATTATTTATGTCACATTCCTCTATCAATTAGTTATCTAATCATCCACTCACCTTCTGACTCGAGATCTATTTTTAGTTCTTCAGTTATTTATGAATTCAACTGCTAATCATCTCTACAAGAAGACTCTCTGTCACAACTAGTCGATTAACTAGTTCCAACTCATATGCATGATCTGTTTTATTAATTAAATATCTTTATTTAATTAATTAACTCAATTTTGCATTCAAATACATTATTCTTCAACTTCTAACTTTGTCTTTGACATTCAAAGTCTATTTCTTCTATTTTTGAAGATTCTTAACTGAAGATTAAGATCTTGTTCTATTTTTAGTCTTTCCTGACTCGTGTTCTAACTCACGTTCTATCTGAGATAGAACTCACATCGCATGGCATTCATCAATCTCATCCATTGATCTCTCTTTCAATCTGAGCCGATCGTTCGAAAACAAAAAATATATAAAATGGCCTGTCATTATCATTATTCCTCCTCCCAAAATCACATACTTTTGAGAAGAGAATTCAACTTCGATATTTTTCTTAGACACTCGACAACACTATACTTGCATTCAAACACAGAAATCTGAGGGCAAAAATACTGAAAAGGCAAAATGGAGAAGAACAATCAAGATAATTCGAAGGGATGAACGCATATTCGGTGAGATCATTTTGGTTTTATTAGTTTAGTTTATTTCCTCATTCTTTGTTGTTAGATTTTAGATTTTAGATTAGGATTTAACTTTGTTTATCTAGTCATGCTTGCAGAAAAATCTATGATGTTACAATTATCAATCCTCCAAACAATTAAGTGAAACAAGGTGGGTTCCACCTTCCATGTGGGTGCCCCATGTGCTTCTATTATTAAGGAACTCATATTGGATGCCCTCACATGTTCCTATTATTTACCTAAATAATTACAAATGTCAATTTACATGTTCATTTCATTTGAATTTAATCTCTTTCTAATCCTAGTGTTGGAGAACACTTTCTAAGGACTTAGGAGATACATGAAATATGTTTAGGATTGCAATTAAATGGCATCCTATTCCCAACAGTATGAACATATTTTGATTGGTGATTCTTCATTTCTCTAACAACACTTTTTTTCACACATGCAGGAACTTTCAAAACATTAGAGAAAACTTCCAGAGCACTGGAGAAAAATTCTGGATCTGAACAAGCAAAAGGGGCTTAACATGATGCAAAACAAAGTAATTGAGATTCGTCATTCAGGAAATGATGGGTCCTCTTTCTCTTTATGTGCATTCTTTCTCTTTTGCATCTATATATGTATATTTTTTTCCATTATATGCATTCAAATAGTCAGTTCCATGGCTTGTGTGGAACAGCATTCATTTTTATTATCAATAAAGACTACATTTGTTTGAAAAGATTGTACAATATCTCGTATGTTGTATGTATTTGCAAAATGCAAAGAAATGGTATAGTCTTATGATGTTTCTTTATGCACATGAATGTGATATAGCAGAACTAAAATGTACCTTCCTTTCACTGGTAAAAATTAAACAACACTTCCTATTTGGGCTAGTAGAAAAAATAGGTAACACTAACAAATTCACAACAAAAAACAATCCTTACCTCTTCGACCTCCCTTTTGACATGGCGACATCCTAGTGATGAAATAGAAACAAATTGATGAAAAAATTACAAGATTGTCTCCTCCCAAAATGCAAGTGTGCAAGAGAAGGGATTTTAGTTGCAAGCAACAGAAAAAGCAATCACATCACAAATGAATTTGATTTGATTTTTTTCTATTTTAATAGCTCATAACATGAGTGTGTTATTATGCACTCGCGTTATAACATGAGCATGTTATTTTGTGCTCATGTTATAACACGAGCATGGAATAGGCTCAGCGTGGTCGAACCTTAGGCTCGACACACTAAGCCATAATGCGAGCGCATTATAATGCACTCGTGTTATAACACGCTCTCCTTATAGCCTATCAGAACTTTTTAAAAAAATTGGCCACAATTTCATCCCCCATCTTTTTGCACCCACCCTATAAAACCCTTCCGCCATTTTGCATTTTGTTACCATTTTTTTAAGATGATTATTTGAGCCATCATTCCTTTACTCTTCTATGATATCCTCGAACATAACCAGACCTTGAGCTTGTGAGAGCTGCTAAAGAAAATGATGGATTCATTTTACTGGTTCCTTCCATATCAAACGTATATCCATGGCACTCATTATATCTCGTGCCAGGGTTTCCTTATCTTCTATGAAGGGTTTCTGTAAGTGTTGATCACTCTTTACACAATGGATTCCACTTCCATTTACCTTACCATTTCCACAACTCAAGTTGTGTTCCTAGGTTTGGTCACAAATTAATGTTTACAAGGATTAATTTTCTAGAAGGGACCTTCTAGTTTTGAAAGTCATCAAACTAGTTTTAGGGAAGAAATTCCTTCAGTCCAAAGGAAAATATCATTTGAACATGGATATTAGTTTGTGCTTTGTTGGGTGTCTTCTAGATATTCATGCCTCAAAAGAGTCAATGGTTTTCAAGATTACAAGGAAATTTTTTAAATCTTCCCTGTTAGTTGGGATCGAGGTGGTTATAGTGAACACCCGCTTGGGAGAGCATATTCCATTGTTTTAGCATGGTGTTGTTGTTGAGATTCAAACTTTTATTTCTGATGTGTTAGATTCATCTTACTAGTATCACTATTTTCTCACCAAATCTAGTTATGACTTCCTCAAGCATCGCTTTTGATTTGTTACAAATCCAGACAAGGAGTGGGTGACAAGATTTGTCAAATTTGAGCAATGTTTTGGCTCTTAAGCAACTGACTTGAGCGTATGGAGATAGGTCGCTTACTTGAACTTGCAACCCTTTTTGCTTATAATCTTTTTATGCTTACTTCATAGTCTTACGATGCAACTGTATATATTGTTTATAATGTTACAAGTTTATAAACCCTTTTTGTAAATGAATCTATACGATATAAGTGGTTATTGGGACCATTCAGAAACTAGATAAATTCATGTTTTATGGATACAAAACTCTATATGTACTTCATTTTATTTTATGGACCCACTTATGAGTATAAGGCTAAAGTATTAACAATTTCTTAATATCTTAATATTTTCCTTTTGGTTGTTGTTTTACGATAAATGGTGTTGTAATTCGAGATATGGGTATAGAATAAAATGAAGACCTTCACTGATTTATTTTGCATTTTTATGTTGAATATCTTAGAAAATTGAAATACCTTCTAAGTTTTCATTCTTTTTCACATGATTTTGAACAATGTTAAGCAATGAAGAGCTTAAAAAATGTGATTTGCTTCAAATGTCAAAAATGGTACATGATTTTTCTTAGCTCCTTTTCCTTTTCCTTTGAAGTTACCTTTATTAAGCTAATAGTTGCATACTGTGCAATATTCGTACTTGGTTCCATTACTTGGGATTTTTAGGGTTATAGAAATTATGCCATTTTCACCAAATTTATAGAGATTGTTGGCTATTTAAGAGTCATTTCTCCTAGTTTCATTCAATATTAAGCACATATATACTCCATTTTTGTTCACTAAAGCTTTGTGTGTCTTTCTCTAATACCTCCCTTTTCAGGGTTTGATTTATTTCCTGGCTTGTATTTCTTTTCTTTTAGTTAGGATTACTGATGGTCATGTTACAGGGTTATTTTCCCTTCTTATAAATGAAGCATATATGATTAAAAGGATCTTCCAGTGATTCTTGATGGCTTTTTATTTCATAGTAAAGAACTCATTATATACTCCTTTTAATTTATGGGGCCACTTAAGAATGTGGCTAAAATATTAATAGTTCTTTAAAGTCCATCTGGTTTTCCTATTGGCTAATTATTTCATTGGTAGATGGTAATATATCTTACATTCAAATTTTAGATATGGAGTAAGATGGAAATCCTCTTTTGATTTATTTTGCAACTCAATGTTAACTCAGATGCATGCCAAAAAGCATAATCTAAAATATCTCTCAGTTTCATATTTTTTTATTAAATACAATGTGATTATGTGAAAGTGAGATCTTGTAGGCTATGTAATACCCCTCCGTTTTGCTTCTGGTTCAAGTTGCTTTATGCTATGTTTGGTTGTAGTTACTTTGATACTGGATACATTTTGTTATGATGTTTTGATTGCTACTATTGAGCGACAACTATTATTGTGGGATGTAGTTATCTGATTATTGTTTCACATGCATTATAGATTAATGTTGTTGTAGAGTTAACATAAGATGTTATTATGAGATTCCTGGATTATGATGGAAGTGTCAGTTTCGATGAGTGTATTGGTGAAGAGGACGGTTTCACATCACTCGCTTGCGAGCGCCTTGCGAATCCGTAATTTCTTCTTCACGGTGTGTATTATATGCTGGATATATTGTACAATGTTGTTTACTTGGTTGCAGGATTGCAGGTACATGACATCGACTCCACCTAGTTTCATAGGTTTGAGCGTGTCGATCCAACGGTTAAGTTGAACGGGAGATAGTAGCTAGGTAACATGTGTCAAGTTTACACCCTAGCCTTAGTGTGTCGTCAGTTGTGTGTGTCGAGTCATTGTCTGGTCTTGCTTTGATGTTATTTAATTCTGAAGAATTCTTGATTTGGAAATAGATATTTAGAATAATTGCATTTAAATCATGTTGATGGTTATTTAATTTAAATAATGCAATGTGGATAAAAGTTTATATTTAAATTAATTAATTATATTTAAATTATTTAATTAATTAAATTTAATCCAAGGGGGTTGAGTTTAGTTATTAAATAATTAAATTAATTAATTAAACGTGATGCAAGAGAATGAAAGGAAATAAAAGAATTAAAATTAAATTTGGAATTTAATTTCAACGTGTGGGAATTAAATTAGAAATTGTAATTAAATGTTTATTTGGGAAATTGGTTGCAACTTTGAAAATTAATTTATTATTTGAAATTGCATTTTAAATTGAAAGTGGGTTTTCCAAAAGTGAAATTGAAATTGAAATTGAAATATCTAATTTGCATGTAATGTGAATTAGGGTTGAATTAGGTATTTTTGATTTATAAGGAATACATGTTTTAATTTTAGGAGAGAAAGTTTTTAGAAAAATACATTTTTACAGTAGGGAAGAAATTTTGGAAAATTTGCATAAGAGTTCAAACAAAGTTTGATTGTAGAATTGATTGAAGGGAAGATTGTTTGCATTTGTTGGATTTTGGATTCGATTCTTTGGAGGATTGAAGAAAATTCAAGAAATCTTTGGAGGAGGCTTGCATCAGAAATTCATCTCTTCCTGTAGCTTCTTGTACCAGGTTTTCCTCTTTGTATTTTATTGTTCTTGATTGCTTTTTAAAAAATAGTAGTGATCAAAGATTTATTTCTTAAATCTGTTTTAGAAAATAAATTTGTTATTAGAAGAAAAGAATTAAACAAATTTACAGCCTTTGTTTGTGAAAATTCTTGAGTGAAAATTGTGAAAACCTTAGTTGAATTTAAATTATTTGGGGAAATCGATTTTTTTGTTATTGAAATCAAACATAGAGATTGAACAATGCATTTAGAATATTTTTAGAAAATGAAACTTTATGTTTATTATTGAAAAACGGATTTTAAAATCTGCAGTATAGTTATATTTTTTCATGGTAAAATGGTCTGATTGCGTCGCCTATAACTTCACTTTCACAAACTGAGTTTTCAGGAAATTTAAAGGGTTTTTGCATTTTGAAATGTTCTTACTCCTGTCCAAAAATGGGAAATACCCAGATCGTAGTTTTTGAGTTATGCTTGAAACATGAGACTGCTGTTAAGTTATTTTCCCATGGCTATTCTGAAAATAAAATAATAATAAATTGATATTTATAAATATTAATATTTTATGTATTGTTATTATAATATAAAATATTATTTAATAATATTTTATATTATAATTTATAATACTAAAGTATTATATTTATTTATATTATTTTAAATAAAATTTGTATATTAGATTAGTGGAATTAAAATTATAAACATATGGGAAATTATTGTTATTTTAAAATGGCTTGTTAAAGTTTAATTGAAAGAGTTAAATATTTGATTTAAAGAATGCAATATATTATTGAATAGAGATTTAAAATTGGATTGATTAGTGTATATGGAAAATGGATAGAGAAACAATATGTTATTATATTAAAGTGATTGAATGTGTTAAATAGAAAATGGAATGAGATGTAAGATTTGGTTAGGAAATGGAAAAAGTTTACTTGCATGGATTTGTGTCGATTTAAAAGTAAATTAAGAAGTTATTTTATTGATGAGGCAATCAATTATGTTATTTATTAATTTCTATTTAGATTAATTGAATCATTGTGATTGGACTATGAAAGAGATATGTATTTAGTATATCCAAAAGTAGTATCTTCCTCATGCTTATCTTAAAGGATTTAATTCTTTGTATTCAGTAAAGGGAAGTAAATTTAATTGTTTTAGATTTCCAATAATGAAAAGGAAAATAGGGGTTATGATTATTTTAGATGATCTACTTAACATGTCTTTGACTTTGTCAACACTACCTATTGAATGAGTATGGATTTAGGAAATCCAAATATTAGATTTGATTGATGACTTGAATGCTTTTGTTGCTACGTCGTCAAGTTGCATTGTTGGTTTTGGGATTTAGTGTTAGT